>LR753514.1:217381-263629 GCA_902729485.2 Mus minutoides | reverse complement strand
ATATATATATATATATATATATATATATATATATATATATATATATATTTTTTTTTTTAACTTTTATTTTTTTATGGTCCAGCCACTGCCTGCATCCCGACAAACCAATGTCTTTAAAGCATTTGTAAATTAAGTGTCCTGGGATTTTCCTCCAACTCCACAAGTGGGTGTGGCTCCTAATGATCCAGTAGACAGCACTGAGAAAGAGAAGAAATGACAGGTATTGTAAGAAAGGGGTCTATGAATTCCTTAGTTAGGCAGAGACATTGCAGGAGAATGGGTACCAGCCTGGAGCATCAGGTCCTGGAAATAGCAAGCCATGGGCTGGGTAAATCTGTGGAAGAAACAAGGGGCAGAATCCGGTTTCTGCATATGCTTACAGCCGTTTCACAGAAAGTTTCAAAGTGTAACCATAAGAAAGAAAATCCACTCGGTGGAAATCACTTCAGATTTTGAAAGAAGAGGGAGGAGAGGGACTGATGGAGGGAGGAGAGTTCCTTCTGTATTCTAAGGGCACACAGTACCATCTTCTCAGGGATCTCACAGCTGTACCGAGCAGCACATCCCCCTGACCCTCATGAGAGTTTGCCAGGGGAAACCAAAACACTGTATAGGGAACTTATAATCAGTCAGGTACTGGGATCAGTATCTCCAACTGCAGTGCCTGTAAACAAGGACTTAGTAAACATGGAACAGAACACGAGGCCTGCCCACTCACAGGAGGGAGGCTTCATGCTGTTCTAAGGTTCCCAAGTCTAGAAACAAAACCATAGCATAAATCACCTGTGCAAGATAATAGTAAAATGTTAAAATTAGCATTTTACTGTAATAATTCATAATCCCTTACATAAAGGGATTGTTAATGGTTGTGTTCCTCTTGCCTTTGAGTTTTCCAAAGTATGTGTCCTGGTCATATTAAAAACCCCACTTAAGTGTTTTTATTAATATTTACAGAAGATGTAAAGAAATAAAACAGAAATTTCTTCCCTAATAGCTGAAGTATAACTAAGTAAAACATAAATTCCTTCCCTAATAGCTGAAGTATAACTGTATGAGCTGGTATTTCCCTAGTCTCTTTTTAATCAAAATTATAATTGTATGAAAATTATGATGAACAGTTAAGAGAGAAAGATAGGAGTTGGGGATTTAGCTCAGTGGTAGAGCATTTGCCTAGCAAGCACAAGTCCTTGGGTTCAGTCCTCAGCTATGGAGAGAGAGAGAGAGAGAGAGAGAGAGAGAGAGCAGGCTGAACCTCTGAAGACACACTAAATAGTAAAGCATGCTCTCATAAGCCTGTGTGAGAGCCTTGGCCAATTTTTCAAGACTTTTTCTAGTAAAATGACTTAGCCCTGCCTGCAGTTGGTGTGAAGATAAAGGATGCTTTTGTTGTCGTTTCCTCATCGTGTTGCTCAAGGTAGGCTCCAGAAAAACAAAGTTCTGGCAAAGTAACATGCCCCACAGAATAGATAGGTCTGTGCTCAGAACCGTGGTGCCTCTAAACCTTAGGCTCTTCTGGTTTGGGGACAGGCTCTTGATCGATGAACCTTGCTGATCTCAAACTGCTGGCACCCCCAGCTTCCTGAGTATCCAGGATCCCAGGATAGAATCACTCAGCTTCATTCTTGTTTTCTGTGAGTACACTAAGCAACCAGATCTTTTTCTCTCAGTGAAGTATCTGTTGTAATGAAATTTATATTAACATTCTAATTTTGATTCTTTCTAGTCACTAAACGCATTGCTAAACAATTGGGTTTGAAAACATCATGTCTGGCATGAAGGAGTGAAAATTACCACAGACCGGGACAACCCATTTAAAGGTGTAATTGAGTTCTTGAAAACGGATCTGAGGGATTAAGATGAACAGCGCTGAGTCTGCAGCTGCTTGTTTTTAGTCATTATACTTTTGTGAAATCTTTTCCTAAAAATTTAATGCTAAAACTCCTCCAACCTGCTGGGCTTGTTCTACATGGTTTGTGTGCAGAGTAGCTGACGGTGCCGTTGTTAACAAGGAGCACCGTCTGCTGTAACACACACCTCCTTCCGTTACAGCCTATCCACCTCGCAGAACACTCACTCACCTGGTTGATGAAGTGTTCTTTCTTCACATGCCTCGAGATGTATCTGATGGACTCAGAGGCCTTCTCCAGGAAAGCGACCAGAACTTTTTCTCCATCACTGGTAGGAGTCTGCTTCTTTTTCCCTGGGACTTTCCCCCNGTCTGCTGTAACACACACCTCCTTCCGTTACAGCCTATCCACCTCGCAGAACACTCACTCACCTGGTTGATGAAGTGTTCTTTCTTCACATGCCTCGAGATGTATCTGATGGACTCAGAGGCCTTCTCCAGGAAAGCGACCAGAACTTTTTCTCCATCACTGGTAGGAGTCTGCTTCTTTTTCCCTGGGACTTTCCCCCTCGTGGCTGCCTTACTCTCCTTTCCATCGGGGAAAGAGAAGCGGTCCATGGGGTCCTTCATGCAAAGCCATCTCGGGAGTCTTTGCAAAAACAGCCTCTTCACCCAGGGGGCCATGGGATGGTACGTTGAGGAAGATCTGTGGTGGACGTTAATTACAAAAACCGTGACGATAATAGACAGCGTGACAAAAATCATAATGAAGAGGAGGTACTCCCCAATGAGAGGGATGACTTTCGAAGAAGACGGGATTATTTCTTCAATTACTAAAAGAAACACTGTCAAAGAGACCAAAACTGAGGTGGATAAGGAGAGTTTTTCCCCTTCATCGGAGGGTAGGTAGAACACCAGGACCGTGAGAAAAGACAGCCCCAGGCAGGGGATTATCAAAAAGAGGGTGTAAAACAGGGGCAGGCGTCTCAGAACAAAAGAGTAGGTAACAAACGGATAGGAGTAAAAGCCTTCTCTTCTGTTGCCTTTCATCCCCTTCGCATTTAGTATCTCCCACTCTCCGTTATCAAAAAAGTCTTTCCGGTCAACGTTTTCATTGATCAGAATGAGGTCGACCATGGTCCCATCGTAAGTCCAGGATCCGAACTTCATTGAGCAGTTCTGCCTGTCGAACGGGAAAAATGTGACATCCATGGTACAGGAACTTTTGTAGCTGGCCGGAGGAGTCCAACTGACGGTTCCGCTGGATTTCACAATGGCCTTGGTCATGAGAGAACCCTCAAAACGTCCGTCAGCACTGCCATGAAAGTGGTTACCCTTTAGTGGATGGCTGAACAATCACTGTTTGGAGGCAATCTGTTGCCTTCTTTTCCCACCGCAATGTCAAGTCATGCTTTACAAAGAAACCACTTTAATACATAGTTAATTCTTCTTCCCAAATCAGACTTTCTGCATCTGGTGTTAATCTGACTAATGCGGTATTCTTCTAAGATACTTACTTTTCAAAGAGAACTATGTCAGGCAGCCAGAGCGATTCCGATGGAACCTTTATCGAATTAATTCCACCATAGTCTTCGGGATTCCATTGTAATTTTTGGTCTGTCCATTCCTGCGTGAAATGGGTATGCATTAAATTTATTCTGAAAATTCAATACCAATTTCTTCAATTTACCATCCCATCACTTTACAAAAAGGATTTTTCACCCAGGTTAGAATGTGGCATCCTCTCTAGGATTCAGCCCTGCTTCAGGATACAACAAAAGCCAGCCTGGCCTCTGAACCGCCACATACCCATGTACGAGACAGTGAAGAGTCAAATCTCAAAGGGCATCGATTCCTCCTTTGTGTTTTTCCTCTTTTCTCTTAAGAGACAAAAACAGCCACAGTTGTGTGGGAAGGCGCATGTCTCTAGTCCCAGCACTTGGTAAAGTAAACCAACTTGCTTTATGCAGTAATATCCTTTCTAAAAAGTAATAACCATCTCATTCAGTTTATTCCAGGAGGATTGTCTATTGAGATTTAAGTTCCTTGACAATGGGAACGTATGACCTTGGCCCCTTACTGTGAAATGGTCAGCTCTGCTGACTATTCCCAATGGTAAGTCACCTTTATAAAGTGCAAATGGACAGAGACTTAGCTTTTTATACTTTATCTAAATTGATTTTGTAAACTCCTAATTAGCATTTTAAATTATGTCCTTAATATTCTGGGCCCCATATGTTTTATTTTTTTTTTCTTCAAGCACTAGAAGGGTCTACCCGGTATGGGGCTTCCTGGAGAACAGTGATGCTATCTAAGTCATTAAAAATTTCAGGAATTGGCAGATGGGTAACTTAATTGGATGGTAAAATACTTAAATTTGAATGATACCGTAAAAAGTAAAAAAAAAAAAATGCTTTCCAAATATCTATGTTTATACCCATATCTTTGTGAGACTCTCAACTTCGATCAAAGTTTTGTTTCCAGAAAATAGTGGTCAATTCATGGACCCATAACTGTTCAAAGTGTTCAGAATAAGTGACTAGGACTGAACAGTGACCCATGGCTCAGGGAACATCACAAAAGAGGGGCCAGGACAAGTGTAAGAGCCAGAGATCAGGGTCAAAACAGTGTCTTCTGGACATGACAGGACAACACTCTCCTGAACTCATTGTAGCTGTGGTTGTCTGCACAATATGTGCTCAGGATTAAGCCAGTCGGTGTTCCTGTATAAAAGGTAAAAGGACAGCCAAGCTCCCACCCCACCTGAGTAGCTAATGACAATGATGGCTGCTAAGGGACAGAGAATCTATTTTCTTTAGGGGTACAGTTCCTGGTAGGTCAGCCTTGCTCCAGTGGATAGCCCCACACCCATGACTATAATATAGATACACAGGTACCACTAATCAGACTCAGGGTTATAGAGAACAAGAAGGCTATAAAAAAAAAAAAAAACATACAATGAGTAGGGGAAAGGGTGGGGAAGTGGAAAATGAATATAAATAAAATATACTATACACAGTATGAATTTCTCAGAGAATAAACTTATAATATTTTGCTATGGATTTAATGTAGTCAGAGAAATGAAGGCATGGTTTGGTGTAGAAAACTGTTACATCAAACTGTCTTCTGTATTATTTCCTGTTATTTTTGGCAAAGCAGCTTACATGGATTTGTTTGGGGCACAAGGGACACATGTCTAGTTATAGCTGGCATTTTCATCTGTGTGTTGCTTAAATAAATGCTGATTTATTATCTCTAAACAAAGTTCTAGGGGTGGGGGAGGAGCTATTGAGACTCCACTCCTGGCTGGGGGAGGGGGGAGTCATTGGCAGTTGATGACTGCTGGAGGAAGAAAAGGAACTTTTCTTTTCTTTGCAGTATGGCCATGGTACATTGCTTATGCCCCACTGGATGGCCCGATACAGTGCACATATGGGCAACAATAATTGGATTCAGTGATATATATATATATATATATATATATATATATATATATATATATATATATATATATAGTCACATATTCTGGGGATGCCAGAGTTGAAGTGAGAGGTGAACAGTGGATATGACCAAGACATAAGGCTCTTATAGGAAGTCTTCAAAGAATAAATTAAAATATTATTTTTAAAAAAAATAAGGGCTGGAGAGATGGCTCAGCAGTTAAGAGCACTGGCTGTTCCTCCAGAGGTCCTGAGTTCAATTCCAGCGACCACCTGGTGGCTCACAACCATCTGTAATGGGATCTGATGTTGTCTTTTGGTGTGTCTGAAGACAGTGACAGTGTCCTCACATATATGAAATAAATTTTTAAAAGTTAAAAAGAAATAAAATAAACTTGAAGCTCCTGAGAAATAGTATGATCTCAGCAAATGTGACATCTCTACTTTAAACAAGGAGACATGGCCTTTGGGAATTTAGAATCTGAAATAGTTAAAATACTGTATAACTGTGAGAAGGCTTGCTTAGAAGACTAGCTACTTAAAAGCCAGACTAATTAAAGCATTTATAATATTTTCTCAACATTCTTGAGATTCTCTCCGTTTCCTTACCCCTATTTGTAAGAGCACACACAACTTTCTCCTTGTGACTACTTTGTGTCCTTCTGAGAGACTCTCAGAATCATCACAGTCCGAGTCTCAGAAACGTTCATGTACAGTAACATTTTTTTGTTTGCTTCTCTTTACTTTCCCCTCACTGGCCAGTGAGAAGTCTGTTCACAATAAAATTCCACACTCTGCCTGGATCTGCAGACTGTGATATAGTCACTGCAGCACCGCCGGCTAAGACTTTCCTGTCCTTCATGTGTAACTACCTCTTCTGAAATTTTAAATCAGTTATTCAAGGTCTTTCTTATAAGCCAGGCTTCGATCAAATGCAGGCATCTAAGAGTTATATCTAGAACTAGGAGTTGGGGTAGGAGGAGCTCTGTTTTCTCTAAAACCCAAGGCTGCTCCTGTGCGATTAAGGCTTCATTATGCTCTTCATGTCTAGCCGTGTGGACAGGTGACCTTAATCTGTTACATCCCATCAAAAAAATAATTTAGATTTAACTCTTCTGCAAGATATTTGGGATTGCTCACAAATGTGCTCTCATAAGTTAGCAGCAGCAAGAGCAAGAATCAAAGATTGCTTTATCCATCCATGGGTCTTCATGAGGAGCTGCTTTCTTAGAAACCTAAAATTCTGCTGGAATATGCTCCATCCTATATGAAGGAAAGGGATTTGGCAACAAAAGAATTTAAGCTGTGTTTTAAATCATAAAGCTATGAAGTATTTAATCTAAAAAAGAAAATAATTTTTGTCTAAGTTTAAATAATGTTGAAAGGGATTTGGATGTAAATGTACCTAAAAGATTTTCTGTGCCCAAATTTTCATACACAGATATTATTAAAACCAGTTCATGCCTAAAGTAACACGGCTTTCTTTTTTAAAGATTTATACATTTACTTCTGTGTGTCTCTATAGTGTATGCCACACATCTGCAGGTGCCCACAGAGGCCAGAAGAGACCTGGCTAACCTGTAAGAGTAGCAAGCTCATTTAATCACTGAGCCATCTCGCTAGCCCAGTGAATAAGGCTTTCTTTAAAATACTTCTTTGTTGGTCCGGCCGGTGGTGGTGCATGTCTTTAATCCCAGCACTCAGGAGGCAGAGGCAGGAAGATCTCTGTGAATTTGAGGCCAAGCTGGTCTACAGAGCTAGTTCCAGGACAGCCAGGACTACACAAAGAAACACTGTCTTGAAAAACAAATAACAACAACAAAAATACTGCTCCACTCTGCTCTTATATTTACTAAACTTGTATGTCTTGTGCTGAATTTGCAAAAGCTTTGACTACTTCAGAACTAAAGTCTTTCAAAGCAACAATATTTGAGACTACCTTATTGACTCAATAGGAAAGAGAGATGTGGGTGTCTCTACAATGAAAAACAGCTGTGCGTACAACTTGAGTCAAGGGATGGGAAAGATAAAACATGAAAAATTTTTTAAAATAAAACTTTATGAAGAGGCTTACAGAATTAAAGACTTGTAAGTTTAAAGCATGTCAAATGACCAGTTGAGCCCTCTTTTTATATACCATGAGTTTTATGTCAAACTTCAACATATAAACAGGCTGGTAAAATTTGATAATTCTACTATTTCTAAACAATATGATTCAGGTGGAACTCAGCCATTTCAGTAGTCTGTAGATTTAAGTGTGTTCTGCCTTTATTTGTCCTGACTCAATAACCATTTTTTTTTAAAATTGTTGATTTTGTGGTTTTAATAACTCAAATTTAATAGCAGACTACATGACACATAAACTTGTACTAAATTCAAAATTTGTTGTCCATAATAAAGTTTTGATTGCATGCAGTCACACATACTCCATGGCAGACTTGACAAGTTACAACAGAGAGTACAGAAAGATTTACAGTTTAAATAACTGTTTCATAGCAACATGTTGGTGGCCAACTTGATGCATCTTAGGCACTGGTAGTTCCTTTCAACCCAACCCAGATCACATAAGAAGAAAAGAAATTATCTGCTCCCAGCCAGTTTGACAGGTTTCTGATTTCATTCTTGGAGTATGTTGTTATCTCAATAAGCATTTTTATTATCTACAAAATGCACTTGTTCTCCAGAAGAGGGTTTTACTGGCACTTATCACCTCTCTCTCTCTCTCTCTCTCTCTCTCTCTCTCTCTCTCTCTCTCTCTCTCTCTCTCTCATACACACGTGCGTGTCCCAGTGACAAGGAACAGACTAAGCCCAACCACAAGATGGATGGTAAACAATATCTTCAGAGAAAATTGTTTAGAGACAAAGGGGAAAAATTATCAGACTCAAAATGAAATCATACTAGCCATGGTGGTCCAAGCCTGTAATCCCAACACTCGGAGAGCAGAAGGGTCATGAGTTTGAGGCCACTGAGCTACCTTGTCTCAAAGCCAAGAGCAAAGACTGATGCTGCTCCTGTGACCTGATTGAAGCTGTAAGTAAAGTCTTCACTTTCACCTCATCAGATCGTGAATACCAACAGATTCTCAGCTTGCTAATGTGGGTTTGTCTAAGAACCCCCTAAACTTTCTTGAACAAAAAAAAAAGAGGGGAGGGGTAAAGGATGAAATCATTTCAGAAACACTGTTCAAAGGGAACCGAGATGAGCCCCCAGGGGAGTATTTCTAAGTCAGAATAATTGCTCTTACTTTCTGCCCTCCAGCAGCAAGATCAATAGGGCGGGGGGGGGGGATAGAGATGTAAAACGAAGCAGCTGCCAGGACTTACTTTGCTTGGAATTTCACTGTATCACAGAATATGCCCTGTTAAGTGGTACTGAGCACAGTGGTGGTCCCCAGAACTGTGAACTCCTGCCTGAGACTCACTCACACCAGCTGCAGATGGTGCTGGGAGAGAGGTGGTGTGGGCATTCTGAAGAGACAGTGCTTACAGCTGAAATGGAATAGATGGGTAGTCAGGGCATGGCTGGTGGGGCAGGTTAGGGAGAGGGTGGTGGAGCAGTGTGTGGAAAGGGGCTGGGAAACAATAAAGATGGGTGAATGGATGGAAATGCATTTGGACCTTGAACATGGTGGTGCAGAATCTGAGGGGTCATGACATTGCCCTTCCTCGTGTGGTTTCAGCAAGTCTGCTGATAAGATATTTATGGTCCCAGGGGATTTGATTACTCTCTGAGAGTTCAAAGAAGAAAGACAAACACGTCTGCAAAATAAAATCAATAGAATAAAAATAGGTCCAGCTAGAGGGAGCCCTGTACGTGTGACAGTTACGCTTTGTAGAGGTCAGTGGTTGGGAGGAGACCGCATTGGCTAGAAAGGGAGAGAACTGAGTGCTTTAGTCTTCATTTTTTATTAAGGTATGACAGAATGTTTGGGAAGAGTTTCCATTGGTTTGCTTAGGTGTGAGAGAGCATTATGAAGTCATGAGAATGCTTGGGAAAACTGTTCATGTGTTTCACAAAACTCACTCCTACCTGGTTTGTGGGACTTGTGTTTGTCCTTGACACCCATGTTAGACATCTGCTCTTCTTGGGAGCATTCCCTGACTTTCTCCCTACCTCTGTGGTAACTTCATGTAATCACAAGCCTTATACAAACTTACTAATGATGGTCATCACCTTACAGTAACTAGCCCTCTCCTGTCTCCTTGAAGACAGGGTTTTATTTTTCCCTAGTCTCCTAAGATCTTGCACAATACCTGTCACTTAGCAGATTCTCAAAGTCTTGAGTCATCATCAGTCATCTTCTGCCCAGTGTCACCACTGCCCCATGCTGTCCCACCCCTGAGAAACAGCACCATGGGAAGATGCATACCCACACAGTAACAGGGCTGCTCTCCTGTGCTCACAGCTGAAGTTAAAGCAGACCCTTCCCTTACATTCCTAAGTCCCACCCTAAGGAATCCAGCATGGTTTCTAGAGAACTTCCAGATGGCAGTGTGTGTAAATAGAAAGCAAATGTCACAGCATGGATTGGCTGGCACACACAGCCTGGGACTGGTCCTTACCTGCTTCAGCCACACGTTTGTTGTCATCAGCTGATTCTTTTCATCCTAAGAAAGAGACAGTTTAGAAGGCCAAACGTTAAACAGAGTCTCCGGGACGCATCAGGGTGGCTGCACAAGTTAACTGCCAGCAATTACAGCGGTGTGCACAGAACCTGTGCAAGCCCAAGGCAGACCAAACCCCAGGGTCGAGGTGGGCACAGGCAGGAAATTCCATTCCTAGCTGTGGAGCTGCTGGGCATTATTAGCTTGTGGGAGATGAAGAGATGGTTTTCTCCAAGAGAGTAGCTCTGGTTAAACCACCCATGATGCACAGATCCAAGAATATTTAGGCATCGTAAATTTGTGTTGGGGGTGGTGGTGGAGCTGTTTCAAGGGTTTAGGGTTGGGTGAGCAGGGTTGGGAGGTGAATCTGAGGACAGATGGGGTCAGCATGAAAGCAATTTGTTTGAAGCCCTCAAAGAACTCATAAAGAATTTTAATAGTTGGCCATTAAAAAGGATGAAAGTGAAGGGTTTCAAATTTTTTGGATTCTTTTTTTTATTAGGAAAGATCCCGAGTCTTACTTTTGGAGGCGTTCAAAACCCAAAAGATTCAAAGATTCCAAACTTAAGAACAAGTCAATGTTATGTGACCTTAAAGCATTCTGCATATTTTGCTCAAATGAAACCACCCATTAAATCAAGCAGTAATTCATTACGGGGATATTTGCAGCAACTGAACAACTCAGAAGTCTTTTGATGGTACAAAAAAGGAAATTATAGCTGGATCTAAGACAAACTATGTATAATTTTTCAGAAGGAAGTCTGGGTTATTTAGCCTGTCTAGAGAGTGGAGAGGAGGGGCCGAAGCTTGAGCCACATGGGAGAAGAATTCCAGGGCTTCGGGGACCACAGTAGAATGAGTTCCTACATTTGGGCAATTTAAGCTTACAGGTTTCTCCAAACATAGACATAGCAGAAATAGGATCCTAAGGGGAGAGTGAGCAGAGATGCAAAGGTGTGGGTGAGTTCAGGGAAAGTGAGGAATCCCCGGGCGGGCAAGTAAGTGGTCCTAACAGGGCACTGCCATTGGCTGCCTCTGGGTCTGTGGTTCTCAACCTGTGGGTTGTGACCCCTTGGGGCAAGGCAAACCACTGTCTCATAGGGATTGTCTAAAGCCATCAGGGAAACACAGATATTTGCATTACTATTCCTAACCATAGCAAAATTACAGTTATGAAGTAGCAATGAAAATAATTTTATTGTTAGGGGTCATCACCACATGAGGAACTCTATGATAGAGGGTCACAGCATCAGGAAGTTGAGAACCACAGGTCTAGAGGTGCAGGAGCCCTGACAGCCCACTGCATTGGCAGCAGGGAGCTGGGATCTTACCTGTTACCCTGGACTTCGCCCTCCCTTCCCCCCCTGCTTCTTACCAGGAGCTAGTCTGTTCTAACTTCCCTCTCCACCCTCTGCCCAAGACCCCTACAATGCCAGCATGGAACGACCTCGTTCCTTCCTCTGGACATGCCGCTAGCTCCTTGGGGCAGATTTCCGATCAACACAGCCTATTTATAAAAATCTCAGTGTCCCTGACAGGGAAAGACAAATGTCTGGGGTCACACCCGTTGAGGCACGTGTGCTGTTTGGAACCCAGGGCCCGGGGTTACTCACCACATCCACGAGCTGAGATATCTTTAATCCAAAATACACTTTTATGATGTCACTGGAATTCAACACAGGGCTGACCCATTTCTGATAACCTTGGAACAAATGTCTGAGGAGCGCATCTTCGTGTTCAGCCACTGAGCTGAGTCCCGCAGTGGCCGTGAGAGTCACCCAGGAACCTGAATTAAAAGAACACAGGGCCCACAATGGAGAAGCTTGAGATAGAACTCCAGGAGCTGAAGGGGTCTGCAACCCTATAAGAGGAACAACAATATGAACTAACCAGAACCCCCAGAGCTCGTGTCGCTAGCTGCATATGTAGCAGAAGATGGTCTAGTCGGCCATCATTGGGAAGAGAGGCCCCTTGGTATTGTAATCTTTATATGTCCCAATACAGGGGAACGCCAGCGCCAAGAAGTGGGAGTAGGTGGGCAGAGGAGCAGGGCAGGGGGAGGGGAGAGTGAACTTTTGGGATAGCATTTGAAACGTAAATTAAGAAAATATCTAATAAAAAAATTAAAAAAAAAAAAAGAGCAGCAGAGCAGCCAGCTCAGCATCCCACAACTGAAGCCTTCATCCGTTTCCCATAGGCAGACTCAGCAGAGGCTCTGAAGCAAGGTGCTCTGAACCCCACTCTCTACCTGCACCCTACTTCCCTGTCCCACACTGGCAAAACCAGATTCTAAGATTTTCCAGAAACTTCTCATCACTGTGTATATACATAGGTCTCTGAAGTGTCACCTGTAGCTTCCCACCTTACCCTCCACTTCAGGTCTCACCACAAATGCCACCTTTTTGTGTGTTGCCCACATCCTGGCTCCTTCATGGCACCATGGATTTATCCTTTATCCTTTATCTTCTCAGTGAAGTCTGTGTATATATATATATATATATATATATATATATATATATATATATATATATATATATGTTGTCTGTGTGTGTTGTATGTATAAGCTATCATTGTATATGCATTGTAAATGCATGTTGGCCTTGTATATATGTTGTTTAAATACACATATGTATGTGCAATGATCATAATGTGTATATATTATTGTATACATGTATATATCACCTTCATATATGGTGTGTTGCATATGTATAGTTTTATATTGTGTGTACTGTATGAATAGTTACATGTTCTCATTATTTCCCTTCAGACTTCAAGTTGACACACACAGACAGCAACCATTACATGTAACCATACTCCATATTCAGAACAGGGCCTGACCCACACCAGACACTCATTTTTTCACACAAGGACTGTGAACCAGGGAAAGGGTTGTATCTTTACTGAGCACCCACTATATCCGTTTTCTGTTTTCTTGTCTTCTTCCCAATGATGGATTCTGCTGGAAGTCCTTCCCTGGTCAGCTCTCAGGAAGAGCTCTTACAAGCTTCTCAGTATGTTAGCCCCAAAAATGATCCTGACTTAAAACTAAAGCCTCAGCTGGAGTACAGACATAGAAATGTGTTCTAATATAAAGAAGACTTCTTTATATTCAAGTATGTGCCGGCAAACCTAAAGCAATGAGATCCCTAATCACCATTCTCAGCTTCTCTGCGATTGTTCAATATCCTGTGATAGCCTAGAAGAACTAAATCTGTAGAATTGTCTTTATCCAGGAAGACTCTGATTTCATAGAGACACACATAATGGCCAATGACCACAGGCAAAATACTCACTCCAAGTTTACTAACCAAATCTAGAGGTTGTTCGTTGGATGTAGGAAAGAAGACGACATCCCTTTGGATAAGTGAGGTCTCCACAGGCAGTTCCCTAACTGAGTAGGAATTCAAGGTGTATACATAACTGCTCTCAGGGTGGGCTGAGGCTCGGAAAGACGGGTTGACCGTGCAAATCAGGATAGAAGTTTCTCAAAAGACTAAAAATAGAAAGACAATATGCTCCACCTCCATGCATCCTGGGCATTCACCCAACGAACTCTGTCCTACTAAAGAGATAACCTGTTCATGGCTGCTTTATTCACAATAGCAAGAAAATGCAATCTGCCTAGACGTCCATCAATTGATGAATGGATAATGAAAATGTTGTCCATGCTGGGATGTTTCTCGGCTGTAAAGAAAAATAAAATTAAGAAATGCAAAGGAAAATGGGTGAAGCCGGAAAATATATTGAGGTAAACCATGTCCAGAAAGACAAATACAACATGTTCTCTCCCTCGTATATGGATTCTAACTTCAAATCTTTAAATTCAGGTATTGGCTTTGGACTTCCTGCAAAGGTGAGGAAACTGGAAAGGACCGAAGAGACACGAGAAAAAGGTGTCTTAAGGCAGAGGGGGTGGAAAGGCTTAAGTAGGGATAGGGTAGGGCAATGGGAAAGAGGAGAGGGTAAGGAATAATGTATTAAAGGCCTTGTGGCTTTGTAAGTGATTTTAAAATATAGTTTTTAAAAGGAGTTTGAATAAAGATTCCTTACATAGATAAATAATGCTGCTCCCATAAGCCATCAGTTATGAAATAAAAATCTTACTCCCAGGAGGGCGACACCTCCCTATGAATTATTGGTCAAGGAGGCCCCAGAAAGCCCATGGGGTGGTTAGGTTTTTGTCAACTTGACACAAACTAATGTCACCAGAGAAGAGGGAGTTTCAACTGAGAAGTTGCTTCCAACAGAAGGGCCTAGAGGCAATATTGTCAGGGCTTGTTTTTATATTAATGATTGTTATAGGAAGGTTCAGTCCACATTGAGTGGTACCACCGCTGGGCAGGTGGTCCCAGCTTGGATACAAAGCAGGATGAGCAAGCCATGAAAAGCAATCCAGTAAGCAGCACATCCCGCATGGTCTGTGCTATAGTGCCTACCTCCAGGTTCCTGCCTTACATTCCTGTCCTGGCTTCCCTTAGTGTTGGATTATGGCCTTGTAAGATGAAATAAATCCTTTCCTCTACAAGTTATATTCTGTCGTGGTATAGTAAGCAAACATGGGCAGCCCCAAAACAGCAGAGGCTATTGCCATTGGAATTGGTTGCCTACCACAATTACATGATTATGGTGGTTTGATTGAGATTTTCCCCATAGTTTCTGGTGTTTGAATACTTGGTTCCCAGTTGGTGGCCTAGTTTGGGAAGATTAGGAGTTGTGGTCTAGGGAGGAACGTTGTCACTGGGGATGGACTTTAAAAGTTCAGAGATTCCTGTCATTTCTTGGTTGCTCTCTGCTTCTTGGTTGCCATTTCCTGTAAGCTCTCAGCTGCTGCTCCCACCCTGCCTGTCACCAGGTTTCCCTGTGTGATGATGGTGGGCTCTTACTCCTCTGAAACTGTAAGCCCAACAAAAGCCTTTCTTCTCTAAGTTGCCTTGGTCACAGTGTTTTATCACAGCATTAGGAAAGCAACTAATAGAGAAGTTCAACGGGGGTGGGGGTGGGGGGGCGGCTATCGCTGTGACAGGCCTAACCCTGGTTTTGGTGGTGGTGGTGGGTCGGTTGATTTCTTATGTGTGTTGTTCTGGTTCAGTTTTAAGGAATGAGGTAGACTTTGGGACTTTGGACCAGAAAGGCAATTAAATGATGTAAGCAGAGTTTAATTAGCTCTCCACAGGTGTTAGCACAGAATCTACTAGTGAATTTTGCTGAATAGACATGCTAGCAGGCTGCCTTCTGTTGTAGAAATTATTTAATCCTGACCCCAGATTTCCACCCAGCCTTTGACCATTTAGTTCTCAGATAAAAGATACATACAACCTTTATATTTCCAATAATCCTTAAACAGCACAATAGTTGGGCAGATACCTACCCTCTCTGCTATTAAAATCTACTTACCTATTGATAACCCCAAATTATTACTATGTTTCATCTGGGCTGCTCTTAGCTCCAATTGGCCAGCCCTTAGGGCCGTGTTTTCATGACTCACTTAACCCATGGTGGGTTCTTTCCTTTCTTCTCATCTTCTTTCAAGCCTGGGAATCCTAAAACCCACCTATATCTCTTCTGTCTAGCTATTGGCTGTTGGCATCTTTATTTAGCATCAAAAATAACTTGGGAGCAGAGTCACATGGCATCATTTAGATATATGTGCAGACTCTGGGCCTTGGGGGCTTGCACTTAGCACTACAATCAACAGCAAGACCAAACAAGACCTCAACAGCCTTCTACATAATTATGTCTAACTTCATGTTTTACTGTTACTCCTTGCCTTGATCTGAGACATTTCTTTGTGCAGTGGGCAGACATCAATGTAGAAAATCACAACATTTACAAAGTACTAAGAATAACTGAAGAGTCCTCAGCCCTAAATGGGACATCTATATTATCCCTCATCAAGGTCCAGAGACAACAGGGAAGATCAGAAAAAAAAAAATGGAAGAGAAAAGATGGAGAGAAGTGACATGAAATTCTGACCTCTGAACATCTACCCAATCTATGTTGTAGATGGCTCTGTGCTGCTTGATCTCCCGGGAGAGGCTGTTTGGAATGAGGAGTGAGTCACTTACTCAGGTGGCTTCTTGTGAACCAATCCCCTAATGAATAAAGGAGCCAATCACTGGGTGGGTAGGCGGGACTTCTAGGTTGGATGGAGGAAGAGAGGAAGCAGGGGAGAGTTAAGTTCCTTTTTGGAACTGGACAGCAGAGGGGTAAGATATAGCTGCTAGTTTCCTGGTATCATGGTGGATCCACAAAGATTCACCTCCAGACGAATAGGATTTTTAAAAGGCTTACAAGATTAAGTTTTAGTTGTTGTGCCCAGAGATTGAGTTGCCATTGTTTCTGAACTAAGTTTGTGTTGCATTTCCCTTCATGTGGCTGCTCGTCAGGGTTCAAGAGAGAAAGGTAAGGTGGCAAGCGTGGGTTTGCACCACAAAGGCTGTGGGGAACTTGAAGCACCATGGGGCTGTTGTGGTAGCAACCCATCAGTGAAAACCTAGCAAGCTGGGTGGAGAGACTGAGGAGTTCTGAGTCAGAGTCTCCATGAGATAAAACAGGTTGGCCATTGTCTGCCAGTGCTGGCCCTCCAGGCCACTGGGGCAGAGGCACAGAGCAGGAACGTGCCCATTCATTTATTTAACATTTCCCGCAACACATCTACATCATGCCTTTGTACACATGAACTCGAAGGAGCTGTGGTTACCCACACAAAATTCACCTAACTCTGTATGTGTTAAACAACATGGCAGCCATAAGAGGAAGAGGAAGGAAGAAGAATAATGTCATCATGTTTCAAATTTTAAAATTTTTTAAACAAAAAGGCTGAAGAAAAAGGATACCTTGCGTTTTTCTCTTGGGAAAAGATTCCAAGTTTCTAACTTTTAAAGTATTCTTAGATATTTTCTTAATTAATAATTTATAAGTGTTAATATTAATGGGTAAAATACAAGGATTGTATTTTCTAACAAGACATATATATTTTAAGACTGAGAGGAGGCTGTGTGGGAATAATTTGACTTTTTTTTTTCAAAATCTGTCATACAAGGAGAAAAAGAGAAGATGCGATATTAAATTTTACTTATCTTTTTTAAATACGTTTCAACATGCATGGGGAAGGGCCTCACAAGGCCCTGTCCCTAGCTGAGTTAATGCCAGCTGGGGAATTGGAGAGTTGTTTTTCTTCAAGACTATAGACAATGAGTAGTTGTCCATGACCCAACATCCATGCAACGCAAGCAACCCTAATTAAACTCAGAGGGTTATTAAGAAAAAAAGACATGAAGGCGGGTGTGGGTCCTGCTGGCAAGACAGAGCTGCATAGGATGTGGGAGGAGAACAAAGGACATTGTGTGTGGGAGTATGTGACCAAAATGCATATATGATGTATGACTCTGTCAACAATAAATAAAAATTATCTTTAAGACGGTAACGAAAGAAGATGGGCTAGAGCTGAAGCTGCGCCTCACCCTTTCTCTCCCACTCAAGAATGCCTCCGTAGCGATAAAAAATGCATTAAAGTAAAAGCATTAATGTGAGCAACAGTGAGAGGTGTGGCCTTACAGTTGGGTTTACTCGTTTAAAACTCGCCCTTCTGGAACTTTGGTGCTTCAGCGGTTATTAATAAGCAGAGAGAGCAAGGAAGCAGGGCAACAGTGGGTTAAGGGACCTAAAAGCTTCCTGTAAATGTCAGGGGAGGGAAGATGGAGACTCCCTGGAGCCTCTTGTTAGAAAGGGTGTTTGCTTGGCCCCTCCTTCTCCCACCCCAGAGTTCAAAACAGACCTCACTCTGATGGCTTCCCAGCATCTCCACAACCCACTCCAACCCTTTGCCACCCTGACACAGACTCTGGATCCCTGCATTCTGCTGTTGCTCTCTCTCTCTAGACTGTTGACCTGCCTACTACCCAGAAGTTAGCATTTAAAACCGGATGAAGAGCAGATTTTCGCATCTCCCAACTCCCCTCCAAATCCAATCCCCCAGTCTCATGCCAGCTCTGTAGCAGACACCTACTGTGGCCTTCCCTTCTTCTCTGCCCCCATCTCAAGCACACCACACAGACCTTCCCTTCCAACCTCTCTCCTGATGCATTCCATTGTCCCAGCATCCAACTCTTCAGGCATCCCCTGAGAATCCCAAAGTCATGCCAGCCAGGGAAATGGAGACAAGTGTCAGATCTTCATTCTCCCTCACCTCCTCCATATCTCATTCCCTGCTCTCATCCCCAGCTCTGTAGCAGACTTCCTGTTGTGGCTTCTCCTCCTTCTGTACCCCCATTCCCAGGGACTAAGTAGACAATGGTAGAATACCAGGCTCTCTGCCCTATCATGGACCCCCTCAGTACCCCTCTTCAAGCCGAAACCCCTTTCTAAGTGCAGCTTGGAATACCTAGAAACACATTCTACCTGTAACCCCCAGTGGCTATACCTAGCAGGGTCCCAGAATTTCCTACCAGGCAACACACAGCCACCACACCCTCCTAAGAATGAGAGAGGGCCACAGAAAGCAAGGAACAAAACACCCACCCAACAAACATAAAACCAGATATCAGCACCTAGAATTATAATCATCCTAAACCCATATGTGTAGATGCCAGCATAAAAACACAATCTGTAACAGCCAGGATAGTATGTCTCCACTAGAGTCCAACCACCCTATCATAGCAGGCCCTGAGAAATATAACATTTACAGCATAGCTGAAGCACGAGACAAGAACCTTAAAATAATCTTCATGTATAAGATAGAGGTCCTTAAAGGGGAAATTAATAAGCGCCTTTGAGAAATCTGTGAAGATACAAATACAAACAGTGGAAGGAAATGAATAAAAGCATTCAAATCCTGAAAGTATAAATAAAATCAATTAAAAAAATAAGGTAATCTGGAAATTTTAAAAATAATAGGAAGAGAGGAAGGAGAGGAAACCCAGGTCAAAGTCACAGAAAAATATTTTCAACAAAATCATGCAAGAAAATTCCTCTCATCTAAAGAAGATGCTTATCAAGGTAAACAAATCACACAGAATAACAAATAGACTGGACCAGAAAGAAAGTCCTCGTGGCACATAATAAACAATCACTAAACATACAGAACAAAGAAATAATATTAAAAGCTGCAAAAGACTGCGTAGCACATAAAGGCAAAACTATTAGAATTACATGTGACTTCTCAACAGAGACTCTGATGGTCAGAAGGGACAGGATAGATGTGCTACAGACTCTAAGAAGCCATAGATGCCAGCTGGGGCTGCTATAACCAGCAAAACTTGCAATCACAACACATGAAGAAAATAAATATTCCATGATAGAACCAAAATTAAGCAATATGTATATGCAAATTCAGCCCTACAGAAAGTGCTAGAAGGAAACCTTCAAGCTCAAGAAGAAAACCCAGGAAAACACAAGGAATAGCAAATCTCAGACAAGCAAATAAAAAGAGGAAGGAACACACACAGGCACAGACACATTCACACATAAAGTGTAGGCACTTTAATATCTGATAAAATAGATTTAAAATCAAAACTAATCAGAAGAGACAGAGAAAAACACTATATTCTCATCAAAGGAAAATCCACAAAGATGGCATGTCTTGGTACTGGAAAGTACTCTGAATGCTACCAAAGGAGAAACATAAATACCAACCCAGCTTACAAATCCCTTGATCTGCAATGGCGACCTGCCTGCAAGACATGCTTGTGCAGTGGTAGCAGAAACCTGTGGGAGTAACCAACCAAAATCAGATTTGAATTCATGCCCACTTCATAGATGGGATCCATACCCAACTCTGCTTGCATGAGCAAGAACATGAGTTAGCCCAGAGGCCTGGGGGAAAACCAAAAACTATTATTTTTCTGCTAAAGGAGAGTACCAGTAAACTGACTCCTGATGGCATTCTGCTATACTCATAGATCGGTGCCTTGCTCAGCCATCATCAGAGGCGCTTTCTCCTGCAGCAGATGGCAACAAATACAAAGACCCGAACTCAACCCTGAATGGGATGTCTCCATCAAATCCTTCCCCTCAGGGCTCAGGGAACCCTGTGGAAGAAAGAGTGTAAGAGTCAATGTGGCGAGGGTGGGGCAGAAGACACCCAGAGGCCCGGGTGACTCCATAATGAGCAAGTATGTGATAGAGAAATAGGAGAGAAGGAGCAGCAGAATGGTTTGTGCATTATAAAGAGAAATAAAACTGGAAATTCAGGGGCGGTGAAAGACAACCTGGTGTGAGCAGCTTGGATGGTGATGCCCTAGCTTGTGTTGCTTCCGAAGGTCATGTCTGGGTCCTACAGCAACCTTGGTCCATGTTACCACCGAAGGCGATGTGCACATGCCTGATCTAGGCTGCCTCCTGGGGCCATGTTGATATTCATGTTGGAGTACTGCTTAAGTAAGAGTCAGGGCCAGCTCTGTGCAGCCCTTGACTCGTAACATTGTCCCAAGGCTTTTTCTTGTTTCTTCATTTTTTATCATCCTTCTCCTCCTCCTTTCTCCCTCTCCCTCTCCCTCTCCCTCTCCCTCTCCCTCTCCCCTCTCCCTCTCTCCTCTCTGTCTCTCCTCTCCTCTCCCTCTCTTCCTCCCTTCTATATGTTCTTTTCATGTAGATTACAGCCTCCAGTTTTGTGTTTTTATGGGATCCCTGAGTGTTTGAACACATGGGTCTCTGCATCCATACCTGTTTCTTGGGCCCTTTTGCTTCTGTTTGTTTGATTTGTCCTATTCTGCTGTGTATCCCTTAGAACCCTGTGTGTTTTCTAATGAGAGGCAGAAAGAGGATGGATCCAGATGGAGGGGGATGGAGGTGGAACCGGGAGGAGTAGGTAGCGGGTGGCACAACCATAATCAGGGCATATTATATGAGAAAAAAATCAATTTTCAATAAAATAAAACCAGATGAGGACTAGGTCTTTCTTGCTCAAGTCTCCAGATGGTTTACCTCAAATGTGTGTGCGTGGGTGGGGGGGGAACAGCAGTAATTACCATACCTCCCTGCTTTCTACCCCTTTCCTAAGGACCAACTCCTCCTTCTGAGCCCTCATCCCTAATTCACTTCTGTCTCTCAGGCCAACATACTTCTTTCAGCACATGCCAGGACTCTTCAGCTCTAGAAGGCTCTCCCTAGCTAGCTTCATGATCCTTCTGTCCTTCTTTCTTTCCTTCCGTCCATCCTTCTGTCCTTCTTTCCTTCTTTTTGGTTCCTTCCACCTAGTAGTTGCTAAGGCACCATCTCTTTAGAGGCCACTGTAGGGAACACTCTCTAAGTATCCTTTCCTATCTGTCCTAAACCCACCTTACCATCCCTTGGAGCATCTAATCATGCTTTGTGCTCACTTGTAATTGAGCATCTGCTCTCATAGATAATACCAGAGTGGCTAGCATTTGACTGACATCACCTTGGTTCAAGATGGCAGGAGCAGCAAGGGAAACTCCTGCAGCTACCAAGTAAAGAGACAAATTGCCCTGCCTTCCAGCATCTTCTTTTTTTATTTTTTAGATTTTTCTCTTGTGTGTGTGTGTGTGTGTGTGTTGCCTGTGCATGCATATGTGCAGTACTTGAAAGCAGCCTGGTACCCACAGAGGTCAGAAGAGAGCTTCTGATCCCCTGGAACTGCAGTCACAGACGCTTGTGAGCCACCACATGGGTGCTGGGAAATCAACTGGGGTCCTCTGCAGAGGAGTAAGTTCTCTTAACCACAGGACCATCTCTTTTGTCCAATCCTTCAGCATCTTTGCTTATTTACAAGAATGACATCAGAAGTACTGCTTACGCCAGGCGTGGTGGTGCACACCTTTAATCCCAGCACTTGGAAGACAGAGGCAGGTGGATTTCAGAGTTCAAGGCCAACCTGGTCTACAGAGTGAGTTCCAGGACAGCCAGGACTACACAGAGAAACTCTGTCTCGAAAAACCAAAAGAAAGAAAGAAAGAAAGAAAGAAAGAAAGAAAGAAAGAAAGAAAGAAAGAAAGAAAGAAAGAAGAAAAGAAAGAGAAGTACTGCTTACAGTAATCAGATGTAGAACGTGTAATCAATACCGTTAGTGACTTAAACCGTCCTGTAACTATGAAAAGCATCTGCCCAGCACTCCAGGGAGAGGTTGGTCTCCCTCATCTCTCTCACTGGCACCACCTGACTAAGCTGCTGAGCTCCCCGAGTAGCCCCTCTAGTGTAGTTTAGCCCAACTAGCACAAATTACTTATGATGTTGTCTCAAATGGTCAATTGAGACACTCAAGGGATGCCAATAACTACAGAGTAATGTCCTGTGTGTGTCTGTGCATATGTGTGTACACACACACACACACACACACACACCATACTCCACACTCCACACGTTTCTCAGCTCAAAAACCCTGTGCCCTGAGAATATTTATGTGGATGCGGTAGGTCTCACTGAGGTCAAGCCAGTTCCTTGTCATTTAATTTTTCAGGCCCATCCAGAAAACTGTTCAAAACAATTCTACAGTTATTTTGAAGGGAAATAAGGTATCATGCACAGTTAAGTCTAAGATGGAGACATCCAGATCTTGCTTTTCACCTGGTTCCAAGAGTTATGTGTGACTCTGCTCTCCCATGAAAGAAAACACATTTCACAGTGTATTTACTAAAAGGTGGGGCTCCCGTAGCATATGAATCTGTACTGCTTAAAGTAGACTAAACATTTGTGTGGCCCAAATTCATACGTGGAAGCCCCCAACCCCACGGTAAGTATGTTTGAAGATACAGCCTCTAAGGAGGGGGGACAGGGGGAGGGGCTTTGGGAGGATCCAGAAGAAATCGCTGCCCTCCGAGAAGGGCACTCTCACCAGGAATTCTCAACCCTGTGCCTGAACTTCAGCCTCAAGACTGGGAGAAATGACTGCCCACTGCTTAAATCACCAACTTGTAGTAGTTATTTTATTATGGCGGCTGGAGCTGGCTGGGACAAGTCTGTTCTGACCAAAGCAAAACTCATCACCAAAGCAAACAAGTTTTTAAAAAAATAAATAAATGCCTTAGTAACTATAGCAGGAACCGAAGATGAGCCCAGATGGGTTAATGATTTGTCCTTTTAAAATAAAATATTAACGACAGTGGTCATATTTGATTCTTTGAAACTATAGCCTTGATAAGTATTTGATGATGGACGTGTGATAACTGAACAAATGAGTTAGCAGTGGTCACATTCTACGACAGGCAGAGGCCCTGGCTCACTGCTTCCGGATACAAAACTACAGGTTTCAGAAATGAATGGATTCTGTCTTGCAAACTGATTCATCATTTACATTGATAGAACAAGACCAACACTCTAAGAGACATCCCATTGCCCGCTGGCACAGCAAGAAGCTGTTCTGGTTTGATGGGAGAGCCTGGCTTGGAACCTCTAGAAAGCCTCTATTCCCCATATTCAGTGTCAGTGAAGAACGGTGGAAAGGGGAAATGATAGAGACGCCAGAATGTGCCGAAAAGACTCTCCGTGCTAATCCAAGCCCTGCATTGTAAGGTGAAGATGCTGTGATACTGAGAGAGGAGAAGCGACTTGCTTGGCTCTAGGCTAGAAACAAACAGCAGCTGGTGATCTTCAGACTGCAGAGTCAGACCATTCTACCTGCCTGGGATTATCTGAGGGTTACAAAGGTATGGGTGAACTAACACACACACACACACACACACACACACACACACACACACACACACACACACACGATAAAATGGTCTCAACCGCTTGATTCTGGAGCACATGTTCATTACTATTGCTCTTTCTGATGTTTGGTGGCACCATACAGTTTCCAGGGTGCTTTACTATTTGCTGTGGTCTAGACATTCAATGGCACCAAGACGCATGTGTTGGGTGGTGACTATTGAAAAGTACTGGAACCTTTAAGAAGAAGAATAGGGAAGATCTTTAAGGTACTGAAAGGTACATTTGAGGGGATTATAAGATACTGGAATCCTTTTCTTTTTGTACTCTGACTCAAAATGTAAGCAGTCCCCCCGCCCCCGCCCCACAAGTCTCCCCTCCTGCCACAATCTGCTGCCTCACCAAAATCCCTAAAGAAGATCATAGACTAGAAAATCCAACCACAAGATAAAAATAAACATCTTATGCTCACAAATTGCGTTTTACTACAGGCTCAAAAAAGCTAAGCAGCACCGTGTTGTCAAGTGCAGCCTGGCACTTGGAAGAGTCTGACATTCTAAAGCTAAGGCACAGACAATATCTGTATGATCTCAGGAGAGCAGTTCCTTCCTGTGTTTCATAGTCTGCTCAGAAGTTCCCTTCTGTAGCTGATGTCTGACCATTGGGCTTCATCACTTTCCCCCTGAGATTCTCTAGTGGAGGTGCCAGTCTGCAATTGTTCTCCTTGGAGGTAGACATAGGTTTTACAGAGAATGAATGTTTCTGCTTCAAATGAAATCCTTATCTCCCCTTTTCTAGTTACTTTGAAACCATCCCTTGAGCATCTATTGGATGTGTGTAATGCAGTAGAAGTAGAGACCTGCCACAAGACGGAGCTTTCTCAATCCCTAGTCTCTCCCATCTTCTCCTGTTCCTCATCTCTCTACTCACACTCTCCAGTTTTTCCTGAAAATAAAAAAATTTTTTTTGCATGCAGACAGGTAAATTCTCAGGTAGAGGACCAGAAGAGGAAGGAACAAACGGAGCCGGAGAATACAAGGTCAGAGGCGGAGAGGGGGCTTCTATGCCTCCTGTTGCTTTCTTTCTACACAGGAATTTGGAGCCTGGGATGTGCTCCAGAAATGATGCTTCTCTTGGCTCAGAGTGCCAAGACCCTTGCCAAATCCCTCCCTCATTAAAACGAGAATCTGGCAGATCTGTGCTGAACCACAATGGATACCAGAATGAGAGGCTTGATATCTGGTCCTGATTCAGTCTTCATCTTGAGCAAAGCTTGTGCAGGGTACGGGTGGGGTAGATGACTGCTTTGACTCCTCTGTGCTTGCAGGAATCTTGGCATCCTTGCAGTGGCCCCAGAGTATGGTCCACTAATTGAGACCTTTTGGGTTTAGTTTAGGAATTATAAAAGAGAATGCTTAATGTGTCACTCCTTGGGCACAGCCCTCCACTGGTGTCCAATGCCAGCTTCAGACAGAATTCTTTCTTTGAAACTAACTTTCCCTTCTAGGTTCTTTATTGATGACAAATGTTCCTGGTCTCAGACCACCAGATCCCCTTCTCTCTTCCCATTCCCATACCAATTTTCCTTTTATTAGAGTTTGACAAACTCACTCATTCTGAGGTATAACTGACAAGAAAACCAGTGAAACTTCCCATAATTCATTATGATTTTGCTAAGGATAGCATCTTTGGTGATCTTCAACTATGAGAGAAAAGCATTGATTGAAAAAATTTTAATAGTTGAAGAATTCCAACAATTATGATTGAAAGATACAATGTTTTTTGGTGTCTTTGGCTGTATTTTTGCTTTTCTTTCTATTATTACTAACCACAGGAATGGTAGTCCCTTCTGCTAACGTGTGGATCTGATACTCAGGGTGAAGCTGAATAGTAAATATTTAATGGATTCTTCCGAGCCTGAGAGCTTATTAGAATGACTTTGCTCTATTCCTTCATGCATCCACACATCCTGGAAGTATTCCCAGGGTACAGCAGATGCTTAATAAATATTCATTAAATGAATAAACAGACACCATCCCATAGTAAGAGGGCTGGGAAGGCAAATAAACCAGAGTATCCTTTCTGTGGGAACAGACACAAGCACTCAGATGTGAAAAATGAACGTAAGATATGTCTCACAGTAATATGCAACTGTTTTTATCTACCAAACCCAAAGGTACAAAACAAATGAAAGGGTATCCAGTGTTTTCTGAAAAATAAATTGGTGTAATTGAATATTATTACAGTGAGTAGTAAAATGAAGAAACATAAGGAAGGGGAGGGTCCATCCAAAAATCTAAATAAATCGATTGCACTGGCTCCCGAGGTTTCAGAGTGAGGTTGATTCTGGATTATTAGATTATTATCATGATCTATGAAAAACATATGAACAGAGACTACAGGTCCACACTCCTGCAACCTCCACACTGGAGAAAAGGCACCAGGTTCTCTTCCAATTTCAATTTTCTGATGGACTATTTACTGTGCACAGAGGAAAATGCATAGTTGGACCTAGAGTTAATGCTAATTATCTTCGCAAACCACTGAGGTGGTATCCGTAGGCAGTGCATCGTAAGAACCAATTCTTTCATAGTAAAAGGAATACCCTAATAAATCAAGGCCAAAAAAAAAAAAGAAAAGAAAAGTCAGATGTATAAACATTCATCATCTGCCAAAGAGCCGAAAGTTGATTATCATTGCGATTGCAAGACTATACCTAAGACTTTTCAGAGAACAGAGCTGGTGGCGTTTGGGAGAACAGAGCTGGAGGCATTTGGGAGAACAGAGCTGGTGGCATTTGGGAGAACAGAGCTGGTGGCGTTTGGGAGAAGAGAGCTGGTGGCATTTGGGAGTGAGCTTGGTGTTCTCGGCCTGCTTTGGAGTGTGGGCATGGTGGAAGGTGACTTCTAAAGGTGTGGAAGGCTGTGTTCCTGTGGATCTCACAGCCTATGATGTTGAAGTGTAGGATTTAGTTCCACAAGTTCAGCTCTCAGCCTAAAAGTTGTAAAAATCAAATGTGGCGAAAGAAAGAAAGAAAGAAAGAAAGAAAGAAAGAAAGAAAGAAAGAAAGAAAGAAAGAAAGAAAGAAAGAGAGAAAGAGAGAGAGAGAGAGAAAGAAAAAAGAAAAGAAAAGAAAAGAAAAAAGAAAAGAAAAAAACTACTGAGAAATAAAGACAAATTACTCATGGAACAACATTTCCCAAGATCATCATGACAAAACATCTTTGTTTCTAAGTTTTGTAACAATTAAATTATTCCAAATCCCAGAAAGCTGTCATGTAATCGACCTCTGTCCCCCAAACACTCAGGAGTGCCTTCCTCACTGCCTGGCCCCTCCCTTTGTATTTTTATCCTCACCTCCTTTTAATTCCCTTTTTTTTATCAACAGTCCTTTTTTCCATTGGTCACATAGCAAACAGACATTTAGTTTTTTATTTGCTAACGGCTAACTATCCTTAGGAAGTGCATTGTAAAAACCAATTCTTTCATAGTATAAGAAACATTGTAATAAATTAAGGCAAAAAAAAAAAAGGTCAGATGTATGCTAAACACCCAAAAGTTGATTAGCATTTTTATTATTTGCAAGACATCACACAGACATTTTATGATAATACTGAAATAAACAAAACTTCCTAGTTTGCAAAAATGTATTAAATTATTAACAGGTCCATGGGATATATTGTAGAAAATTAAATATCTACATAGAGGCTCGGCAATTGTTAGCAGACACGATATACAAATGTCCCCCTAGTAAATTTCTGCTGAGCACTTTAACAGTCTTGGAAGCAGCATTCAGGGCACTGAGTAGCAGTTTCCTCTTTTATGTCGATTCAGTTCATGAGGCACAGTGACTCAGAAGACCAACCTGCAGTAAAGGAGCAAGCCTTAAACTATACTTACAGCCCTGGCTTCTTTAGCAATCTGTTTATAGAGATCTCGTAGAGTTCTCCATCTGAGGTACATTTTAAAGGTTAGCTCGAAGGAATCAATCTCTGACTTTTACAATAATACCATGACCCACAGGTTTGTTTTCCCTCCTGTAAAGAAACGGACACCTACAGTTTACATTTAGTTTAAGGTGATCCTTACCTGAGAGAGTGGCACTGAGAGCCCAGAAGACCCATAGGAAGCCTGTCATGACGTCTGCTTCAGAGAGACAATTTCCTTTCAAGCACAGTGCTTCCACTGGAAAGAAGCAGGGTTTAAAAAATACAAGTGGTTCAGAGCCTCGGTGCAACCCAAGGCATCGTGACCAGCTGCCCGATGAAAATAGTCACAAGTCACCTCCCGTCGGTGTGGGTTTTTTAAAGTGCACTTCACTGATGCCCAGTGAGCTGTCAGGTCTTGTGAGGCTAAAAACATCTCTCTGGGTCCTAACTCCTGACTTATCTTATTAATTCACTGTCTTGCAGAGAGAGATGGGATGAGAGAGAAGGGTGAGGCTATATGATTTTTAAAACATCTCCGGGGTGTTCTCTTGTGTTTGCAGACCTATGTAATGAGAATGCCTTGTGTTTCATGTGTCTGTCGTGGAGGTAACTGAAACACAGCCCACTAGTAGCTGATCGGTTTGGACCAAGACTGTACAAACCATGATGATGTCCAGCCAACTTCTGACACTAGACTCTCTCTCTGTTCCTTTGAACCTGCTGGTTCCCCCTCGTCTTGGCTGCAGCAGACCTGGTAGGAGTAACATCTCTCTGCTCTGACTCAAGACGCTGAAACATTATTCTTCCTGTTACACCTTCTACATGGTCGATGGCACAGCTTCCCTTTCTCCTATAGGCACATGGGGCAGGGTGGGGGGAGGGTGAAGAGGTTCTAGCCAGTACTGATCTAATGGATGAGCAACTGTAAAGTTGGAGCCACAGAGATGAGGTAGACAGAAACAGAAACAAGTTACTGACATGTGACAGATTGTGGGGCAGCGTCAAGGCACCAGATGAATTTGACTTTACAGGGATGGATTTTGTGCAGTTTTAAGATTCCTTGATGATATCTCATTCATCTTCTAACTAGCATATGTCAGTCAGTCAGCTTCCTGTCACCGGGACAGAGATCTGAGATCAATAGCTAGTAACAAAAGATCGATTGGGACTCGCACAGATTTCAGTCCCGTGATCCACGGGCCCCTGACTTGGGCTTGTGTCTAAGCCATGAACAGGCTGGAACAGGCTATCGAGGATGTCCCATTGGAAGCCTCCAGATGCCCAGCTGGTGCTCTGGGGTGAAATGTCACATGATGAAAGGAGTCCTGCCCTAGGAGGCAGGAGTTCCAAGCTCTGGTCTCCCATCCGTCCAGCTTAGGCTCCCTTTGGTATTCGGGGCCACATCCTTCTGTTCCTTCTGCCTGTCTCTGATGTAGACTCCAGGTGCCTGTGGAAAGCCTGATGGGTCTCCATGGCCTGTCACGCACTAATGTTTGAGATTGGTCCTGGACAAATGAACACACAAAAAATATGAACTGCTCAAACATCTTGTCAGAGCTACTTCCTTCTTGGGACTTCTGTGACTGGTGGGAGTGGGTCAGAGTGGGCATTGTTTCCTACTTTGGAGGAAGGTTATTAACCACTTTGTGTTTCAGACTCTTTATAAAATAGACAGATTCATTGGGATAGGGGCTTTAGAATCTATTCTTGATACACAGTCAAAACTTAACAGTTGCTAAACATTGTTGTTTAATTTACTATTATGGTGACAATGAATATGATGTGATAATAATTGTGATAAAATAGATTCAATGTCAAGATAACTAATTGCAATTTTAAAAAACGAATGTGACGTCTGTTTATTTAGTAAATGATATCAGCATTATATAGAACAGCTTCAATTGTTTTGGTACAGGATTTATATATGAAATAAACTCTAGATCGTTTTCCTTTGCTTTACATATGTAACATAAGTTAACAAATTTGTTTGATGAAGAAGAAAAAGTGCATTCCTGTGTTCATTTTCCTCAAGCGACTATTAAAAGATAGCAAATTGTTAACTGCCGTTTCGACCCTCAGCTTAAAGAAAAGAAGAAAAAAAAAAAGATTAGTCCTCAGAGGAAGAAGCCATGCTGTCTCAGGAATAAAACAGCCATCATTCGCCCTGATGTTCACCAAGAATCCATTTTCCTCCTGGGAAATCATATGTAAGCATTCTTGGTATCTCATCATGGGGCAGGAAATTCAGTCTCTGCATTAAAAGATTCCCATCTTTTTTCTCCAGGACAGCAAAAGAGTCTGGGAGGTTTACACGCTCCAGTAGCCTCCAGTCTGTCTTGACCCCAGTGAATAGGTCAGTGACCATCAACTGGTCCTTTTGGAATTGGCAGCAGCAGCTCCTGGTGCATGTTTGATGCCCAGGACTATATAAAGAGCAGAAAGCTCAGGAATAGGATCCTGCCTCACTGGGGGCTACACACACACAAGCATGCAAGCATGCACGCACACAGGTGCACACCAGGAACTAGACCACACTAGAAGTGGTCCTGCTTGCTAGAAGGAACAGATGGCCTCTGTTTCTTAAGTCTTAAGAAGCCCTCTTCTGCCTTCTGTTTTAGGGATACTCTCCTCTCCATCCACTGTAATACCTCATCAGTCTTTCCGGAGAGCATGGGCTTTAGACAGAAGCGGGCATCCAGTGCTGGAAGATAAGTAAGACATCTGCGTATAGCTTCTGCTTTGAGGTCTCGGCAAACACAAATGCCTGACTCCCTTCCTGAAGAATGGATGGGGTTAAAGACCACACCATGAACAAAGCACGGCTTGGCTCTCAAAGTGCCCTTCTGAGCCAGGTACGAATGCTCTTTTTGAGCTCCATAGGTGTAAAGCAACTTAGCCAGGGGAAATGCTGTGTGTGGCCACACAAGCAAAAATAACCAGGCATTCTCCATTGTCGCTGGAGAGCAAGCTGCAGTCTAGGGCAAAACTCTGTAGATCCATACTGTCTATGGATCTTCTTCTTCTTCTTCTTCTTCTTCTTCTTCTTCTTCTTCTTCTTCTTCTTCTTCTTCTTCTTCTTCTTCTTCTTCTTCATCTTCTTTTGTTTTTTTAAAGATTATTTCATGTATGTGAGTACACTGTCACTGTCTTCAGGCACACCAGAAGATGACATCAGATCCCATTACATATGGTTGTATCCCGATCCCTCCACTGAAAGTCCTTCCTGGTTACAGGAGATGGCCACTTCAGGCCATCTGTATCCCCCATTGCTAGTGAGTGCTTAGATGCAGAGCTGGTCCTTATGGCTCAGGGCTCTGGTAACAGTACAAAGATATGAAGTGCTGGACTATAGCAGTGTCTTAGGGTTTTACTGCTGTGAACAGACACCATGACCAAGACAACTCTTATAAAGGACAACATTTAATTGGAGCTGACTTACAGGTTCAGAGGTTCAGTCCATTATCATCAAGATGGGAACATGGAAGCATCCAGGCAAGCATGGTGCAGGAGGAGCTGAGAGTTCTACTTCTTCATCTGAAGGTTTCTTGGAGAATACTGACTTCCAGGAAGCTAGGAAGAGGATCTTAAGCCCATGCACACAGTGACACACCTACTCCACCAGGCCCACACCTCCTCATAGTACCCCTTCCCTGGATCAAGCATATACAAACCATCATAAGGAGAATCAGTTCTGACCCTGACTTTGCAGCCAGTTTGCCCCCTGTGATTCTCTATAATGACTCTACCATCCTGCCATCTTGGGCTTTGGCTTTGTTCTTGTAGAACTTTGGTGGAGAGGGGCTTAGCTGTCACACACAAGCTTTATGTAGCAAAAAGATAGCTCTTCCAGACTCAGTTTCCCTACTTTTAGCTCCTCGCTTTTGATAGTTGCTAATACTTCCTTTTCTAGACCCTCAGGTCTCTTGACCTCCCTGGGTAAATGTTTTCTTATACTACACTTCACGATACAAAAAAGTGCATGTGTCAGATGATTCTATTGAGGCCGAGCAGCCCAAGACCATACTTAGGTATTCTCAGTATCATGTAATTACACTGCCATCAAAGACATTCATTCAATGGAGTGCTCAAGGCAGTTAAGTTCGTATAGCTTTGCAAAAATTGTTGAAAGAGAGCCAGCGGGCTGGCTCAGTGCGTCAAGACACTTGCTGCTAAACCTGAGACCTTAGTTCAATACCCTGGAACTCATGTGGTGGCTGGGGAGAACTGACTCCTACAAGTTGTCCTTAACCTCTCTAAACCCGGTGCTGTATCTCACAGGTGCCGGTGAGCGCACGTTCACTAATAGATACAATGTAGTCATTTTAATGAGTGGTTTAAAGAAAATCATATAGCAGAAAAACATATTTAGTATTGAATTCACACAAATTTGGACAACGATGAACCTTTAGTTAGCATGAGTCAACCATCCCAGCCCTATTTGGCTGCCATCTGCAGTGGATGCTAAAACTGTGGGGTTGGATTTGGCTCACTTATCACTTGGTACTTATGCAGTTTTCCGAGACACACCTTCCATGCCTTTGAGGCAGAGGCTCTCAAGCTTGCTGATGCTGCCACCCCTTGATTACAATTCCTCATGTTGTGGTGACCCCATCCCCCCCCAACAACAAATTATTTTCATAACTAGTCATAGTTATGTTCATAACTGTCATTTTGCCACTGTGTGGATCGTAAACACCTGTGTTTTCTGATGATCTTTTGGGGGTCACGACCCACCTGTTGAGGACCAACGCTTTAAGGTGTCAAGTTTGACAGGACTATGTGTCCAACCACCAGAGACCTTCCTCTAGGTTGAGATGTTTTAGCCAATCATTGCCTTCGTTACATCCTCTGCATCTTCCTTTTTTTTTTTTTAATAGCATCAGATTTTATGGTAGAGCTGAAGAATATAAGCTAGCTAGTTCTTTAGTTGTGTGTGGACTCATGAGGGCAAGCATTGAAGCATGTTCATGTGCATCAGAAGGGAGGAACCCGACTGGAGAGATGGCTCAGTGGCTGAGAGCACTGACTGCTCTTCCAGAGGTCTTGAGTTCAATTCCCAGCTCAGCCACAAAACCTTGAACCTACAAATTGTCCTGCATACAAGATTTGCTGGTGTAAAAGTGGCTCAGAAACTGTGGGAGTGGCCAACCAATGACTGGTCCAACCTGAGACCCATTTCATGAGAGGGAGCCTACCCCTGACACTGGTAGGAGGACCAGGAACGCCCAGAGACCTAGGGCAGAACCAAACACACAAATGGCAAAAGACAAAATAACAGTCAATGAAATGATTCCTAATGATACTCTGCCATTGATTGGTACCTAACCCAATTGATATCAGAGAGGCTTCACCCAGCAACTGATGGAAACAGATGCAGAGACCCACAGCCAAATCTTAGGTGGAGCTTGGGGAGTCCTGTGAAAGACAGTTTTGTAGGAGCCAGAGGGGACAATGACACCACAAGAAAACCCACAGAAGACAAATTATGGCGCTAAGACAAAATGATGGATCATCCAGAGACTACCCCACCCGGGGATCCATCCCATAATCAGCCACCAAACACAGACACTATTGCATATGCCAGCAAGATTTTGCTGAAAGGACCCTGATATAGCTGTCTCATGTGAGGCTATGCCAGTGCCTGGCAAATACAGAAGTGAATGCTCACAGTCAGCTATTGGATGGAACACAGGGCCCCCAATGGAGGAGCTAGAAAAAGTACCCAAGGAGCTGAAGGGGTCTGCAACCCTATAGATGGAAGAACAATATGAACTAACCATTACCCCCAGAGCTCATGTGTCTAGCTGCATATGTAGCAGAAGATGGCCTAGTCAGCCAACATTGGGAAGAGAGGCCCCTTGGTCTTGCAAACTTTATATGCCAGGGCCAAGAAATGGGAGTGGGTGGGTAGGGGAGCAGGGTGGGGAAGAGGGTATAGGGGTCTTTTGGGATAGCATTTGAAATATAAATGAAGAAAATATCTAATAAAAATTGGAAAAAAGGAAAAAACATAATGAAACAAAACAAAAAACAAAAACAAACAAACAAAAAAAAAAAACACAGAACCAACTAACCTGGGCCTGTAGGGGCTCTCAGAGACTGAACCGCCAACCAAGAAGCTTGCACGGGAGCTAGACCTTCTGCAGACCCTCTGCGCATATGTCACTATTGTGTAACTTGGTCTGCTTGTGGGACTCCTGGCAGCAGGAGCCTTCTCTATCTGCGCTGCCTGCCTTTGGGACCCTTTCCCCCTTACTGGGCTGTCTTGTGTATCAATAGGAAAGGATGTGCCTAATCCTACTGCAACTTGATGTGCCAGGGCTGGTCAATAGCCATGGAAAGCCTGCCATTTTCTGAGGAGAAATGGAAGAGGAGGGGAGGCGAGGAAGTGGAGAGGGACTGGCAGGGGAAACTGAGGTAGATGTGTTATATGCATATATATTATACTATATATATCAACAAAATATAGTTACAATTTTGGCCCAAGCTTGAGAGAGAGCCATTCTTGAGTCCTCAGTCTGCCTCTGCTTTCTGTACATCTGAGTTAATGCTCAAAATAAGGATGGAGCAAGGGCTGAGAATATAACAGCTTTCTCCTGGATGGACCTGGGTTATTAAGGAGATGGAGAACAGATCACCCCCAACAGTGTTTCCTGGGAGGAGCCAGAACTGAAAAAGATGTACTGTTTTTGTTGGTTTGGTTTGGTTTGGTTTGGTTGTTTGGTTTGGTTTGGTGGTTTGGTTTGGTTTGGTTTGGTTTGGTGGTTTGGTTTGGTTTGGTTTGGTGGTTTGGTTTGGTTTGGTTTAGAAGAGTCTTAACTATGAAGCCCTGACTTGCCTGGAACTTTCTGTATAGATCAGGGTGGCCTCATATAGACTGCCTGTGCCTGCCTCCTGAATGCTGTGATTAAAATCATGTGCTTTTTATTTACAGCAGATTAAAAAAAAAAAAAAGACAATCTTTAGAATCACAGCTTACCCTCTAGGCCTAGCTACAGTAAAGGTTGGGTATGTGACTTGGGCGCCCTCTAATGGATAATAGATTACACTGCAGGTCCTCCTGGACAAGATTCTTTTTTTTTTTTTTTTCACATTTTTTTATTAGATATTTTCTTCATTTACATTTCAAGTGCTATCCCATAAGTCCCCTATAACCTCCCCCCACCCTACCCACCCACTCCCACTACTTGGCCCTGGCATTCCCCTGTACTAGGGCATATAAACATTGCTAGACCAAGGGCCTTTCTTCCCCAATAATGGCCAACTAGGCCATCTTTTGCTACATATGCAGCTAGAGACATGAGCTCTGGGGGTTCTGATTAGTTCATATTGTTGTTCCATCTATAGGGTTGCAGACCCCTACATCTCTTCCTGAGATTCCACCTCACACCAGTCAGAATGGCTAAGATCAAAAATTCAGGTGACAGCAGATGCTGGCAAGGATGTGGAGAAAGATTGCTGGTGGGATTGCAAGCTGGTACATCCACTCTAGAAATCAGTCTGGCGGTTTCTCAGAAAACTGGACATAGTACTACCGCTAGATCCAGCAATACCTCTTTTGGGAATATACCCAGAAGATGTTCCAACTGGTAACAAGGACACATGCTCTACTATGTTCATAGCAGCCTTATTTATAATAGCCAGAAGCTGGAAAGAACCCAGATGTCCCTCAACAAAGGAATGGATGCAGAAAATGTGATACATTTACACAATGGAGTACTACTCAGCTATTAAAAACAATGAATTTATGAAATTCTTGAGCAAATGGATGTATCTGGAGGATATCATCCTTAGTGAGGTAACCCAATCACAAAAGAAGTCACTTGATATGCACTCACTGATAAGTGGATATTAGCCCAGAAACCTAGAATACCCAAGATACAATTTCCAAAACACAAGAAAATCAAGAAAGACCAATGCGTGGACACGATTCTTTTAAAGGAGCGTGAAATTTAGATATCAATTTTTCTTACATTTAAATTAAAATAGTGAGTTCTACATATATTCCTAACTCTGCACCAGCCAGAGGTGGGTATCTTTCAGCAGCTCCGCCCTTCCACAGACAGCTCCCAAGGAGGAGATCTAGCGCAGCCCACAGGCTGGAAACCCTCCGGGTGGATTTGTTGGTGCTCGGTGCAGAGCTCACATCCAGCCAGGACCCAGTGATTGTATTGAGCACCGAGCACCGTTGAGAGACTTACATGGATGCCCTTCACATCAATCACACACTGGCAGGGCGCGGACCTACGCCTAACTTCCCAATCAGCTCAGAGCTTGTGAGAAACACAAACCTCTGGAGACTGAAGCAGCGCAACTGAACCTGGACCATGAGCTTCTGAAGAGAGGATGCGTCGCAACCCACCGTCCACCGACTGACCTCTGCTTCCAAGTTAAGCCACCACAGGGGCCAGGCACAAACAGCTAACAACAGTGAAGCCAGACCACAGTCACACCTCCTACAAAGAGAGAGGGTTCAGGAGAGGCCTTGTGCTGTGTGGGTTGCAAAGGCCCTGAAGTGAAGGTCATTGGAAAAGAAAGTGAGTGTAACCTTGCGAGGGTTCCAGGGGTGTGGCTGCCTGCCCCACCCACTTTAGTTTTTCCGCTCCGCCCTAAGGCATAGGCTCTCAACCTGTGGGTTGAGACCCCCTTTGGGAGCCAAACTCCCTTTACACGGGGATCGCACAACAGACGACCTGCCTATCTGATATTTACATTATGATATTCATAACAACAGCAAAATTAGTGATGAAGTAGCAATCAAAATAGATTTAGGCTGAGGTTACAACATGAGGAACTGTACTAAGGGGGTCACAGCATTAGGAAGGTCGAGGACCACTGGTCTGAGGTTTCGTTCCTCTTGTGAGAAGGCACATATTCCTCCACTTCTGTAGCACTCTGTCATTCCACTATTGCTAGTCAGCTTTCAACAAAGTAAATTAAGGAAGCCTTGTCTGTGACTGACAGACAGGCACCTTCTGCTGACGCCCCTGGCAGGCAGAGGAGGTTACTGGCAGTGGTGTAATTCCGACTGGCACCGTGGTTACAGGCAGTCATTTACGTGGTGGGTTTGGTGGGTTGGCCTGACAGGGGTGTTACAAGTAATGACGTTTGAAAGGGCACTGGAACAAGGGTCAAGAAACTTGACTTTGGTGCTTTAATAACTGTGTGATTTGGTACAAATAACGGTTGTGGCTTCAGATTTCTCCCTCATCAAGATGGATGAGATGAAGGGTCAGTTCCAGCTGCTTGGGAGGGTCCTTCAAGAGCCTTAAACAATACCGCCCACAACCATCCAGAACTCCAGTTCCAACAGAACTCCAGTTCCAATGTCCTCTCCAGAGCTCTCCAAATACCGTGTGGTACTCATACATGCAGTTCAGTTCCCAGCAAGAACACGGAAGTTCATAAACATCTCAAACGCCAGTCCCTGAGTAGCTGATGCCCTCTTCTGGCCTCTACAGGCATTGCATGCATGTAGTACGGGGGGGGGGGGGGGTGGAGGGGTCAAATATTCATGCACAAAGATAGATAGATAGATAGATAGATAGATAGATAGATAGATAGATAGATAGATAGATAGATAGATAGATAGATCTTAAGTAAAAGCCATAATGTATCATTTTCTTTTTAGCTTAAGTGGCATCACGAATAATACTTCTAGAAATGTCAGAATAATGGAGCTTAAAATTGTTTAATATTGCTCAATTAATTAACTTCATAATGAAACATTGGATAGGTGAATGAATTTCCTATAAGTTATTAGTCATCAGTCAAAATGTCGTTCTGATTAATTATATTATGCAGTATCATCTCAGGTGTTAATAAGAGTGGATAATTGTTTTTCTTATCTAAGGATCATGAGAACTAGGTATAAGTGGTCATTTGTAAATGGTTAATAAATTCTCATGACTTCCTATTTCATATACTTCTTGACTACACGATGTACACCACTTCTGCTGACATTAGTACTGAAAGACAGAAAAGGCGTGCTCAGACTCGAAATGTGAACTCACTGTGGGTTTTGGCTGCTCAGTAAGCCAGCAGATGTCTCCAACACTGACCTCTGCGTATTTGCCTGCCCTTTACATACATGAGTAAAACCCCCCTCACACCAAATTCTCAAAAACTATGAACCATCACCATCTTTTCTGTTCTTCAGCCTGACAACCTGAAAATGTACATCTGCTGACTTGGGGATTCAGTGATAGTGTGGTCCACACATTTCTTTTTAAATTATCTTTGATTTTTTTTTTTGATGTTTCTTTTTTTTATTTTTTTTTATTTTTTTTCAACTTTTATTAGATATTTTCTTCATTTACATTTCAATTGTTATCCAGAAAGTTCCCTATATCCTCCCCCCTCCCAGCCCTGCTACCCTACCCTACCCACCCGCTCCCACCCCCTGGCCCCGGCGTTCCCCTGTATTGGGGCATATAAAGTCTGCATAACCAAGGGGCCTCTCTTCCCACTGATGGCCAACTAGGCCATCCTCTTCTATATATGCAGCTAGAGACACGAGCCCAGGGGGTACTAGTTAGTTCATGGTTATTCTTCCACCTATAGGNCCAGGGATTGGTATATTTTCCCCCGAGACCGCTATATCCGGGCCCTTTCAGCACCATCTTGCTGGCATATGCTATAGTGTCTATGTTTGGTGACTGATTGTGGGATGGATCCCTGGTAGCCGCAGTCGTTGGGACCATCCTTTGGATTGAGCTGCACAAATGCTCCCTTTAACTCTTTCAATGTGTGCTTTGTTCTTAATTCTAGGAAGGGGTCTTTAATTTTTTTATAGTCCAGTTGTTATCCCCCTCCTGGTCCGCCCTCCAACAGTTCCTCGTCCCATTTCTCCTCCCCCAAGCCCTGACACCAAGAGGATGTCCCCACACCCCACCTCAACCCACCAGACCTCCCAGCTTCCCGGGGCCTCAAGTCTCTCGAGGGTTAGGTGCGTCTTCTCTCACTGAAGCCAGACCAGGCAGTCCTCTGCTGTATGTGTGTTGGGGGCCTCATATCAGCTGGTCTATGCTGTCTGGTTGGTGGCTCAATGTTTGAGAGATCTCAAGGGTCCAGGTTAGTTGAGACTGCTGGTCTTCCTATGGGGTTGCCCTCCTCCTCAGCTTCTTCCAGTTGCACACATTTCTAAATGCATCTATCCACTCAGGTGTGTATGTGATCTCTACTTATCAATTCTTCAAAGTGTATACCACAACCACTTAGCACCAAGTCACATACTCAGCATATACCCTAAAAATCAAAATGCAGCCCTGTGAACCACCCCTCTATTACCTACAGCCAAGAGCCATGGTTCTCCCTTCCTTTCTTTCTTTCTTTCTTTCTTTCTTTCTTTCTTTCTTTCTTTCTTTCCTTCCTTTTCTTTCTTTTCTTCCTTCCTTCTTTCCTTCTTTCTTTCTCTCTCCCTCTCTTTTCTTTCTTTCTTTTTTTCTTTCTTTCTTTCTTCCTTTCTGTTGCTGTTTGAGACAGGGTTTCTCTGTGTAGCCCTGGCTGTCCTGGAACTCATTCTGTAGACCAGGCTGGCCTCAAACTCAGAAATCTGCCTGCCTCTGCCTGCCAAGTGCTGGGATTAAAGGCGTGCACCACCACTGACCGGCGAGCTATTTTTCTCAACCTTCCTAACAATCCTTTAATACAGCTCCTTGTGTTGGGAGGACCCCACCACCACCACCATAAAATTTCATTGCTACTTTATGACTGTAATTTTGCTAGTTATGAGTTGTAACGTAAATATTTCTGGAGACAGAGGTTTGCTAAAGGCGTAGTGACCCACAGGCTGAGAACTGCTGTAGAACTATCAAGACTGCCTTCTGGGTTGTATGTCAGTCAGCTTCCTGCTGTGCTGACAAAATCCTAACACTTCTCAGGTGGTCAGTGGGTAGGTGGAGCAGTGGCCAATGGTAAGTGGGTCAGTGGATTGGTGGTAAGTGGGTCAATGGGTTGGTGGTTGATTGGTTTTATGGTAGCAATATTCATCTGTTTTTTTTTCATAGACAGCAAAAGTAGACTTAAAAAAGTTTGTTGACTTATGATGAAGGCAATCTATATGGTGCAGTCTTAAATCACCACAGCAGTAATTTGATGAGGAATGACAGCAAACGCACTTATAGAAAGAAGGCTTCTGAGACAGTGGTAAGGCTCTCTCCTCTGCCTCGTGCAAATCCCTCTGTTCTGCGTGTATCTATCAGCCCTGTGCCTTCCTCATTTTCATATTCGCTGCCCCTCAGCCCAAGTACTCACCTTACCCACGCGGTAAGCACTTCCCATCCTAGGCAAGTGAGCTAAGCATTCAGGATCGACTTAAATTTGGCATCGGATTTTAAGCCATGGACATCCAGGTGAGGACCATGACCATCTCTGTTCTGAATGTTAAAGCAGATACACTTTGGTCCGAGGAGCAATCACGCTCAGTAGTAGAATGTCAAGTGACTTTTTTTTCTTCCTCACAGCTGGGAAGAATTCCCTGAATACTCTTTTTCTCTCCTGAGTAGTTGTGTTTGAATACAGTTCCGACCAAGTTTTTCCTTTGTCCTTGAGTTTGCTTGCTCCTAGCGGAGACCCTCTAGTGTACCTGTTACTTTACCTAAATGAACAGAGATGAGGAGAGCATCATAAGCGAGTGCAGAGCCCAGCCCACCTTTAGCATGGTCCTGTAAACAACTTAACTTTAAAATCTGCTCCTGTGGGAGTCTGCCCTCCAATTCACTCTGACTGAGGCACTGGTCTAGGCCCAACACGTGTCAATGTTCAGGGTCTCTGCTGTGATTCACCTTGTCCTTACCCATAGACTTCCAGTGGACTTCCTTTTCCCAGTGAGGTACTAAACACTCCTGGATTCCTCTTTGGATATGTCCATCAAACGCAAAGGAAGAGTTCACCATGCTTTCTGTATGAGACTGAAGGCAGGTCTATGCTCAACATGACTCTACTTACCAGTCCACCCACTTTTTTAAGTACCCAAGGATATGTATATCTTTTCTTTTTGAAATAGGTGTTTCCTGACACACCAAGCCCAGCTTATCTTCCACCTAAGGATTACGAATAAAAACTAAACCAAGGCAGGCATGGTCACACATGTCTGTAATCCCAAGACTTGGAATGTTGAGGTAAGAGACTTACAGGCTCTGGGCCAGTTGAGAAATACAGAAAGAATCAGCCTTAAAAATAGGCAAACAAAGGATAGAGTGTGGAGAGAGGAGAGAGGGGGGAGAAAAGAGTAGGGGAAAGGAAAAATAAATTAACTCTCCAGTGGTTTCCTATTAGCTGGAGTTATAACATTACATAGTCCTAAGTCCCTTCCGAGGCCTAAGCGCTTTATACCAAAATTCACAGTCAAATAGTTTGAAACAGGCAACGGTGAGGTATTTTTCTGACATTCAGCCTTTTAGTGGTAGTAGACTTTCAAAGTTTTCCCAATGTAACTTTGCCATCCCTGTCCTGAGAAACACTGAAGCAGAAGAGAGTTGGAGCCAGGCGCCACTGCTGCTTCTCCTTCACATTCCGGCCCCCTTAGGTCACTTTACATTGTGTACCACAGCCACTGGGGACTGTTCTGTCTCAGGTGACGGTGGGTCTCACCCAGGAGACTGGGAGAAAGCGCTAGAGGATTGCTGAAGACTCATTTCTGTCATGACCACTGAGGATAAAACTGGGGACAACCTTTCTGTCACTAATGAAGCACAGAACAGAATTGGCCTGAGGCACTACTGTTGGGGAAGCCAGATTGAGAGACTCGGATCCCCAACACACACCTTTCCATCACCATGGAAATACAGTGAGCTTCCACATAACTGACATGTGATTAGTCTCAATTAGCATCTGGTTTCTACTGAAGCCATGTGCATCTTAACTCTCCATTAAACACTCGGATAAAAGTTGCTGGCTGGTCCATCTGTGCTGCCTGGTTTTGTGTGTCAACTTGACACAAGCTGGAATTATCACAAAAGAGCCTCCCTTGAGGAAATGCCTCCATGAGACACAGCTGTAAGACATTTTCTCAATTAGTGATCAAGGGTGGGAGGCCTCATTGTGGGTGTTGCCATCCCTGGGCTGGTAGTTATGGGTTCTATAAGAAAGCAAGCTGAGCAAGCCAGGGGAAGAAAGCCAGTAAGGAATATCCCTCCATGCCCTCTGCATCAGCTCCTGCTTCCTGACCTGCTTGAGTTCCAGTCCTGACTTCCTTTGGTGATAAACAGCAATGTGGAAGTGTAAGCTGAATAAACCCTTTCCTCCCCAACTTGCTTCTTGGTCATGATGTTTGTGCGGGAACAGAAACCATAAGACATCATCTAATGCATGCTCTATAAAGTTACCCCAGACAAATATGTAGAATAGAACAGACCTTCCATTCTTCAAGATCAGCCTTGGCCGTAACCAACAAGATAGGAGGAAAGTCACCATGTCTCAAGGAAATCAGCAAGGGTGCCATTGAGATGCACACATAAAACTCGGTCATCCGGCCGGGCGTGGTGGCGCACGCCTTTAATCCCAGCACTCGGGAGGCAGAGACAGGCGGATTTCTGAGTTCCAGGCCAGCCCGGTCTACAGAGTGAGTTCCAGGACAGCCAGGGCTATACAGAGAAACCCTGTCTCAAAAAAACAAAACAAAACAAAACAAAACAAAACAAAACAAAATCGGTCATCCTTCAGTGTGGTGCTTGTGTCAATAAAGACACTTGTGGGCAAAATCGAGGCATGCATTTTTTTTTGGACAATCATAAAGTAAAATTGTAGACTCTAATAATGTGAAGAAAGTGGTTTAAGAATGGCTGATCTTAAACCGGACGTGGTGGTGCACGCCTTTAATCCCAGCACTCGGGAGGCAGAGGCAGATGGATTTCTGGGTTTGAGACCAGCCTGGTCTACAAAGTGAGTTCCAGGACAGCCAAGGCTATACAGAGAAACCCTGTCTCGAAACCCCCCCCCCAAAAAAAGAATGGCTGATCTTGCATGTGGTATGGTCCTCCTTTCTGTGTGTTTCATAACTTCCTGCTTATATCACCTGTACATAGTGTGTACTTACTACTAGTTAGTCTGATTGTTTCAGACACTTTAGTGGTGGTGTAGATCATGTTACTGTTACTGTTTTCCTGTCATCATAGTTCTTTTGGTATATATTTCTGTGTCTGGTGATATATTGTATGTCCTTGTAAACTTTTTTGTAAAAGTTATTTCCTAAATATAAAAACATTATGACTAGCACCACTATGTTTTCTTAACTAAAACCACCTCCCATAAAAGTAAAAATGTTTGAACAAATGAAAAAAAAAAAAAAAGAATGGCTGATCTCTAGACTTCAGCACTAAGAATCAGTTAACATGAATCCAAGAGTAGTTTTGAGGTTGTCTATGACAAAATGGAAGGATACACAAAATCAAAAAGACAGGTGTGTGAACCTGATGACATTCAGGCTACCATAGTCAGCACTTTCTTAGCTACAATTTGTTTTAAAAAAAAATTCTTGCTGAGTAGTCTTCGAGTCCATTGAAGAGCTAAGTACTCAGGTAGGCTAGACCATCACTAGGGGCTGGAGAGATGGCTCAGCAGGTAAGAGCACTGACTGTTCTTCTGAAGGTCCTGAGTTCAAGTCCCAGCAACCCATAGTGGCTCACAGCCATCCGTAATGAGCTCTGACCCTCATTCTGGTGTGTCTGAAGACAGCTACAGTGTACTTACATATAATAAGTAAATCTTAAAAAAAAATTTTTTTTTTAAGGAATCCTGGCTACTTTTCACTGGAGCCTTGTTGGAGCTTTCTTGTTAAGATGGACCCACCCTGAGACCCAGGCCCATCTCTAGCTAGGGAACTAAGCAGGGTCTTTTATTAATTGGCAGGTTATTACATTTTCAGTCATTCATATTGACAGTGGCTGACATGGCTCTAAGATGTTCAGTGTTCCTGGCTGCAAGAAGAAAAGCCTTCTAGAGAACAGCTGCTCCCTGTGCTCTGTTAGGCTAGCGGGTCATTTGGTTTGATAGATATCTACTGTGTGGGCAATTTTGGTACTCGTTTGAGATCCATCTTTCTGTGCAGTGAAAAGGTATTTCCATTAGCTTATGGGAATAGGGTTAAAACCCTGAAAAAGTCTAGCATGGTATCCATCAGACAGGAAATGAAAAAATAATCAATTAAAAGAGAAAGCATATAGACTTACACATGAGGCATACAGGTTTCAGTGCACTGATGATAAACCCAGTTATCAATAATATGTCTGTCACATTGAGGGAGAAAAATTAAATGTTCTGCCTCTTGATATAATCTAACTATGAGTGAGCCCAGACTTGAGTAATTCTCTCTCCCTGTGTCTCCTGTCACTGTCTGTCTATTGCATGAGTTTGAATCTATGCCTGCCTAGTCTCTTATGAACCTTTTTGTCTCTATGTCTTTATGTCTCTGGCTCTGTCTCTCTGTCCATCCTGTGTGTGTGTGTGTGTGTGTGTGTGTGTGTGTGTATACTGGACTGGCAGGTATGAAGTCAAAGAGTCCTCTGAGGGAATAGTAAGGTTGATTATAAAAAGGATAGGAAAAAAAGATGCAAGAGACAGACAATGGGAGGGCTGCAGGTCATTACCACATCAGCAATGAGTGATAGTTCTCATAGCCTTTTTATACTACAGTACTGTGCGAAGCAAAGCCACAACCTAACATAAACAATGTGCTAAAATATACACATAAGACATTTGTTCTCACCAGAAAATCTCCCTATTCCTTCCACCAAGGTCAATAGAACTTCAGCTCCTCACCTTGAGCCTCAAGCCCATCTTCTCTTGTCATTCTCTGCCTCAGCAGGCCTGGAAGTCTTCCAGCAGACCCTGACCTGCCTTGATTCTGCCTGGAAGGCAGACTTTTCTTTTTTTCTCTCTCTGCTTAAGAGAAGAAGCAAACAGCTGAGAGAGAGAGAGAGAGAGAGAGAGAGAGACCCTAACTAAGGGCTATGTTCTCTCTTTTATTGAACAGCACAGAAAGCAACATATTGGGGAAGGAATGAGAGGTACTGTATTGAAATCGTCAACGTTTGACAAAAGATTAAGTCACTGACTCCAAATGACACCACTAACCCAGATAACAGTACAGCAAACATTATTTATCAAGCAATATCCATAAATTGTCTTCAACAGTTTTGATGGGTGTTCATTTTATAAGACTGCTTTCAACCTATATTTGATAGCATAGCATACGTATATGCAAGCATTACTCCAGATAGAGGGCACGGCTGAGTGTGTGACTTAAGATCACAGCTAAACATTATCTTGGGTTATAAAAGCTGATGACATAGGAAACCTGAGGCAAAGTAAAGATGGTCATTACATTGTTCTTGTTTGTGTGTTTCTTTGGGGTGTGTGTGTGTGTGTGTGTGTGTGTGTGTGTGGTGTGGTGTGGTATGGTGTGTTGAGAAAGGGTTTCTCTGTGTAGCTTTGGCTGTCCTGAAACTCTCTGGAGACTGGGTTGGCCTCAAACTCAGAGATCCACCTGCCTCTGCCTCAAGAGTGCCATGTACAACCACCACCCAAGTTATGTTGTTCTCTTAAAGGAAAATTAAACAAATCCTGAGTACAGAGTAGGATAGAGATTTAAGTATAACAGGACCTCAGTGTGTGATATTAACTCTGTCTCTAAGGCCCAACAAAAGTTCCTGTCTCCGAGAATATAAAAGATATTTTCATACTATTGAATCAGCAGAGGGATGCACTTAAAATGTCCACATTTGGGTGCAATTTGAAACAGTTTTATTTAAGACATTACATTTTCTCTGCCTGGCTCAATGCTTACAGAAAACAGCATTCTTTTTTTTTTTTCCCTGTACATGTGGTCAATATCCAAGGATCTGGAGTGTCTAAGAAATTACTGTAGCAGCTCAATTGCCTGGAACTTGGTGGATTGAGGTCCAACAAAAATCTTACTCCGGAAGAATACTATATCTCTCCTTTCTTTTCTTCTGGGTGCCGGCTGCTTGCTGTCAAAATGGACAAGTTCATGAAACCTGGAAAAGTGGTGCTGGTCCTGGACAGACGATACTCTGGACATAAAGCCATCATCGTGAAGAACATTGACGATGGCACCTCCGGCCGCCCTTACAGCCATGCCCTGGTGGCTGGAATTGACCGCTATCCCCGAAAAGTGACAGCAGCCATGGGCAAGAAGAAAATTGCCAAGCGATCCAAGATCCAATCCTTTGTGAAAGTTTATAACGACAACCACCTCATGCCCACAAGGTACTCTGTGGATATCCCCTTGGACAAGACTGTTGTCAACAAGGATGTGTTCAGGGACCCAGCTTTGAAAGGCAAGGCCAGGCGGGAGGCCAAGGTCAAGTTTGAGGAGCGATACAAGACAGGGAAGAACAAATGGTTTTTCTAGAAGCTTCGCTTTTAGGTGTATTTTTGTTTTCGTCATTAAAAATTGAAAAAAAGCCGGCCCACACCGCTCTGCTCCAGCGCAGGGCGCAAGGCCTGGGTGCCGTGCACCCACCCAGGTTTCCAGCTCTCCCAGCGATCCAGACCACCGCGATCTCCGGACCACTGGTAAGAGGAACACACATCTGTTCCAGTCCAAACTCGTGGGACTTGAATCTGCAGCGGGAGATAGGCGGAGGGCGGAGAGCAGACCCCTTCCCTTCCGGCCCACACCGCTCCGCTCCAGCGCAGGGCGCAAGGCCTGGGGGCCGTGCACCCACCCAGGTTTCCAGCTCTCCCAGCGATCCGGACCACCGGTAAGAGGAACACACATCTGCTCCAGTCCAAACTCGTGGGACTTGAGTCTGCAGAGGGAGATAGACAGGCGGAGGGCGGAGAGCAGACTCCTTCCC
>LR753514.1:194420-213815 GCA_902729485.2 Mus minutoides | reverse complement strand
GATGGCCTAGTTGGCCATCATTGGGAGGAGAGGCCCCTTGGTCATACAGACTCTATATGCCCCAGAACAGGGGAATGCCAGGGCCATTACGTGGGAGGGGGTGGGTAGGGGAGCAGGGTGGGGACGCGGGAGGGTAAGGGAAAATTTCTGGATAACATGTGAAATGTAAATGAAGAAAATATCTAATAAAGAGAGGAAAAAAAATAGAAAAAAAAAGAATACTATAACTCTACTCAGATTGCCTTAAGCAACTTGTTTCTTAGTGGGTCCTAAAGCACCACCATAGGGGAGCTCCCCCAAGAAAGAAGCCCCAGATATTCTTCCTCATATGTCACCAACAAGTGAGGAGTCTAGTCCCCCCATTTTCTGATGCTAATCCTTCTACAGTGCAGACTGTAATCTCGTCACACTTGACAAGACTCTTCTCTTGTTCTCATCAGTGATGTTGCCATGAAGTTGTTTTATCTTCAACTCTTGCTATCACATGGAATACATGGAATGCCAGTAAGCTCTTAGAACTTTATCTGATTCTCATCTGTAGCACTGAGTGCCTCAGTCATCTGACCCATTGAGGTCACTGTCATCTGTGCCCAAGAAGGCTCTGTCGTTGAAGGTAATCTGGTCCTCGTTCCTGTATTGTGCTCTACAACAGAAGCGTCGAGGGTGTTGAGAGTGACTTGAATCTGAGACATGTCACAGGGTGTAGGAGGTACACCTACCTGTGGGTTCTATCTTCCTCAACAGGTTACTACTACCCGTGGCCACGCCTCTTTTTCATATACTAGGTTGTGCATGTGCAGCTGGTAGTCAGAAACAATGATGGCGGTCTGTGTCTACTGGAAACTGCTCAGTTGTTCTTCATGAAGATAGTCCTGGCTCTACCGAAAGGTTCAATACCAAATGAAAGAGCAATGTCTTCCAAGACGAAGAAATAGTGAACATTTTCTGGCTTATCTGAAATTATAATATATATATAAGATAAGTAAGACTAGAGTACAAAGGGAGATAGTACAGCAGATGCCAATGAAATCCAGATGATCGCAAGTACACACTTCAACAACCTTTATTCTACCAAATTGGAAAAACTAAATGAACTGCATAAATTCCTAAATACATATAACCTCCTAAGGTTGAACTAAGATGACGTTTTTAAAATTTTTAAACGGATAGACAGGGCTGGTGAGATGGCTCAGCGGGTAAGAGCACCCGACTGCTCTTCCAAAGGTGATAAGTTCAAATCCCAGCATCCACATGGTGGCTCACAACCATCCGTAACGAGATCTGGCGCCCTCTTTTGGAGTGTCTGAAGACAGCTACAGTGTACTTACATATAATAAATAAAATAAATTTAAAAAAAAAAAAAACGGATAGGCAATGAGATTGAAGCAGCAATCTTAAAACTTCCTAACCAAAAGGAAAAAAAGTCCCAATTGTCTCATAAAATTTACCAGACTTTAGTAAAAGAACTACAGCCAGTGTTCCTCAAACTATTCTATAAAGTATTGGCAAAACCAGCATTACACATACACACAAAGAAAATTATAGACAAATGTCCCTGGTGAATATAGATACAAAAACTCAATAAAACACTTGTAAACTGAATTCAAGAACACACAATAAAGGCCATTTGACTATAGTCTAAAATCATGACAGTTTCATTACAGAGACATTGAGGTTGTTTAACATATACAAATCAGTAATTATAAATGTTCTTAAAGACAGAAAGCATATTGAAATAAATAGTTGCCAAACCACTTTTCAAAATCCAACCTTCTCTCCTCGTGATATAAGCCTTAGAAAGTCTAAGGATATAATGAACATATATTAACATACAAAAGTGATGTACAACCAAGCCTATAGCCAACATTATGCTAAATTTGGAAAAAAAAAACTGATGCAATCCCACTAAAATCAGGAGCAAAATAAAAATATCTATCTCTACTCCTTTTCAAGGTTTTGCTTAAAGTCTTACCTAAATAATAAAAGAGGAAAAAATAAATAAATAATAAATATATAGAGAGAAAAATAGAAAAATAAATTCAAGTATTCTTATTTGCAAATGATATAATTCTATACATTAAAGACTCTGACTCCACTAGAGAACTCATCCAGTTGAAAACATTTTCAACATAGCAACAAGACACTTTATTAACAGAACAATCAGTAGCCTTCCTATAGACCAAGGGCAAGTATACTGAAAATGAAATGACAGAAACAATTCTATTTACAGTTGCTTTAAAAACACAACATGGAATAAACCCAACAAAGGTAATAAAAGATCTGTAGAATGAAAACTTGGAAAATACCAAAGAAGGAAATAGAGAAAAATAGAACATAGAAAGACCTCCCATGTTCATGGATGGACAAAATATTGTAAGCAATGGTCCATCTACCAAATAAAATACACAGGTTCAATGAAATCTCAAAACTGCAATGCTATTCTTCACAGAAACAGAAAAATCTAAAAATTCATGTGTAGACACAAAATATTCCACATACCAGATAAATCATGGGGGAAAAAAAAAAAAAAAAAAAAAACAGTGCTGGAGTCATTAACATACCTGTAGTATACTACAGAGCCATAGTGATCAGAACGGCATGGTACTAGTACAGAAACAGGTTGGTGGTCGGGGGAGGGGATGTGTGCCCCATTCCTTCCCAGAAGCTGAATGGTCTCTATGACGTCATCACATTTAGAAGAAATAAGTACCTTCAAGGCCTACTCCTTCTTGTGGCATCCTAAAATGTGGTATCCACGGGAAGATGCTGCCGTTCTGAGATGCCTGGCAAACAGCTGCTGTGCCTGTGGTCCTCCCAAGTCCATCTTGCCCTCAAGGGCTGGCCGGGCCTTTAGACCTGCCTTCATATCGCATCAGTATTCACACCTTACTCATACATTGTAGACTGCACAGCACTTATTAAGCAATACTTCATTTGCTAAGAGAGTTCAGCCTGGACTTGGAAACATTCAAATATTTTGATACCTGTGGGACATAACTTTGGTCCCGAACTGTAAGAACAACTGAAGTGCCCTGGACCGTGTGGTCCCAGCCTTCCGCCTTTGGCCACGACTTAGGTTTTATGTTGTTTCTTTCGGGAACGCCCTGATGGATATCCAGAGGAGTCAGTTGTACTTCCTCTCCGTGGAGGACTGCCTTTTCTAGGCAGAGTCCTCTATCATGGTGAGGTTTGGCAGACATCTCCATGACTTGCATCCTCCTCCTCTTGAGGAGCTCGATCTTGGCTTCTGCCTGTATGGAAGTTATTTCCAACGATGGAGTCTGTGCCTTCTTTCCTTTGGAGGCTTTTGTGGCTTTTGGAGGCTTTTCTTGGCCTGAAGACACTGGCTTCCGCCCCTCTCCAGGCCCCTGCTCTCCTACTAATTGGGGGCACACTATCTGGTCTGAACCCCTACAATAGGGCTTGATCTTCTTGCCCTGCAAAACGGTTTTTTCTTCTAGGGTAAGACTTTTACAGCGCCGGAAAGGTTCTTGTGACTGTATGATTTCTGTGTCGTCTCCCCCCAGACGGCCCCTCCTCCACTCCTCCAGGCTCGTTGGTTGCTGTTTCGGATATTTCTTGCATGGGCTTGTGATGCTCATAAACTCCTCTTGCTTCGGGAGCTGTCTGATGTCTATTAGGTTTGAGGCTTTTTCTGTTTGCTTTCTAGTCTTGATAAGGAGGTTCATTGTCCTCTTCTTCCCCTGGGCCTCCCCTGCTGTTGCTTTGGGGCTATTCTTTGGCAAGCCACTGTGTCCAACAAGTGGCCGCCTGTCCTCGGTGCCTTCGACCACAGAATCTCCCTGAAAGATCCTTTTGGAGACTATAGACAAGCTTGGATTAGGGTCAGGGGCATGGCCCTTGCCAGCGCTGCTTATAAGGCGTGGAAGGTGATCTGGTTTTCTCTTGGCATAAGAGGTGCTAGGCAGCTCCGCCAGGCTGCACTGTGGCTGCTGATCACCTAGATCCCGTCTACTTCCTGTGGTAGCTCTGAGGTCATTAACCCCCTGGGTTACCAACCTCGACCCAGTGGCCAGTCCAGAGGTTTGTCCTAGTGATCTGTCCTTACTGGCAATAAATTGTAGTCTCCTGATTGTCAGAAAAGTGGAATTCATTCTTTGGGCACACATGTCCTCTTGCCCTAGGAGGCTTTACCCTCCTAAGTCCTACCCTGAGATCACTAGACCTCTTCTATCTACTATCTATCTCTCTATCTCTCACTCCTAACATGCCTGTGCCCTTCCATCTGTGGATGGTTTCACTAGATGGCGCCATACTTAACATTTGGAATGACAGCGGCCTCAGACCAGAATACTTAGGGCCCAGCCTGAGTTGTAGCCATCTTCCCTATAGCCACGCCCATTGCATCATAAAGAGACAGATCTGCCCCAACATTCTAAACTGTGATGTATAAAGGGCACTTCAACCTTCTGGAGAGACAGTACAGTCTGGGTGCTAGAGGTTGGAGGAGGTGTACAGACTATCTGCTTGCATTGGAGTTGTATTAGAGAGAGGGAGAGGTAGAGGTAGAGGGAGAGAGAGAGAGAGAGAGAGAGAGAGAGAGAGAGAGAGAGAGAGGAAGGAGGAGGAGAGGAAAGAGTGTGAGAGAGAGATAGTGTGTGTGGAGGTGCAAAAGACAGTCGGGGACTAGGAGGAGAGGTCTCTAGAAACATAGAGGGCTGACTTCCTGGGACTTGCCATCCAGTTTCTGCCCCATATCATCCAGTTTCAGAGCTCCATATCAAGGAATAAAACAATACTCACATCGGAGAATCAAAAGGCCTGGCTTATTCTAGAATCAAATACAAAGGATCATGGTCCAGAAACACTGATTTTGGTTTCCTCGAATATCATATTCCAATATTCATATTTCATGATGTTTTTATGGAAACAGAAAAAAAATGTTCAGAAGTCAAGACACTCTTCAAACACATTGATGGAGAGGGCAGATAGGCTGACTACAGCAAAACAGGAATCTCTGCCCTAGGCCTCCGGATGCTGTATTAGTTTCAGGGTTACAGGAAGTCAGTTACCTACTAAATTGATCACTATGAAAATTCACTTAATAGTCACAAGAATGTTTGTTCAGACACACAGCTGGGCAAGGAACGGTTAATGAGAGGCTAAAGGTAGCCCCTAAAATAAACTATAATTAGGCTCTGGATCTGCTGTCAGGGTGGTTCTGATGAAGGTCCTGTTCCCCATTTGGTTCTTGATCTATCAGTAAAGATGCTATGAGCCAATTACTGGGCAGAAGGAAGAGGCAGGACTTCTGGATCCACTCAGGTGACCTAGCAGATCCAGGGAGAGAGGAAAGGAGATTTTCACCATCCTTCAGGGGGAGAAGAGCCAACCAGCCATGTGAGATCTCAGATAGAGTGGCCACACACCACTTCTCCAGGAGGGAGGTTAGGATGTCCAGCTAGGACTAAAAGTAACAAGCTAGGGAAGGTTGAGAAGTGATAAGCTAAGAGTGTTGGGAAGGGCACACTAGCCACGATAGATTGGAGGCACCTAGCAATTGAGTCAATAAGGCAGATTGAAACTGATCAACATGTGTGTGTCTGTGTTCTTCATCTTTGGATCCAATACTCTTTGGGAAGGGGCTGGTAGCATGGCTCTATTCCCAAAGCGTTAAAGCAGAGTAGCAAAAGCTACATCCTACAACCTGCAACACTTCAACCTCCCCACTGCTAAAGAGTCAGTCAGTGACCAAACCCGCTCAGTCAACAGGTTCTCCAGCGCAGGAGAGAGGATTCAAAAGAAAAAGGACAGTTAGACAACATTGTAGCGTGACCCCAGTCAATTCTGAGACTGAAGGAATTTTTTTTTATTTTTCACCCCACTTTTAAACCAATTTAATTACATGCAAGTATTTTGGGCAAGCAGTACAATAAGGAACTAACAAAGCAGCAAACGGGGTCCTGAGAATTACTCCATGACAGATGTTAAAAGGGGCTTGTCATAATGACTTGAACCTGCTTCCTAGTCCAAGCCTAGAATCTTGCCTGAAGCCTAGTTCTTCTGTTCCACCCTAACACTAAAAATTCTTGCCTCACCTTACTTCTTCTACAGCCTAAAGTTAGCTTCTTGCTGAAACTTACTTCCTTATTACACCCTGATGTCAGATTCCTGCCTGAGCTTACTTCCAATGTCAGATTCCTGTCTGAGGCCCACTGCTTTGTCCAAGCCATTGTCAGACTGCTGCCAAGCGGTACCCCAAAAGGCTTTCCATAAGTCAGCCTTGAGGAAGGTTCTGTGTAAGCTAGCTTTGTTCCAGAGCTTTCTATCACACCTCAGTCCCTACACCGGGTCAGTGAAGACTACAGTCTTCCCTAGGTGCATTACCTCAGGACACACCCAGTATACCTGACCACACAATTCTAAAACTGTCTTGCCAATGAAATTCCCAGCTGCTTGAAGGATCTGATACAGTGCAAAGACAGAAGCAAGAGATGAGTCACCCAGGCATTATTATGCTAAGTGCACTGATGGCACAGCAGAAATGCATTCAGTCATGTCAACTTTCATGGAGGTTATTAGTGGAGGAGAGAAGAGAAAGACTCAGACACATATATGTAAATTCAGTAAAGAAGCCCTTGAGTAGAGGGTTTCTTCCATGGCCATTGGGTAAGCTGGTGAGAAAGAACATGACATTTACAAACAAGGGGAGGAATATTCTTGGTGCTCCGTGTTTAGGAGCTGCCAGTTCATTGTAGCAGGCCTGAATAGTGAGAGGAAGAAGCTCATACCTTGTAGCCAGGAAGAAAAAAGAAAAAAAAAGGCTAATGCCTCTTCCCCAGGCAACACTCTCAAATCTGTATTCATCAGGATTCTCCAGAGAAAGAGAACCGAAAGATTGATATGGGTAACAAAGAGTACTTATTAGCTTGGCTTACAGTGGATAGTCCAACAATGGCTGTCTGAACGCTGGGAAGGCTGAGAACTCGGTAGCTGCTCAGTTCATGGAGTGTGGTTCCTTGGTGACTTCAATCTGGTACTGTAGGTCCAGAGAATCCCTGGAAAGCCACTGGTCTTCAGTCCACACTGAAAGACCAGGAATCTGGAGCCCAATCTCAGCAGAAAACTTCAGACCGAAGCACCAACAGAGTAAGCTCACTGGCCAACAAGAGGTGGGGGCAGTCAGGAAAAGGTAAAAGGTTTTCCCTCCAACCTCCTTATAACCAGGTACCTCCACAGGGTGCCTCTGTGAGAGAGAGGTCTTCCCTACTCAGCCAGCTCCTCCAAAAACTACCTAATGCATCCTTGCCCGACAAGCCTCTCGATTGCTTGATTCCAGATCCAATCAACTTGACAACCAAGGCTACACATCTCATCATCCTTTAGGCTGAAGTTTAAATTGACTCGGGAAGCAAAGGCTGACTCCAGACAACACCCTCATAAACAGTGCATCTCGGAACACAGCTTCGTCCTTTTCCTCTACTTCCCTTCTGTTCAAAACCAGCCATAGGTTAGGATGCTAAATAGTCTGGCAAATGATTCTCAGACCAGATGAGCCGGGAGTTTATGATGTGCTCACTACAACAGACTCAAGAAAAATTCTTGTGGGACTTCAACATAGGTGGTCATCAGAACTGCCTCGTTTTTTATCCCAAACCTTCTCAGACTTTCATCAGCAATATACTTGCTGTTTTATAGTTCACGTGATATGTTGTAGGGAATGGTTAAAGTCTATGTCCTGCCATCAGGATAGACTCCCTGCCCAGTGCTCATATTTTCATCGCCATGGTTATAAGTCAAGAGTTGGACCTAGTAAATTGGGAGGAGTGATCTCTAAATCTATCACATGACTAATTCCCACAGTTTCCTCTTCCATCTACCCTCACACAAATTTCCACCTCTTTTGCTTCAGGCTACATGAGCACCTCCTTTTCTAAGGCTTTTGCTATAGTTCTATTTTCTGATGAATTGCATATGTGTAATGGGAGGTATTCCATAAGTCTCCTGATCAGCATGACCCACCCACAGCACCCGAAGCAGGGTAAGTACCTTGAAGAAGGGTGATACAGTTACTTTGCTATCTAGGAATGTGGGCATTCTTTACCTTTCTCTTGAGTGTCTTCCTGGCCACTTAGTGTGTAGTTAGATTTCTATAGTCTCTCCATTGGCGTTCCAGAGATTAATAGCAGTGGGAACGTCTACACCATCAGGGACTGCTGCCTCCAGAGAAAAGAACTGACTCGTCTACAGAAAGCACAGATGCAGCCTACGTAGCATCTGGCTGCAACTCAGACCTGCAGAGATGAGCAGAGAGCCTGCTCGAGATGGTTCTCGAGGTTCACCAAGGGGCTCTCAGGGAGTGATAACCAAGAGATAGACAGCTACAAATGGCTATCTCCAAGTGTGATTGACACTGTAAGATGGCAGCTCCCCTTCCCTCCGGGTGAGAATAGCAGGCAAGAAAGTGAGCCATACAACTCATTCTCCAAGTAAGGGTTCCTGCTGCCTGTCATGTGTGTGGCCACTCTAACCTCCCAGAAGTGATCGTTTAAAAGTCAGTATGGTAAATACAGAGTTGAAGCTCCCCTCCTTAAAGTATGCGCCATTCAAATACACTGCTCCACAGGTTGGTCTGGGCTAACTAAATAACTAAAAAGCAGCAAACACTAGAAATGCACTCCTAACTAAATAACTAAAAAGCAGCAAACACTAGAAATATCCTGCTGTGCTGTCTGCTGTTTCTATTTCCTACCCTCTTTCCTAAAGCATGTGTCAGAAAGCTGCTGGTGGCTATGGTCACAGTGAGTGCCGCGACCCCAATCTCTGACCAGCAGAGAATGGGAATAACAACACTCACACCAAGGTAGGTTCTTCAACAGATCTCTTGCGGCAATCTCCGCTTCCTTTATTCAGGCAGTTCTATATATATCCAGACCCTCTTGCGTCATCTCTCTCCACTCATTGCTCTCCAATCAGCATCATCCCGCCCCTAGCACGAGTTGCACACTCAGGCAGGACAACAGATCATTGGCTAACACTATGGTAAGGCTATATGACGTTTCAGATCATGCAGTAGGCGCGGATGACTCAGCTGCGCATTTTCAGAAGTTTTAGTAAACAGGATGGGGTTACGAGGCTTGGCACTAAGCTGGGCGCCATCTTAGCTCAGTGGTTATGCCCACTTCCCACAAGTGAGTGGAATGCACACATCAAGATGTCATGAAGAAACCCATTATTTTGTAAAATAGATAGATAGATAGATAGATAGATAGATAGATAGATAGATAGATATTATATATATATATATATATATATACACACACACACACACACAGGTTATATATATATATATATATATATATATATATATATATATATATATATATATATATATATATATATACACACACACACACAGGGCTTTTCTGTGTAGCCCTTGCTCTCCTGGAATTTTCTCTGTAGACCAGGCTGGCCTCAAACTCACAGAGACTCATCTCCCTCTGCGTCCTGAGTGTTGGTGGGTAAAGGCATATGCCACCAGGCCCAATTCAATATATTTTAGTACAAAGAAATCTGTATTCCTCAAGCCGTCATCCTGTTTGTTAAATGCATAAATCTACCATCTGTTACGCCAACTGTAAATCTATCTGTTTTTGTCAGGTCTATAAAGCTGGATACTTGCTTGTCATTTAAACTATAAAATGTCATCTGTGTCGAGACCTCCCCTTAGTACACCAGCTAAAGGACCAAGGCTGTGAACCTAGGCATACTATATGTTGACACTTATTAAAGGAATTCCCATATCCTCCTTTGAGCACTGTGTCAAGATTTTACCTTTTAGTGTAGCTTTTTGGATAACGTGTTCTACAGGAAAGGCATGCAATTTCCTCTGTTGCTCTAGGGTCCAAGGGTACTGTCCTCTGGGTGAGTTCAAGATCAGTTCGATAGCTCTGTATTGCTCGTTCAGTTGGGATCCATTCTCCAAATCCATCTAGAACCAACATGCTATGTCAGCATCTTTTCCCTTTACAGGAAAAGCTACTATGTTTCATCTTGGTGACATTACTGAAATGGAAAATCTCGTATCATTCTTATATTGAAAGCTGTTTTGTTTGTTGTGTTGTGGGGGTGGAGGCTTGTGTGACAAAGTGCTGAAAATATTTATCCTAGGCTGGTCTTGAGGTAGAAATCTTCCTTCCGTCAGGCTCCTAGAACCAAACCCTTTTCGTTTTTTCTTTTTTTTTTTTTTTTTTGTAATCTTTATCGTCATCTGTTTTCAATCCTTCCACTTTCAAGAAGGATTGGGCCAGCTTAATATACAAGGGGGCAGGTATAATTAACTCTTCAGACCATTGAAAGGAGAATAAAAGGTAAAAACTGAGAAATGGGGAAATGACTCCGTCAAAGAAACATCGCCATGATAAATGTTCTGATGGGCAAGACGGGAAGTTTTGATGACTTTTTCCCCTCAGATTCTAACTCACCTTACACACAGGGTAGGTTATTTCCTTGTGTTGGCCACAACCAACTTAGCAACTGCACTAAAGCAATCTGGGAGAAATTATCATTGAAGTAACATATCCCCTCTCTGAAAGCGATATACTTTTAGCATATTAATTTTTGGTGTTTGTCCCAAGTAAGCATTTTAACCAACAATCATGGTATGATTTGCATTCTGCTTTTTTTTTCTCTAATGGATCATGGCTCTTCAGGTCTCACCAATGACTGTATGTTGTTTAGGGCAAAAATAAAGCAGAAAAAAAGTCTGCTCATTCATATTACCACGTTTTCTCTTAACCATTACTGTTGGGCTGATTTTTGTATCTTTTTATAGTTATTATTTTTAATTGATTTTTTTTTTTAGAATTTCACATGTAAGGATTGTATTTACTTCAACCCCTTCTCCCTCTAATTCTTTCCATGCTCCAAATACGCAGCATTTTTCTCTTTTTTTTTTTCTTTTTTTTTGTTGTTGTTGTTGTTTTTCGAGACAGGGTTTCTCTTTATAGCCCTGGCTGTCCTGGAGCTCACTTTGTAGACCAGGCTGGCCTCGAACTCAGAAATCCTCTGCCTCCCGAGTGCTGGGATTAAAGGCATGCGCCACCACGCCCAGCGCATTTTTCTCTTTAATGGTAATTGTTATGTAGTCATATATGGCTGACCTCTTGGGATTGGCTAACCTGCCAGCAGTCTTGTCCCTGGTGAAAAAAATACTTCTCCCTCTTTCAGCAACTATGAATTACCTGTAGTTCTTCTTCTGAGGGTAATGCCTTGTGAGATTTCACACACACACACACACACACACACACACACACACATCCACTTTGGCAAGTCAAACGATGTCATTGGTTAGGTCTTACTTGGGCAACCACACTGCTGAGATTTCTTGGGTCTGCTTCCCTACCGTATATGCATGAGACACCATCTCCAAGCAGATCCCCCATGCTGTCCCGATCCTCTGGCTCTTACAATCTTCCAGCCCCTCATTCTACGATGTTTCTCTGAGCCTTGGGTGTAGGCCATGATGTTGTAATGTATAGATTGGGGCGGGGCAGCTCACGGCCCATTGCCCTCTGCATTTTGACCAGCTGTGGTTTTCTGTAACGAACTCTGCCGCAAGAGAAGCTTCATAGATGGTGGTATGTTGTTGTTGATGATGATGATGTTGTCTCCTGTATATTCTTCTTGATATTTATGGGCTACACCAAGGCACATGTGTTGTCTGAGAATAACTTGTGCTTGGGCCACCAGCCTTGGTGGCAGGCACCTGTCCCAGATGAACCAGCTCTCCAAGCATTCTTTGTCTTTGTGTATTTCTAAAACTAGCTTTCTGTTACAGGAACAGTTAGAAGCTTTTTTTCTCTCCTATTCTACTCACTGTCTCATTTTCTTTGCAAAAATTTCTCAATTTGTTAAGGACTAATTTGTCTTTTTTTTTTTAACCCAAATAGGAGATAGAGATGGATAGATAGATCTATATATAGATATATATATAGATAGATAGATAGATATAGATATAGATATAGATATAGATATAGATATAGATATAGATATAGATATAGATATAGATATAGATATCCTGTGTCCCCTCGAATGTGTGGGCTGGACTAGCAAACAGTAGAACGTGGGCAAGCAAAGGTCCGGGTGTGGGACCCAATCCCATGGTCTTACTTGCTGTACTACTGAGTCGTGTCCCTTCCCCACTGAAGCTGTCACTTGTTAATTGCTAGGTTTTATTTTTGATAATTGCCATAACTTGTATCCAGTGTATTCTAAACATGCCCCTCAATTATTCTCTCTTATCCCTAACTCCTAATTTCATGGTGTGTGTGTGTGTCTGTCTGTGAGTGTGTGTGTCTATGAGTGTGTATCTGTGTGTATCTATAAGTGCGTGTTATCTGTAAGTGTGTGTGTATGAGTGTGTTTATATGTGCAAGTGTGTGTTTGAGTGTGTATGTGTCTGTGTGTGTATCTGTGTGTATGTCTGTGTCTGAGAGTATGTAAGTGCTGTGTGTATCTGTAATTGTGTGTCTGTGAGTGTATCCATGAGTGTGTAAGTGCCGTGTGTATCTGTGTGTGTGTCTGTGAGTGTGTGTGTGTCTGTGTCTGTATTTGTGTGTGTATGTGACCAGCACGATGTGGATAGGCATTTGTCTATTTCATTCAATGACTTCTAGAATAGTTCTTGGCTGTGTTTTCTGAGTAAATGGTATCACATTTCTCAAGTTGGACACAGTGACATACACCTTTAATATCAGCATTCAGGAGGCATGAAGAGGTAGAAAGTTTGCCACGAGTAGGAGGCCAGCCTGGTCTACAGAGTGAGTTTCAGGCCAGCCAGTGCTGATTACTATAGTGAGTTCCCATCTCAAACAGCTAAAACCAAACCTAAAGGCCAAGGATGCAAACTCCCCAGCTGAGGGACGTAGTCCAGAGGAACCCTCTGCTGAGTCACAGGATACAACTTACTATTGTCTACCCAAACACACAAAGGCACTGGGTGGCTGGCCCTGGAGAAAGGCCTGAAGGCCTAAAGCTGTGTGCTTTTAGCAGTTCTCTGAGACCCCACCCTGAACCGATGAATCAGAAACCTCCAGGTGTTTATTCCAGCAAAGCGTTTTAACAAGTTTTCCAACTCATCCTGTTGTATACCACAGCTTATGTGAGAAGCACTTATGCAGTAGGAGAGATGAGTATAAAGTGGGTAAGCCTCTGCAGCCAGCCCCACAACACCCAGAGGCAGCTCCACACCCAGGTGAGGTAGAGGTGCGGAGGACACAACATCTGTCCCCCTACACCAGGAGTAACTAGGACCGGTGGGACCCAGGCACTCAGCAACTCTGCCAGACCAGTGGCACGGCTTCCTTCCAGTCGGTTTGGGCCGGCGCCCTGAGCAGACCTTGGGCAAAAATTCCACAGCCAGGCCCACAACACCCAGAGGCAGCTCCACTCCCAGGCACTCTAACATGCCCAGGATCAGAGGATCATTAGATCCCAGGAGCTTGGTCACACCAGGATCTCAAGGTCCCAAAGGCAGCTCGACTTACAGGAGCTCGGACACACTCAGGATCTCAGGATCACAGGATCCCAGAATCACAGGATCACAGAGACAGCTGGACTCTAAGGAATTCTGACACAACCAGGATCACAGGAAGGACAGGCTCTAGTCAGACATAGCCAGGGCAGGTAGCACTAGAAATAACCAGATAGCAGGAGGCAAGCATAAGAACATAAGCAACAGAAACCAAGGTTACTTGGCATCATCAGAACCCAATTCTCCCACCATAGCAAGTCCTGGATACCCCCAACACACTGCAAAGGCAAGATTCAGATCTAAAATCACTTCTCATGATGATGATAGAGGATATTAAGAAGGACATGAATAGGGCTGGTGAGATGGCTCAGCGGGTTAGAGCACCCGACTGCTCTTCCCCAACTGCTCTTCCGAAGGTGATGAGTTCAAATCCCAGCAACCACATGGTGGCTTACAACCACCCGTAACAAGATCTGACGCCTTCCTCTGGTGCGTCTAAAGTCAGCTACAGCGTACTTATGAAGAATAACAAGAAATGAATCCTTGGACCGGAGAGACCAACCAGGCTGTCCGGAGCGAGCAGAGCCGAACGGGGACTGCCGGAGCAAGCGGGGATGCCAGAGCTAGCAGGGCCGGAGCGAGTGGGGCCGAACGCGGATGGCCAGAACGAGCGGGGCCAAACCGGAGCAAGCAGAGCCAATCAGAGCGAGCGGGGCTGGCTGGAACAAGCGGGGGCCGTAGGGGGCGGCCGGGAGCAAGTGGGGCTGGCCGGAGCGAGCGGGGTCGAGCAGAGCGAGTGGGGTTGACCGGAGCAAGGGAAAAAAAAAAAAAGGACATGAATAACTCCCTTAAAGAAATACAGAAGAAGACAGGTAAACAGCAAGAAGCCTTTAAAGAGGAAACACAAAAATCCCTTAAAGAAGCCAGGCAGTGATGGCGCACGCCTTTAATCCCAGCACTTGGAAGGCAGAGGCAGGTGGATTTCTGAGTTCCAGGCCAGCCTGGTCTACAGAGTGAGTTCCAGGACAGCCAGGGCTGGGATTAAAGGCATGCACCACCACACCCGGCAACACAAGGTTTTGAAACTACACCCTAGAAGAAGCAAGAAAGTAATCTTTCATCAAACCCACACAAACATAATTCCACCTCTAACAACAAAAATAACAGGAAGTAGCAATCATTTTTCTTAATATCTCTTAATATAAAAATTAATATTACTGGGGCTGGTGAGATGGCTCAGCAGATAAGAGCACTGACTGCTCTTCCCAAGGTCCCAAGTTCGAATCCCAGCAACCACATGGTGGCTTACAACCACTCGTAATGAGATCTGATGCCCTCCTCGGGTGTGTCTGAAGTCAGCTATAGTGTACTTATGAATAATAATAATAATAAATGAATCTTTGGACTGGAGAGAGCAGGGACTGAGCAAGCAGGGCCGACCGGAGCAAGCAGGGCTGACCGGAGCGAGCAGGGCTGACCAGAGCAAGCAGGGCCGGCCGGAGTGAGCGGTGCCAACCGAAGCGAGCAGGGTTGACTGGAGCGAGAGAAAAAAATTAATATTACTAACATATCCTAATTGATTGAAATTCAAAAATATGAGGAATTGCAAATTTGTCAGCTGTCATCCCACGGTCTCTCTAATTTAGTAATGGGAGAAATAGGTCCAATATTGTGCAATCCATATACACTTTCTGCTTGTTTGTACATGACAGGGTCTTGCTATGTGCCACATAATGGTCTTGAAATCATGCTTCTCCTATCTCAGCCTCTCTACTAGTAGGATTGTTTATTTGATGTTTTTATACTATACTATAGTTTTCAGGACAGCTTACATATTTCAAAATTATTTATACAGCCAAAAGAAATGTAGACAATTAATTTGGGATGGGGCTTGTAAGAAAAGAGCAAAGTGTGAGACTGAAGGCTTTGCTTGATATTTATAATTATTGTATCAATTTTGAAGAAGAGGACTTTATAAGTTACTCTTATTCTGAGATAAATGCTTTTCAAAATCATCACAGCCAAAGAACCAGAATCTCACCCTCACCTAATGTCTGTGCCACCCTCCAAGCAGAACCACTGATCATTGAAACAGTTGATGAATGACTTCATGGATAGTCCATCTTAATACACACACCATTTCTTAAATGAATATAACCTGTTCCCTGAAGGCTGAGAATGAAGACAATCACTCAAGTCAAATAGCTTTGAACATAGCAGGAAATCTATATCCAAAAATCGTGCCTACAATTCATTTCTTGGCGCAGCAGAACTGTCAACTCTTAGCTTATCTACCGTGGAGGTAAAATCCTTTGGTGATGTGAGGGACATTGAAGTAACAGCCTTATTACAATGAACTCCAATGTCCAAAAACTGTTCTTATTTTGTGTTTGTGCCACAGTAAGAGGCAAGATTTTAAGCTCTAAGCCGGGCGTGGTGGCGCACGCCTTTAATCCCAGCACTTGGGAGGCAGAGGCAGGCGGATTTCTGAGTTCGAGGCCAGCCTGGTCTACAAAGTGAGTTCCAGGACAGCCAGGACTAAGCAGAGAAACCCTGTCTCGAAAAAACAAAAAAAAAAAAAAAAAGATTTTAAGCTCTACTAAAAAACAAAACAAACAAACAAAAAGACTTTATCTATTTATGTTCATTTAAAAAAAACTAATAGTGATGTATTATTTTAAAACATAATAGTTAATATATTTGGAGTTATTTTAAATTTATATTGAGAAAAACATACATATTTTCAGTATTGCTGTAGACAAATCTACATAAGACTGTTCAATTGATTGTTGTTTTATATCAAACAACTTTTATAATACTCATTTTTATTGTTACAATATTTTATAAATTTTAAAGAATTTAATAAAAAATGAAAAGTATTGCAGTTTTTGAAGGGGAGGACTCTGGGAGGAGTTGGGGTACAAAAGGGAAAGAAGAATGTGATGTAAGTCTATTTACTCAAAATATGTTTTTAAATGTTAACAAATCCAGATAAATTGAAATTATGTATCTTTTCTCATCATAATGCAATAAAACTTAAATCAAAGAAAAAGAGTTAAATTGCAAAACAAAGAGAGAAAGAGAGAGAGAGAGAGAGAGAGAGAGAGAGAGAGTAAGCGGACACCTCATGGTCCACAGTGAGTGCCAGTGAGGTCTGAAGAGCAAGAAGACGCAGCCTAGTCCATATCCGCTCTTCAGGAAGCTAATAAAGACTGTCTGGAGTGCACAGGTTAAGCCACACAAAGTACATTAGAGGCTCTGAAGAACATCAGACACCAGAAAGGGGTCAGAGTGAGACTAACTCCCTTTGATCCCTGGTTTCTGACTGGATGTTGCAGGAGGTTCTGTGAAAAACACAGAGGACTTGAGGTAGCGTGAATACCACTGTTTGGATCTGGCGCATCCTTCATCTTCCCAGGGCCCACGAACTATATAGACTTGGTCACCTGCACTTGGTGGAAAAACTGTAAGTGGTGCTGCCTCGTAGGGCACATGTCCTTCCCCACCTCCTTCCTCTTCCTCTCTTGGTCCCCTTTATTACTCTAATTGTGACAACATTCCTGACAGAGCAAATGATGGAAGGGTTTAGTCTCCTTTATAATGTGAAGACTTACAGTCATCCTAATTAGTGTCAGCTGTCAGCTTGACACAGCCTAGTTATCTGAAGGAGTCTCAACCGGGATTGCCTCAATTACATTGGTCTATAATCAATTTTTCTTAATTGTTAATTGATGTAGGAGAGCCCAGCCCATGTGGCTATGCCATTCCTACGTTGGTGGGCCTGGCCTGTATAAGAAACCTGAGTAAGCCAGCCAGCCCCTCTTCTCCATGGTTCCTGCCTCTGCTCCTGATTGAGTTCCTGCCCTGGCTTTTCCTCAATGATGGACTCTGTCAGGAAGAATAAGCAGAACAAACCTGTTCCTCCTCATCAGTGTTTACTGCAGCAACAGAGAACAAACTAGAATAGCCCATCATGATAGGGGAAATATATGGGAGCAGAGGTGTGCCGTGCTGGTCACACTGTGTGCACTCGGGGAAACAAAGGTGAACGGTGGTGCTCAGTGGGCTTTCTTCTCCTTTTTCTAGTCAGCCCAGGACCCCAGCCCATTGGGGGCAGCAGGATGCTGCTGCACCCTGGCGTGGCGCTGCCCACATCCAGGATGGATCTTTCCTCTTCAATGAAAGTTCTCTAGAAACTTTTCAAAGACCCACACCCAGAGGTGTCTCCTAGGTGACTCTCAATTCAGTCAAGTTTATAATGAAAATTTATCTTTGTTTACATTTCAAATGCCATTCCCTTTCCTAGTTTCCCCTCCAAAAATCCCCTATCCCCTCCCCCCTCTTCCTGCTCCCCAATGCACCCACTCTGACTTCCTGGCCCTGGCATTCCCCTATACTGGGGCATTGAACCTTCACAGGACCAAGGGCCTCTCCTTCCATTGATGACCAACTAGGCCATCCTCTGCTACATATGCAGCTGGAGCCATGAGTCCCACCATGTGTTTTGATTGGCGGTTTAGTCCCAGGGAGCTCTTGGGGTATTGGTTAGTTCATATTGTTGTTCCTCCTATGGGGCTGTAAACCCCTTCAGTTCCTTGGGTACTTTCTCTAGCTCCTTTATTGGGGATCCTGTGTTCCATCCAATGGATGGCTGTGAACATCCACCTCTGTATTTGTCGGGCACTGGCAGATCCTCTCAGCAGACAGCTGTATCAGGCTCCTGTCAGCAAGCTCTTGTTGGCATCTGCAATAGTGTCTGGGTTTGGTGGTTGTTTATGGGCTGGATCCCCAGGTGAGACAGTCTCTGCATGGCCTTTCCTTCAGTCTCTGCTCTGAACTTTGTCTCTGTAACTCCTTCCATGGGTATTTTGTTCCCCCTTCTAAGAAGGATTGAAGTATCCACAATTTGGTCTTCCTTCTTCTTGAGTTTCATGTGTTTGGCAAATTGTATCTTGGGTATTCTGAGCTTCTGGGCTAATATCCACTTACCAGTGAGTGTATATCATGTGTTTATAGTAGCAATTTAACAGTATGTGACACAACAATGTGCCTTACAGTTAACTGGAGCCGTGCAGTACAAGAAGCAAACAAACAAAAATCCTGGAACAAGCCACAGGAGTTAGGAAAGAAAAGGTCCAAGCATTTGTTTCGCTGAGGAGTTGAGGGACTGTTGAGAAAAGACGGTATCACTATCTCTCCTTCTAATCAAAGGTTCCAGTGACAGCATAAACTGTCATAGTTACTAGCCACAACTTGAGCTTTTGTGATTCAGGCCCAAGACCAAGAACCCCAGAGTGGACCCAGAAATCTGGGTAGACTGTAGAGATGACCAGTTGCTTAAATGCCAACCTGAGTTCAGCTGTTGGCCAGCTGACAATCCAAGACCACCACTCCTCTGGCTGTGGATAGTGTCTTGCTCAGGGTGGCTCACCCTCAGCCCCAGAGAAACACGGAGGAAGCTGCCAAGTCCATGGTGAGGACCAGGGAAAGGAACAGGATCCTCAAGAGTGAAGAGACAACAGATGAAAGTTTTGGTTTCACGTTATCCTGGTTAGTTGGTTTGTTTTGCTTTGTTTTTTGTTGTGTTTTTTTCAGGGGGTGTTTTGTTGTTGTTGTTTTGTTTTGTTTTGTTTTGGTCAACTTGACCCAAGATAAAATCATCTAAGAAGAGAGACTCTCAACCAAGAAAATGCCTTCACGAGTGTCTTAGTCAGGGTTTCTATTCCTGCACAAACATCATGACCAAGAAGCACTTGGGGGAGGAAAGGGTTTATTTGGCTTACACTTCCATACAGCTGTTCATCACCAAGGAAGCCAGGACTGGAACTCAAGCAGGTCAGAAATCAGGAGCTGATGCAGAAGCCATGGAGGGATGTTATTTACTGGCTTGCTTCCCTTGG
>LR753514.1:47639-194320 GCA_902729485.2 Mus minutoides | reverse complement strand
CGAGATTGATCAGTTTGTGGGCAATCCCACAGGTCACTTTCTTGAGCAATAATTGATTTGGAAGGCCCAGCCTTCTGTAGGCAATGCCTTCCTGGGTGGGTGGTCCTGAGCTGTATAAGAAAGCAAGCTGAGCAAGCCATGGGGAGCAAGGAGGTGAGCAACGTTCCTCTGTGGTTGAGCTTCCAGTTCCTGCCTCCAAGTTCCTTCCTCGAGTTCCTGCTCTGACTTCCCTCACTAAGGGACTGTGATCTGGACACGTAAATGGAAAGAAACCCTTTCCACCCAAGTTTCTTTGGGTCACAGTGTTTTATCACAACCATAGAAACCTTAACTAAGGCATAAGTGGGAACAGGGCCATCCTATGAAGAATTGGACCTGTGTATGACCAAATGGAATTTCTAAATATTTCCAATTCTTCTAGAGAAGAGAAAAGTTAATACTGTCTTGTTCTTTGGGCTTTAAAATCTTCCAAACCAAGGGCTGGAGAAGTGAAAAGATGAGAGACCAGATGATATGCCAAGCACACCTAGGTAAGTCCAGAGGTATCTGACAGCAGGATTGCAAACAGCAAATGTGATAGCTGTTGAAGGATAACGTCATATTACTATTACTCCAGTCAGACTAGTACCACTCACACAATGTGTTAGTCAATTAAGAATGAGACAGAGTCATCAAATTTAAAGAGTATTTGAATGCTGGGGCTGGGCTTCAGCTCCGTGGCTCAGGGCTCCCCTGTAAGCACACGGTCCTGGATTCTCCAGCACTGAAACACAAAGGCATGTGTTGTATATTTCAGCTGAAATGTCCTGCCTCACCACTGGGGTGCCTGGAGCGCCGCCTGCACGCTGCTCAGGGGAGCCAGAACAAAGTTGTATAAGTGGTCCGGTCTGTGTTTTCCTTCACTGGACCAGAATGAGAAACATCAGAACCTGGGACAAATGTTGTAGTTTCTGGTCTCCTATGTACCCTGGGGCCAGTGTCAGCATACAGCTGGGAATCGGGAATGGGGGTCTCAGTCCACACTTCCCCTCAGGGAGTCTCCACACTGGGCAAGAAAGGGGACAGCTCCGGTAAGGAAAGGATAAACCAGTCTGATTCCAAAAGTACAGAGAGGATGGTGAAGTCTGAGTACACTGTAGCTGTACAGATGGTTGTGAGCCTTCGTGTGGGCCCCACTTGCTCCAGTCAAATCTCAAATCTGCTAGCTCAGTCCCTGCTCCACTCGCTCTGGACCAAAGATTTATTATTATAAATAAGTACAATGTAGCTGTCTTCAGACATACCAGAAGAGTGTCAGATGTCATTACGGGTGGTTGTGAGCCACCATGTGGTTTCTGGGATTTGAACTCAGGAACTTCGGAGGAGCAGTCAGAGCTTTTACCCACTGAGCCATCTCTCCAGCCCCCTGACCCCCAGCCTTACCATTCCTATGCCTGTCTCATAACAAGGTCCCACATGCCCTAAACGTCATATGTTCTCATGACAAAAAGGGGGGGGGTCATATTAATTGTTGCACATTGTATATATAACTCAAAACACCACATCACATTGTACCTGTGCTGGCTAGTTTTTATATCAACTTAACAAGCTAAAGTCATTTTGGCCAAGGGAAATTCAAGTGCTGCCATCAGATTGGACTGTGGAACAAGCCTACGATGTATTATCTTGATTGATGATTGATGGGGACGGGGGAGGGTGCTAGCTCACTGTGGCCATTCCAATCCTGAACTGATGGTCCTGGATTCCCTAAGAAAGCAGGCGGAGCAAGCTATAGGGACCAAGACAGTAAGCAGTGCGCGTGCGCAGCCTCTGCTCTAGTTCCTTCCTCCAGGTTCCTGCCCTGATTATGGACTTAAAAACTGTCAGATGAAACAAACTCTTTCCTCCCCAAATTGCTTTTGGTCATGGTATTTTACACAGCAGCAGAAACCCTAGACAGGGCCCCACAGATGCATACAATACGTTGGTTTAAAACTTTTTGTAAATATTTGGTTATTGATGCCGGTAGGACACTTGAGCTTTCTAGTATGCTGGAAACGTCACGGGGAATCAAGCGAAGCCAGAAGACAGACCTGAATGGGAATTTGGGTTTGTTCTTTTTGTTTTGGTTTGGTTTGGTTTTTTTTTGTTTGTTTTTTGTTTTTTGAGACAGGGTTTCTCTGTCTAGCCCTGGCTGTCCTGGAACTCACTTTGTAGACCAGGCTGGCCTCGAACTCAGAAATCCGCCTGCCTCTGCCTCCCGAGTGCTGGGATTAAAGGCGTGCGCCACCACGCCCGGCACGGGTTTGTTCTTTTTTAAAGACTCAGAACGCGAAACCGGGCTAGACAAGCCCAGCAATTGTGAAATAGAGGCAGCAAAACCAGGAGTTCAAGGATACTCTGAGCTATATGGGACTCTATTGAAAGACGAGAGAGAGAGAGACAGAAAGAGACAGAGAGAGAGATAGAGAGAGAGAGAGAGAGAGAGAGACAGAGAGAGAGAGAGAGAGAGAGAGACAGAGAGAGAGAGAGAGAGATTTTATATTCCCGATTCCAGTGCAAATCTGAACCATCCTATAAGGCAAAGTAAAGGGTTTTTTACCATTAGGATCCTGATTCGCCCTAGAACGCAGTCTTTCTTCTCTGGTATGAAATGCCTAGGAAAATGTTTACTCAGGTTGAGGAAAGCCGCACATAAACGTTGTTCCTGGCTGCCACGGAAGGAATCGGTTGGCTACTGAAGGCCCGAGTGGTGGGCCAATCAGAGGGCAGTTTGGCCGCAGGCCAGTCCAGCTTGGTCCAATGAATAAACAAGATCTTGACAAGCTTGTCCCAAGCCTAGGTGGAGATTAGGGGGGTAGCACGGCCACATTCTGAGGGTCCAGTGGCATTTTAACAGAGAGACTGCAGAATCCTTAGGTCTTCAATACATACTGCACCTTCACTTTCTCCTGAATGGACTCTAAATGAAGTAGCCTTATCTGAGAGACAGGTGTATTCCTTACTTTAATAAACTCTTCCAGCAGGGGGCAGCATTTACCCAAGTACCGAGATGACATCAAAATCTGCTCTGGAGTTTGAGAAACAGATATGTCTAGAACGGAGATCTCTATTGCCTTCACTGAGGGGCTGGCTCTTGCTAGGTTTAACTGTCCTACAACAAAGGGGTGTGTGTCCTGAGGAAGTGGAGACATTTGGCCTCCAGGAGGTCAGGTTTGACTTCCCAATGAGACTCCACAAAAGGAATCACACACAGCATAAACCCCTAATGGTACTCTGAACCTACAAAGTGCTTCGTACACAACAGGCACCCACTACTCAGCAACCTTCAGTCCCTGCTATCCCCGGTTCAAACCCAAAACCCAAACCCAAGAGACCACCAAACACCTGGATGGCTCTAGGTCCCTCAACACCAGCCTCAACGCTAACCAACAGCTGTCTGCTAAGAGTTCCGAGCCTGAACTACCCAGGCTTCATGTCCGTTCAGAGTGGTACCTATGTGGACCCAAGCTTTGAGGCTGAACCAACAGGAACTGGAATCCTAATTCTGATATTCACTACCCACGGCCATATATAAAGGATAAAACAGCTACCTGCCAAGTGCTTGAAGTTTCGGGTGTATATAAATCATTGTTACAGCTTTTCTGCTGTTCCAAGAATTGAACTCCATTGTCATCTAAATTTACACGATACCACGATACCCAACACACCAACTGGCAACTTTAGTATCCATGGGCACATCTTCCAGGTACATCTTTGCTGATTGTGGTGGTTTGGATGTGAATGCCCCCCCCCCATTGGGTTAATATTTGAATGCTTAGTCATCAGGGAATGGCACTACTTGGAAAGGATTGGGAGGTGTGGCCTCATGGGGCGGGCATGGCTTTGTTGGTAGGAGTGTGTCACTGAGGGTGGACATTGAGGTTTCAAAAGCCCATGATGGGCCTAAGTGTGTGATCTCTCACCCTCCCTCTCTTCTCCCGTCCTGACAGTCTCTTCCTGCAGATCCGGACATAGCTCTCACTACTGCTGAAGCACCAAGCCTCCTATGCTGGCTGCCATAACAGACCATGCTTCTGAAACTGTAAGCAAGCTCCAACTAAACGCTCTCCTTTATAAAGAGCTGTCGTGCTCATGGTGTCTCCTCACAGCAATAGGACAGTGACTAAGACACTAGCACACTCTTCTCCAGTCTCCACATCCTTCTGTCTGTCCCTACTCTGTTAACCTTGTTAGTCGGGCTTCCTTGGATTAACGTTTTTCTTGGGTGTTTGTTTAGGTTCTCAAGGATGAAGGCATTGGATGTGGGGAAGATTTGGCACACATTTCTTAAAGAAGGCAGGAATCTTCTGTAGGCCACTTACTGAATCTCACCCTGCCTGAAACACTGTTCGAGTGGCAAAACAGACTCCTTTGTTGGTCTTGTCTCTGACCTTTCCTCCAGTTGCCTAAATGTCGCACTAAAAGGTACCAGGAGGGAGGAGGTACCAGCTGGGATGTCTGGCAACCTGGGAGACAATAGCCAATAGCTCCCTAGCTGGACAGTTACCAGTTCAGGTCCCCACACTGCACCCAGGCTAACTAGGCATGTCCCCAAGATTATTTTTGCCTTCCTTGCAAGCAATTTCTTTTTTCTTTTTTTTTTTCTTCCTTGTCCCGGTCAACCCTGCTCGCTCTGGTCTGCCCCGCTCGCTTAGTGCCCCCTCCTCTCCGTTCGGCCCCACTCGTTCTGATCGCCCCGCTCGCTCTGGTCGGGCCCGCTCACTCCGGCCAGCCCCGCTCACTCCAGCCACCCCCATTCTGCCCTGCTCGCTCCTGCCGGCCCCCGCTCACTCCGGTCGGTCCCACTTGCTCAGTCCCTGCTCTCTCCCGTCCAAGGATTCATTTATTATTACTCATAAGTACACTATAGCTGACTTCAGACGCACCAGAGGAGAGCATCAGATCTCAATAAGGGTGGTTGTAAGCCACCATGTGGTTGCTAGGATTTGAACTCATCACCTTCGGAAGAGCAGTCGAGTGCTCTTACCCGCTGAGCCATCTCAGCCCACCAAGCAATTTCTAACAGTGTGCCCTCTGTGCGTTCATTCACATGTGCGCACCTGCGAATGTACACGCGGCATGTGGAAACCGGAAATAGACGGCCAGCATCACTCACACGCAATCACTCTCTACTTTCTGCTTTTTTTTTGAAAGACGGGATCATTCACTGAACCTGGAGCATGCCCACTGAGGTAAACTGGACAGGCTGCGAGCTCTTCTCTGTCACCCAGAGGCTGAGATCAGTGTGCTATGAATGGCTGCCTCATGATTGCACAGCCAAAGCTAGCAGCATCCTAACCTCGAAACACCCAAGACTCTGACTCCACCGAGGGTGGACATTGAGGTTTCAAAAGCCCATGAAGCCTTCCTCTGAAGGATACATTTCTCAGTGGGGAAAGCTGCTAACCTCTACACTGTTTTATGGCTCCTGGTCTACCGGAGGAGTGCACACACAGCCATTCTCTACTGACCACCAGGCTGGGCCTCTTCACTGATGCTTATAAAGCTTCCCACCTCCAGCATTTACCCCAGCAAGCCTGTTCTCAGGGACCTTAAAGCTCAGGCCACTCAGGGTCCAGGAAGGACCTGGAATCACAAAGGCCAGCTACTACGATGCTTAATCCTGTTTCCATTCCTTCAGAGAACAGGTCCAGCCAGCCTCCAGGCAGTGGACAATCACAAATGCTTTCTGACATTTCCCCTCCATTAGGCTTCGTAACTTGGGAGCACACGCTGTACCTTAAAGTTTGTGTTTCTGGTTCTTGGCACCTGTCTACAGCGGCCCAGTTAGCTCTTCAAATGCAAACAGTGCTTCAGGTCACAGTGGAGCAGGCATGCCAAGCGGATGGGTTTAAGAGGGCATCTCTGCAAACCATTAAGATGCCAGCACACGTGGATGTCAAAACGAACAAAGCAGGCTTGTCTCTCCAAAACTTTTCTTCCTAGAGAACAAGGACTGGGTTGCAGAGCTTTGCCACCGCACAGCACCCAGCAACAATTATAGCTGCAGAGACCAGGCCTTCCTCTGAAGGGTACATTTCTCAGTGAGGAAAGCTGCTAACTTCTACACTAGTTTATGGTTCCTGGTCTACCAGAGGACTGCACACTGACCCTAAGAAAATGAGAGCTGCCCTAAGATTATATGAACTAGTGACCAAGACCTCTAGTGAGATGCCAGGGCAATGAGATGCTTTCATTGAGAAGCTGACAGCAAATGCTGGCTTAGTTTCTCATTTACCCTAGATGAAGTTTCCCAGAGGTGGTAGCCCCTCAATAACCTCCTAATCCTACACTTGGGAGGAGGCTATAAGTATGCAGCCAACACAGCCAAACACTGCAACCTTTCTTATACTACCACATGGACTCCAGCTTCCTTTGGAAGGGGCTGCAAATCAGCTGTAGAGAAGGCAAGTGAAAGACCTGGCTGCTGATTCCTGCCGCTCCCCCAGTGGCTAGCTAATGAAACACTATGATCCTGAGCCTACAAAGGGCACTGCCTCCTGATCAGCCACTGTCTCTGGATCCAGGGGACCCACCCCTCAGCAGGTCCCGTCATGAGACACCTGCCACACCAGTCTCAGTCCAGCAGTCAAGATTCATAAAAATGGTTCTTTTTTTAGCAATTGGTAAGTGGCATTCACACACAAAAGTACCTGTGGTGTCCCTAAAGGGATCTGAAACACCCCACCCTTACTCACCTTGGCTCCCCAAGACCATCTGACCTTTGTAACACTGGGTGTCTGCCTCCTTTCATTCCCAGCTACACCATTTCCTCCAACCCCCTGCCCCTCCAACTCACCCCACACGGACCACTGGGAACCAATCCAATGCAATCGATTTCATGCTACCTTTTTAATGGGTACATGGTACACCTCAGTAAAATCCTTACTATTATCTCCTCTGCATCCCCCATGGCAGCACACACAAAGAGATGACTGACAAAGACTACCCACATGTGGACCAAAGGCTCTACACTGTCCCAGGCTGCTCAGGGGAAAGGTGACCATCTCGGCGGACAAAGGTAACGCTTGCTACTAAAAATAATTACAGAGCAGCATTGCTCTGGCCCAGGCCCATGGAGGGCTAGCTTCTCTTCAGCCAGACTTCTCAGCTGCAAAATGACAGTAAGGTGTGCTCTGCTGCCCCAGAGGGCTGGTATAACAAGCACATACGATAATGTAAAGAAGGCTGGAGAGATGGCTCAGCGGTTAAGAGCACCAGCTGCTCTTCCAAATTTCCCCGAGTTCAAATCCCAGCATCCACTTGGTGGCTCACAACCACCTGTAATGAGATCTGACACCCTCTCCTAGTGTGTCTGAAGACAGCTACAATGTACTTAACATATAATAATAAATAAATCTTCGGAGCAAGCAGAGGTTCTGAGGTCAATTCCCAGCAACAACATGATGGCTCACAACCATCTATACAGCTATATATATATATAGTGTACCCATATACATAAAATAAATAAATCTTTTTTTAAAAAAATCATAATGTGCAGGAAAAATACACCATAAGCACTGGACAGAGAGTTGTAAACGTGTCGTCATTTCAAGAGGAAAACAGTTCAGACAGGGCCCAGCTGTGGGCGGGCCTAGGGTAAATGTGGCTTTTATTTCCTCTCAGGGAAAGAAGTAAAAGGGTGGCTTTCCCAGGTACCCCAACCTAAGGAAAGGTGGGTGTGCTCCAGAGGCTGGAGCTAGAATTGCCGGATCATTCTGACAGACTCCTCTGTATCCACTCGCTGGCGCTCCATGCAGGGAGGGTGTGGGTGAGAGTCATTCCCCTGCAGTAGCAGCTCAGTATCGACAGAGGCACAAGGAGGTATGCGCTGGTGTTCACAAAATGGAAGGCAGAGTGGGCGCCCTGAGTGAGGAGCAGGACTGGGTGGCCGACCCACACCCAGTGTCTGCCTGGTACGAGGCCTGACTGCTGTGGCGGCTCTCCTCCCAAGGACCCCAGGGACCCCAGAAGCATCACTGCGTCCTACGGCTGGTCCCTTAAATGTCCATCTCAAACTGTGACTCTTCACCTGCAGAGAGAGGAGACAGACAGCCAATAAACAAGTGGCAAATGGAAGCACTCCGGTTGCTCCCGCTCCGGTCTTAGGATGCCAGAGAGAAGGCACCGTCTTTTGTTATTCTCACAGGTCAAGTGGAAACAAGCATGCTGATGAAGAGAAACAAGAAAAGTTGACTGGGCTAGGGAATCAGCTTCCTCAGGAGGGTGGTGACAGTGCTGAATTTTCCGTAAATCCGATTTTTAATATGTGGCCCAAGGGGTGGACCTTTGTGTCCTGTGTCCAGTTAAGATTTAAAAGTACACCCACACCAGCACCACTACCGCCACCTAACTCTACGGGACAACCAAGCCACACTTCAGGTTTGAGAGCTAAAATACCATCAGAAACTAGGAGCGGGGTAGGTGTGCCGTAAGGGTAAATGACAGCTTTCAGTTAATGGTGACAACTTCAGGTCCTCTGTCATCTTTGATTCGAGGTGGGAAGGTAAAGGAGAGAGTTCAGTGCAGTGACTGGGAAATCCCTCCACCCTTGAACACGTGGCAAGGACCCACACATGTAGCTTGGCCACCGCTTGTCACAGCGCTCTCCGAAGGCAGTCAAATCCGCCTTCCTATTGCTATTCACTTTCCCCATGTCCATCTCAGTCTAACAAGGTAAATATTGTCTTTCTTGGGCTGCTGGGCTCCTGGGGTAATTAGGAATCCCCAGGGGTTGCCGGGTGTGGTGGAGCACACCTTTAATCCCAGCACTCGGGAGGCAGAGGCAGGCAGATTTCTGAGTTCGAGGCCAGCCTGGTCTACGGAAGAAAAAAAAAAAAAGGAATCCCCTGGGGCTGGAGAGATGGCTCAACGGTTCAGAGCACAGATTGCTCTTCTGAAGGTCTTGAGTTCAAATCCCAGAAACCACATGGTGGCTCACAACCATCAGTAATGAGATCTGATGCCCTCTTCTGGAGGGTCTGAAGACAGCGACAGGAATCACATCCTACAGGGCCATGGGGTGTGTCATCAGCTCCCGGTCTGAGCCAGGAGCTCTGCTTTCAGGGTGGAGAGTCAGAAATGGTCCCGTGACCAAGAGCATGTGGGCATGCTTGCACAACCCAGTCCCACAGTGGAGAGCTCAGGCGCTCTGCCACTAGAACTCTGTTCACACCGGCTGGCAGGGTGGCTGCTTTGATTGTTTTTGGGAGGAGGGGGAACCAGGAAGGACCTAGATATAAATGTCAAAGCTTCCGTGACAATAGGGGGCATTGTCTGCCTGTCTCCATCAACAATCCATTTAACGACCAGTAATCGGCCAGGAGGTACCTGGGTTTATTGTTTTTATCTTACAGACGTTTAATTTCCTAGAGGGGAAGGAAGTACACCACCGCGTCTTTGATAAGTTGTCTCCTTGCATCAAGAACACAGTAATAGCTGCTGTGTTCCAAGAGTGGTACTTAGTGAGGGATGATAAAGGGAGGTAGGTTGATGGAAGGTGCTGGGGAAAGCCACTGTCATTTTAAATCCATTCCTCATTACCTGATGTATGAGATCTTTGAGGTCTTGGAGCTTTGTAGAGGGCAAGCTGGCACCCATGAGAGTCCCGCTTCCCACCCGTCCCCGTGGGGGAGGGGGGCACCCTCTGGGCTCTCCACAGCTGCTCCTCAAAAGATGGACAGTCACCATCACCCTCTCCCTGAAACATGGCATTCCTGAGAACAGACAATCCTCCTCCCAGTTCAGGACCCGGATAGGACTCACCACCGCCTGCCCGCTTATCTTCCGGGCTGCTGGGCAGGTGGCTCTGGCTGACTTGCATAGGAGGCTCATTGCTGGTAGGGCTAGTGACCCCAGGAATGGCTGGCAGGTCCTTTGGGGGTGTTTTGGCCACAGGTGAGTTCCGACACTCCATCAGGAATTTCCGGTCATAGATGATCCTGGTTCCTGGTGGGGAAGATATAATAAGGGAGCTGATAAGACTTCCTGGAACCCTAAGCCTGTTGCGTTTCCCACTTCCTATGAAAGAGTGGCCACAGCAGACACACAGCAGGGTCCTCTATAGAATCTAGACCAAAGGGGAATAAGGCTGACTGAGGGACCTGGCCAACCTGACCACATCCCTGCTCCACTGCCTACCCCCCAACACCACTTGGGGAGCCCCTCCCCCACAGGGTGCTTGTTGCCCACTAAGATGCATCTCTGTTTGCTCGGAGCTCTGAACACCCTATGCTATAGTCCCTCAACCTCTCGCCCCTCAGTTTTCCCTGTCAATTACACACGACAAGCACGGCACACAGAAAAGGTGGTCACCCTGTCAACGCATCATCCTATCCTACAGATCTCCAGTAGGTCGACCATCTACACAACAGAAAGACAGTGGCCCCCTCTCTGCAGAGGAGACTTTTTTCCTGCAGGGTCTTGGCAGAAACAGGAAATGCTCTAACCGATCCAAAAAGGACTTGGCCTGAGCCCTTCTCCAAACCTCAGGACGTCAATCTGCCTGCGTCACCCTTTAAGGGCTGGCATGAACGCCAGTCCCATTCCTCCCCAGGGTGAGGGACAGACTCAGTGAACTCTTCCCTAGCAGTAAGCCATACTCAGGACCTTCCACCCAGACCGCCTGAATACCACCATATAAAGGAGCGCTTCTCAAGGTAAGGGAGCAAGATCGTGGAGGGAGACCCATCAGATGACAGTCAGCAGATGAACTTATCTGCAGATTCCCCCCTGGGGCCTCTAACACAGCGGCATTGGTGATCTATTTTTAACCCCTCACCAGCACTCACTGGACGCTTTCTTCCCAACAAACCTCAAGCCTTAGGCCCCAAGACTCCAGCAGACAATGGCAGCCAGCTGGAATTTTAAAACCGCCTTTACCTTTCTATTTATAGCTATCCCCTCGCAGATGACAAATAACTCTGGTTTCTCAAACGCAATGGCGGTTTCTTTTTTATAGACAGACTATACATCATTAACTACATATTATATAATGTTCTATACCACGCATACTGAAAATAAATTAAGGGCTGGCAAGATGGCTCAGCTGGCAAAGGCCACCAAGCCTGGGGCCCTGAGTTCACAACCGGAAACCCGCATGGTTAGGAGAGAATCAATTCTCACAAGATGTTTTCTGGCCACCATATGCAAGATGTGGTATGCATGCCCCTACACCTATACCCATCCTTATTCATATATTCTCTCATATTCTCTCATATTTTCTCTCTCTCTCTCTCTCTCTCTCTCTCTCTCTCTTCCCCCCCTTTCTCTCTTTCCTCCTTCTCCCTCCCTCTCAATAAGTACATAAATAAATGTTTTAAAAATAAATAAGTCAATGAGTCTTGGGATTAGGACAGAATTACTGACAGCTTCTGAAATGTCCTTAAGCGCACTGCTACTGTCTTCTATTGTATTTATTTAAACGAACGGCTTTCCTGGCATTGATGATGTTTTTGTACTACCCGGAGGATGACCTACGAAAACTTTCCGCTTTAAATGAGTAAGTGCATAGTAAGCCAAATTAAAAGAATAGCTAGCTAGCGAGAGATGGGTAGGCAGACAAGACAGACAGACAGTATTAAACCAGACAAACATTCAGTAGAGAGCGACTCTAAGGCAACCAGCTGGAGTCGCAGCCAAAGCTGATGGTCCCCTCGGGGCAAGGCTTCCAACAGGTGTGCCTAGCAAACTGCAGACAGGAAACAAACGTCATCCAACTGTAGGTCCACAACATCCGGCAGAATCTGAGTAAGGGAAACTGAGGCAGGCAGCTGGACCCTGGTTGGCAGTGGTCCCCCCTCTAGCTGTTCTCAAGGGCATTTTCACCCTCAGGCTGTTGTTATGCCAGCTCTCTTCCCTCCGGTCACACAGGGGCCAGACACTGAGATAAACACACTTGGGTCTGAAGCAGGAGGCGGCGGTAACTGCGTACAGCCGGCTTATCAGTCATCCCAAACAGCACAGAACAATTTACCAACATAATGCACACCACAGGTTATTATAAAAACAAAACACCAACTAACTGAAAAACGCATATGCCCTGTGTCCTATGGTTCAAAACATTCAGTCAGGACATTATTCTTCATAAACAAGAAGGTCATCTCAGTATATAAACTGGCTTTTGTCAGTTAATAGACAAATTATATGTATGCCCCCCAAAAATGTTTTTTTAATAAATTTACAATGTTCGGGGCTGGTGAGATGGCTCATCGGGTAAGAGCACCCGACTGCTCTTCCGAAGGTGATAAGTTCAAATCCCAGCATCCACATGGTGGCTTACAACCATCCGTAACAAGATCTGGCACCCTCTTCTGGAGTGTCTGAAGACAGCTGCAGTGTACTTACATATAATAAATAAAATAAATCTAAATAAATAAATAAATAAATAAATAAATAAATAAATTTACAATGTTATCAGTGAATGTTTGATATGCATACCTACTTTATATACCTACATACCTTGGATTACATAAAAACTCATGCTAGATAGAAGAGGTCAACAAAAAAGGTTTAAGATGTCCTGCTGGCCAGGTTTGGTGCCACTACCCAGCACCCAGGAGGCAGAGGCAAGAGGATCTAAGTTCGAGGCCAGCCTGGTCTACATGGCAATTTCCAGGATAGACAGGTCTAAAAAGAGAGACGCTATTTCCAAAAAACATGTAGGACTCTGGGAAGTCACATCTGTGGCAGTGCCTGAGGTCATTTGCATGGAGGATTAACTGAGGATAGGCCACGTTCAATGCAGGTAGCACCATCTCATGGTTTAGAAGCCAGCCAGGCTCCAGCATCTCCCTTCTCTCTGCTTCCTGCCCACCCTAAAGTCAAGACCCACCTCTAACACAAGCTCCTGCCGCCATGATGTTCCACCCAAGGGCAATGAGTCAACTGACTGGGCACTGAACTGAGAAGTCAGGAGCCAAAATAAATATTCCAGCTTTAAGTTTCCCTGTCGGAGATCTGGTCGCAGTGACAAGAAAAATAAGAAGGTACAAAATAAATAAACATATAAATAATGTAGAGGTAGGCAGAGCATACACACACCGTGAGTCACAGGTCAGTTGTGGAGCTGTAATCAAGAGCCTACTGAGTGCTGGGGTGAAAGTTCAAAGTTCAGATTTGAACTGCAGTGGACCAACGTTCTTTCTCGATGACTCTTGATAGACAACCTGTCTCATTTGCTAGCTCTACTCAGTGGACAAGGTACTACTTCCTCTACCTGTGCCTCAGTGGTCTCTCCTCAAAATGGGCCTGCTCATTTATTACCATGGCAACTTCATCAACTTCTAGTATGCATCAGAACTGTGGCCCTCCCAAGGGACCCCTGCACGAACGCTAACAATTATTCTGTCCCGTCAAGGTTGAAGTTGACAAGCTGCCACCAGTTGCTCAGTCTCACCCACAGCAGGACCCAATTCCAAGGCCAAAGTGGGGACACTTCAAAAGAAAGGTAAGCAACCAAGAAAGAGAATTGAGGGTAGCATGGGGCGGGAACGGGTGTCCTCCATCTCTCTCACGGGCATCCTCCATCTCCCTCAGATGCACAGAATATGGGAACCAACATGAATTTTGGTATGCCTGGGAGCCTTTGGAACTTTTAATTCCTGGAATGCACGAAGTATAGATCAGTGTTTACTCCCAAGGGAGGCATGGTTTAACGCTGGTGCCAGTTTTCCTGGACACACGAGTGAGGACACATTCCCCCAAGGATCTAGTTTTCTCACCTGCCAACCAAGGGTGTCACCCTGGGCTCTCGGACACTATATTTAAAGCGCTGGCCATCACCACCTATTTTTAGGATCCCTTAATGTGCAAACCACATGGGACTTTTTGTGCACAAGTCCTGGACTCAAATCGGGAATCACCTAAACACCTCAATTCCTGGGTCCCAGATCTTTCTGAGCCACAGGAAGGAGGTAAGAGAAACTTCAAAGGAGTATCATCAAGACTAAATACAGAGCACATACCAATGCTGCTGAGGGCTAGAGTTATCATTCCATGGAATAACATCTGCCTTATATGCACAAGGCCTGGGAGGATCAAAAAATAAAAACATAAGCCAGCCATGGTGGTATATGCCTCTCTAATACAAGTGCTCCGGAGATAGAGGCAATTGGATCTCTGTAAGTTCAAGGCCAGTCCCCTACAGAGTGAGTTCCAAGACAGCCAGGACTATGTAGAGATGCTGTTTCGTAAATAGACAGACAGACAGATAGATAAGACAAACAGACATAGAGATGATAGACACAAGGATGGAAGGATGGATGGATAGATAGAGAGATAGATAGAGACAGACAAATAGACACACACACACACAGAGATGATATACAGATGGATGGATGGATAGATAGATGGCCAGTCTCAAGCAAGCAGAGTAAACTTATCAGAAAGAAGACTTATGAAGGAGCAGGAAGAGAGGCACGGTGATGCACATGTATACTCCATGTATACTTGGGAGGAGGAGGCAGGAGGATCAACAATGTCATTCTTCCCTACAGTGACTTTTCATGGCTAGCTTGGGCCAAAAAAAAAAAAAAAAAAAAAAGTAAAATAAAGCAAAACAAAAAAATTTCAAACCAGATAACACTATCTCTCAGGGGTCCTATGAAGCCAGCAGACACCAGCTGTGGGCAATCCGTCAGGGGCAAGAAGCCATCTTTCTTCCCTAAGAGGCTCTGACAAGGGCAAGGCTTTTTACAGAGGCTGGTCCAGCGCCTCCCCCTTTGCAGACCTCTCCCCAAATGCTTCAGAATGCACCAGCGCAGAGTGTGGGTGCCACAAGCCACTACCAAGGAGGGCCCTGCTCTCCAAGTATCTCCCAAAACACTGCAAGGGCTAGTCCAGGGGGAGTAGGTGGGAGCTGTTATGGACTGTACTGTGTTCCTTCAAACTCCCGTGTTGAAGCCTAAACCCCAGCACCTCACAATATGGCGTCTTTATAGGGAAGGTCAATATGAACCCTTTAGAGTGGTGTCACCAGGGTATCCTCAGAAGAAGAAATGTATGCACAGACCCACAGATGAAAGACCATAAGCTGGCTCTCTTGCTTTCTTGTTCTTGCTCTGTCCTCTCGCCCCTCCCCCTCTTTCCCCATTCCCCTACCCCCCTCTCTCCAAGTGCTCATGGCCAGCCTCTACTCTCTCCCTTTCTGCCTTTCCTCTGTCTCTACTACCCTCTCAACTACCCTTCCCATGCCCTGAATACTCTATTCTATACTATAAAAAGAGGGGGGAGGAGGAGGAAGAGGATGAGAAGGAGGAGGAGGAGAATGATGAGAGAAGATAGGCAAGCTAGGAAGAGAGGCCTCAGAAGGAACCAACTCACTCTGGTCTTAAACCTCCAGTTACCAACAGTAAGAAAATAAGTTTTGCTGCTTAAGCTTGTATTAAGGCCATATTTTCATATGGCAGCTGTAGCAGACTAAGATAGACTGGCCCAGTTTTCCCTTTTCTGGTGCTTGGGATTGAACCCAGGTTCCATACACACTTGTGCCTCCATTGAGTGACAACTCCAGTCTAAACACACATACTCTTAAAGTAGGATGACAGCTCTGATCATTTGGAGGGTTTTGTGACAGGGTCTCATGTGAGCCCACCCGGTCCACCCTTGAATGCAATATGTAGCTGAGGCTGTCTCTGTTACTTCTCTATTGCTGTGATAAGACACCACCACTAAGACAACTTACAAAATAAAGCATTTAACGTGGGACTTAGAGTCCATGACCATCGTGGCGGGAAGCATGGCAGCAGGCAGGTAGACATAGTGCTGAGTGGAGCCGTAGCTGCGAGCTTTCATACTCATTTACAGGTGTGAGACAGAGAGAGCTAAGAGGGAAGGGCATGGACATTTTCCTTTTCTTGAAACCTCAAAGCCCATCCCAATGCCACACCTTCTCCAACAAGGCCACACCTCCTAATCCTTCCCAAACAGTTCCACCAAATGGGGACCGAACATTCAAATACATGCATCTCTGGGAGCCATTCTGATCCAAAGCACCCACATTGGCCTGGAACATATGATCCTCCTGTTGACGAACTCCTCATTCCCAGAGAACTGACATCATAAACGTGTGCCTCTGCAGCCAGCTGAGAAACCTGCTTTCTAACCTTCACATGGCACGCTGCCAGCCAAAGCTCTAAACAGACTGTACCGCCTCTATTCTCATCTTCATTCCGGGCAGCCAGGAACACCTGACTCAAGCCAATTATTGCTTGTGCCCAGAAAACCCAGGCCTTCCAAGTTACAAAGAGAGGGGTGTGTTTGGACAGTAAGCATAAGCCCTGCATAGCAACGGCCCTAAAGCCTGCTGTTCAGAAGAGGCAGGAAAAAAAAAATCAAACAAAACAAAAATCATGTACAAACAAGCAAACACAACCAGTGAGTGGTCCATACACTTGAGAAGTTATCAGTAGATTGATCAGGACTTTAAGGTCATCCTCAAATGTTTTGAGATCCTGTCTCAAAACAAAGAAGGCCACCCCATCTTCCTCCCGCCCCCACTTGAAGCTGGACTGGCCCCTAAGAACAAAAGAATATTTTAAAGTGGTGGGACAAAGCTCCCATGCCTCTGCCCTGGGCTAGCAGAGAAGTTCAAGCCAAACTAAATGATTTGAGCCCAAGAGGGGCTCGCTCCCAGCCTCCCACCAGCGGCCAGCAAGTGATGGACTCACACGTGGATAAGGAAGGCCACTTAGGACCTTGCAGCCCGGGGCAGGCAATCCAGCTGCAGCCTGAGTCAACTCTGCCAAAATCAGCAAAGGACAGACATGAGCAATAAACCGTTGTTTACGTTATGGAGTCTGGTGATGGCTTGTTAAAGGCTAGCGGCAACCTGGTACAGCCATCTCCACCCTGGAGTTCTCAGGGGAGACCCAGGCCGCAGGCAGGAACCTAGATATCCTAAGAGGATGCTTCACTCTGGGTTCCTTTCAGGCCCCCTTCATCTTCATCTCTTCCCTAGTGCTAAAGATCAGCCCAGGGCATCCCACATGCTAGCAGGGCACTGTGCCACTGTCCACACCCAGCACAGTTCATCACCTTCTGAACATCGGACCTGTCCTCAGATCCTGGGGTCACAACGACTGCTCTGAGAGAACAGCCTGTCTAACCCGAGAAATAAGCACGTCAACAGATGTGTGGCTATGATTCACCACGGAGAAAGACAGCTGAGGTAAGACTCAGAAAATAACGGATGTTTTTGTTTGTTTGCCTTGAACATATATATGGGGATGCATACGAAGGAATGAACGCTGGGGGCGGGGAGAGGAGACAAAAACAAAAAGACAGTCGCGTGCAACCCTCGTTTTTTAATGTTGCTATTCTCTTCTAATTCGTTTTCGTGAACATCAAATAAAGGCTCATTTAGAAAAATGCTTCAGTGTTTTGTACCACTAAATAAAATGAAATCAGCACCATCCTATCTACCTCCCTTCACCTAAGTCAGTAATGACTTTTACTGTTATGGTGAAAGAGAATCCAGCTCACCTTGTAAATAATGACTGCCTGCCACTTTGGGGGGATATTGGAAAGAAAAAGGCAACCTCTGAAAGTCACCCAAATCTAGAGGATCACCTCCTCAGACTGCCATAGATCATAGAGACACGTTCTGTTGGCTATCAAACAAGTTCTGTGGCCCTGGGGCCCACGTACAAAACCACAAAGCCAAATCACTATGGATGGGGCTGGAGAGATGGCTCAGTGGTTAAGAGCACTGGCTGCTCTTCTGGAGGTCCTGAGTTCAATACCCAGCAACCACATGGTGGTTCACAACCATCTGTAATGGGATCTGACACCCCTCTTCTGGTGTGTCTGAAGACAGCAACAGTGTACTCATATAATAGAATAAATAAATCTTAAAAAAAAATCACTATGGGTTATAGAACTGAAGGACAGGGGGTGTCTAAGGTGTCAACAGTATTCTATAGATGTGCCCCTGGTTCTTAGAATCATGTCTCCCCTCAGCTTCAATGAACTATTAAGCAAAACTGGCAAATAAAAATCTCACACACTTAAGCAAGATGCCATATGCCCATTATCTCAGCCCTCAGGAGGCTGAGGCAGGAGGATCACCAGTATTGTGGCTAGCCTGGGCTATATACAGTAAGATCCTATCTTAAAGAAGAGGAGGAAGAAAGAAAAAGGAAAGAGGAGAAAGAGACATAGAGAGAGGAGGCAGAAGCACCTAATCAGAGTCCACAGAAAGGGATGATCTGCTGTCACACTAGGAAATGTAAGATAAATCCCATAATTAGAGCAACCAGCCTAGGTCTCTCGGATGTCTGCCTGTGTACGGAAGGATACGGCTACGGTTGCCCTTCGCTGATTTCTAGTAAGCACCGCAGAGTTAATTATAGCCACTGTTGAGTGCACCCCTGGAATTTATCCCTCTCCTAACTGAAAGTCTTCGCCAAACCTCTAGTCCCCCTAACTCCCAACACAGCCCTTCTCTCTTACACCTGACAGTCACCCTCCAGCCTCCAGCCCTCCTCCCCCTCCCTTCTTTGTGATGTCAGATCCTCTTGCAAAGCTCCCCTTCCGACCCTCTAGGCTTTTATTTTAATTTAGGGAGAGGTTCTCGTGGAAGCCATGCAAGGCAGCTCCTCCAGCTAGAATGATGGTAGAACGATGGTGGACAGAAGTCCAGGGGTGTCCTGTAGGCTGTAGGTGCTAAAGGACAGACCTTTCCAAGTGCAGCAAGCACAGCACGGTTTTTTTTTGTTTGTTTTGTCTTTTGGGGGGGGGTTATTTGTTTGTTGGGGGTTTTGTTGTTGTTTTGTTTTCTGTTTTTTCAAGACAGGGTTTCTCTGTATAGCCCTGGCTGTCCTGGAACTCACTCTGTAGACCAGGCTGGGCTCGAACTTAGAAATCCACCGGCCTCTGCCTCCCGAGTGCTGGGATTAAAGGCGTGCGCCACCACACCTGGCTAGCAAGCACATTTTAACCACCGAACCATCTCTTCAACCCCATGCTTGTGTCCCACCTCAGCTGTATCATCACCTGAATTCCAACCTTCCAAGTCACACCATCTTCCTAGTTGCAGGGCATGCCTTAAATAAAAACCAAGCTTCAAAGGAAGTTTGGAGTGCTCTACCCAATCCCCTTCCAATTCAATCGGATGTCCTGGAACCTAATGTATATTGTTTCAAACACTAAAGGGAAGCTCGGGGGAGACGGGGACCATTATCTCCTTGCCACCTCAATATCCAAGCTCTCTCATTCAGCCCTTAATAATATCCTCAGCTGCCGGGCGTGGTAGTACACGCCTTTAATCCCAGCACTCGGGAGGCAGAGGCAGGTGGATTTCTGAGTTCGAGGCCAGCCTGGTCTACAAAGTGAGTTCCAGGACAACCAGGGCTATACAGAGAAACCCTGTCTCAAAAAAAAAAAAAAAAAAAATCCTCAGCTGTAACTTCTCCCCTCTGTGTGACTGAGACCTCGGGACATCAAGTCACCAGCATAGGGTCCAGGCCACCTCCCCTCTTCCCAGCACTGAAGGAGTTAAACACTTGGCAGCCACCGCAAGGTCGGCTTCCCAGACAGAGACTTTTTTTTTTATTTCTCTGATAGGGTCTTGCTATGTAGGTCTGACTGACCTGGAACTTACTATGTAGACTGTAGACCAGGCCTGGCTTCAAACTCACAAAGATTCTCCTGTCTCTGCACCATTACATCCAACTTTACCCCTTACAAAACAATGTCATTTACACCTGCCACCTTACCTGCCTGCCTGATTATTAATTAACCTTACCCAGGTACTATAAGGTATGACCACCCAAACAACTTCTGTAGGTTTAGAAGTAAAAAACAACCATCCTCGGTGGGTGTTCACTAGATCATGTTTATGACATTGCTAGCAATCTTAAAGACTCCGAGGTTCAAATATTCTTGTAGGACACTCCCTTCAGAAATGTCCTAGGTTACCAAAGGGTTAATGACCACCGACCAGAGTCCCAGGAATGGAAACGGTTCAGGCTACCTGTTGTGTCCTGGTCTCCAGAGGCAGCTGCTTCAAAGCCATCCTCAGCTGAAGTGGCTTCCTGCAGTATTTCTTCATGTAGAGTTTGCAGCCCCAACAGGTCAAGTCACATGCCAAGGAGTATAGAAAGCTTAAGTTCAAGAAATGTCAACCTGACTTTATGCCTGGATATGAGATCTACTTTGCCAGACTCCTAAAGATCTGGAAGGGCAAGAAAAAGAAGCCATACATATGTGTGTGTATATGTGTGTGTGTGCGCGCATGCACGTGTTTGTGTGTGTATATTATATATGTGAGTATATATATATATATATATATATATATATATATATATATATACACACACACACACACACACATACATGGGTTTTGTTTGTGTGTTATTTATCCCTTTCCCCTGTGACTCCTGAGTACTCAAAATGGAATGTGACCCAATCAAACATATAATGGTTAGGCAAATGGCTCAGTCCAGATTCAAGCTCATGGGCTTTATACATCTATAGATCCAGAGGACAGAGTAAATCTCAGGGTGATTCACTTGACCTTGATCTCCCAGCTGGCCCCTGATATATGTAAGAAAATTCAAAAGTTAGATGGATTTGCACAGAAGAATAGATGAGAGCAAAGAGAAATAGCCCAAAGGGTATTCAACAGCTGTTAACCCCAGAACAACCAACACTCAGGAAGCTGAGGCAGGAGGATCTCTGTGTAGCCCTGGCTCTCCTGTAACTCACCCTGTAGACCTCTGCACTAGGATTCTGTATTTCATTGGGGTGCTAAATGATGAGAAGCATTCTGGAGCAAATTGGTCAAGCTTCTGCCCTTTAGCAGAGGCGGCCTGGAATGGATGGCCTTTGGGACAAGATCCCACTCCTTAACTGGCTTTGGCAGAAACAAGCAAGCCTTTCCTCGAACTATGGACTGTGTAACACACACACAAAAACAACAACAAAAATCGAACAAGGGCCAGCTGGCTTCAGGGACCTGCCACTGCTTTTCCGATAAGGAGGCCCCTTCCTCGTCAAAGACAATGGGAACTACCTGGTCTGCCAACGGACACTTCGCAGACCACAGTAAGAAGTGGATCAGAGTTCATTACAAACAGTACTGGCTATTGCTACCCAGCTAACCTGTTCATCCAGAAAGGGAGGGGCAAGAGAGAAAAAACGTTTCTCAGAGCCTTTAGGTCGGTCTCGGTGCCTATAAAAAATAAAAATAAAAAATATACCCAGATTCACACCTCGCCTAAAAGGACTCAACTCTGTGGAACTTTGTGCTCAACACAAAGTTCTGCGAAAAGACAAAGGGGCAACAGCGTGGACTAAAAAGAGGCCAGTGGGGTTGAAGAACTCCAGTAATGAATGGGAGGCCAGAAGCCTGCAGAGAACTTTTCCTTGGGCCGTTTCTAATGAGAGGGAGAGAGGGCTTTCTCCCCCTGACCTGCCTGCTACTTCTTGTTGGTCTAGGAACTCAGCATGACAATGCACAACAGACACGTGCTCCAGCAGCGAGGCCTTGGTGCTGTGTCCAGAAGATCACAGAACCGAGTAGACATTGCGCTCGAAGATCCCTTCATCGGTACCTTGGTTCTGGGATCTGGCTGTGCTCCCGGGTGCAGGGACAGCTGCCCGAGAAAATAGGCATGCGGCCCGGCTGCGCCAGCAGTAGCCCAAGGTTCGTCACAGCGCCAGAATTCCTCTTGTTTTGGAGTTGTAAGAGGAGTAGTTGGGGGAGGAGACCGGGGAGGGGAGAAGCGCAAAAGTGGGTGGGAGCAGCGCGAGGATTGGGAGGGAAGTAGTGAGCCACGAGGATTTCATCACGCAAACGGGCGGGTAGGTTTCATCAGCGTCTATACTGGGGCTCCGGGGCAAGCTGGGAATGCCTGGTTCCCGGAGGCCGGCCCCCACCAGCGCCAACTCAGCTTCCTCTTCCTCATCCTCCGCCACTTGGGCCAATTCAGCGCTGTGCCCTGCCCCCCAGGCCCGAAGAACGTGTTGTTCTGCACTACACCAGACGCCGCCCCTGCAGGGACCTCTCTCTTAACACATGCCACAGGTGTCAGGGAAGCACCCTCAGCGTCCAGCCTCCATTAATGAGCGAGTGTCCAAAGCAAAAAGAGGGTGCCTCCGGAAAGGTTAAAAAAAAAGTGTGCAGGCGTCTCTTATTCCAAGGGAGATCAACTAAACTTAATCTTCAGGCCAGCCTCTTTCCCTGATCCTGTCCCACCCCAGAACTGCCCTGACACACACAGAGGTCGCCCTTAAGCACATGGTGGTCCTGGCAGAGTGCCTATCTGCATGCTTAGGGCACTCTCCCGTATCTCCCAGGAAAAGGCTAATAATGCAGGCAGTTTGCAGCCGGGTTCCAGACCACGTTCCACCACACCCAGAAGGCGAGCAACCGAGACGGTGACCCTTCTGCTTTCCCGACGTCCCTCGTCCGTTCTGGCCAGCTTCCGACCCCCCCCCCCACGCCGCCCTCCCCGTCGCACGTGAGACTCCGGATCCCGACGTATCCTCCAGCCCCCCGAGGTTGCCCGGGACCCCAGCCAGCGCCTACCTCCCGGGGTGGTGCTGAAGAGCGTGCCGCCCGGGGTGGTGCTGTAGTCCCCGGGCGGGAGCTGCACGCCATCGCCGAGGGCTACGCGGCGAGTGGGGATGGCCCGGCTGGGAGTCTGGCTGCAGCTGCTGCCCGCCGACATGTCTCCTGCACGCCGCCCACGACCCTCCAGCAACCCCGCGGCACCTCGGCCCAACCCTTCTCGTGCCCGGCCCGCCCCTTCCGCCTGGGCTCCACGCCCCCTGAGACTTGCGGTCCGCCCGGCCCCACCCAGCCCCAGCCCGCTGCCTGCAAGTGGTTCACAGCTGCTGACCTAGGCAGCTTCTGTCCTCTCCAGTGCAGGAACCCCAGTGCTGGCCCCTTGGGTTCCCTAGTTCCTCCCCGAGACTATGGGAAGATCTAGGTAGGGATGACGGTGGCGGAACTCTCCGATTTGGTGGCTTTCTATATTAGGATGTGACCTCGCGATCCCAGGCCGATCCTCAGAGAAGAAAGGGTGGGCTGATCCTTCGCCCTTCTTAACGTTTCTACAGCTTTTACGGTGCTGTAGGAGCCAGAGCAGCGGCTGCACAAGGCACATTCCTAGACTTGAAAGGAGTAATGGAAGAGTAAGAGGGAACTAGCCAGCCAGCTGGGAACCGAATATAAATCTGATGAGGAATGGGCAGGATCGAACCTCTGTGCTCTGTGGGCTGGGAAGGATTAGAGTTAGCCGGTCAAAGATCCGCATAGTACTTGGATTGGGTTCCACTCCAGCACTTTGTCTGGTAGTCACTAGGAAAAGAGGGGAAAATGCATGTCCAATCAGTTAGAGTGTCTGTGTCAATCAATCTCCATATGGCAGAAAAAGCCTATGATCCCAGCAGTGAGGAGGCTGAAGCCCTAGGAGGATCCCGAGTTGACAGCCAAGGGAGGACCAGAACCCTGTTCTCACTGTTGTCCGGGCTGGCCTGAGAGAACACACTGGGCCACCTTCCTCCCTTTGGGAGAAGCGTGTTGAAAGGAGTTTTGCTTTTTGCCTTGTTTGGTTGTTCTAGAGGCCCCAAATTTCCTGGAACTACAATTTCAGGGAAGGGCCTGTTTATAAAGTCCAACAGTCAAACTCAGCATTCAAGTGGTACACACTTGTCCTAGCAATGAGGAGACTGAAGCAGGAGGATTCTAGCTTGTGCTACGCAGCAAAACCCTGTCTCAGACACAAAAAGAAGAGGGGGGAGGGGAGAGAAGGGGAGGGGAGGAGAAGAGAGGAGGGGAGGGGAGGAAGGAAGGAAGGAAAGAAGGAAGGAAGGAAGGAAGGAAGGAAGGAAGGAAGGAAGGAAGGAAGGAAGGAAGGAAGGAAGAAGCAGGCTTAAGCTAGGCATGCTAGCTCAGAGAAACTGAGACAGGAGGATTACAGAAAAGCTGAGGGCAGACATGGCTATGGTAAATTTGATGCACAACCTGGGCCAGACATATTAAGACCCTGTCTTAAACAGTGAAAGAGAGACAAAAAAAAAAAAAAAAACCACCATGGTCAAGGGGAAGCTTGGAACACAGCTCACTTGTTAGACAGTTTACCATGTATACACACTAAGTCCACAGTTAAATCCGAAGCATCAACATAAAAACTGAACGTGGTGGCACTTTGTAAGCTTGTAATCCCAGAGCTCAGGAAGTGAATGTTGGGGGAATCAGGAGTTCAAAGCCATCCTCAGCTATTTATCTATAGATAAGACCCTGTCTCAGTTTTAAAAAGGAGTGGAGTGGAAGGGAGTCTTAAGGGCTACAAAGGAACTAAAAGACTAGAGATATCTAAACAAGATCTCTTGGCTCAGAAGTCCCATAGTTCCTTGTACAGAGGTAGCTACTGTAATGGTTTGAATAAGAATGCCCCCCCCCATACATTTGAATCTTTGGCCATCAGAGAATGGTACTACTTGAGAAGGATTAGGAGGTGTGGTTGTTAAAGGAAATGTATCCATGGGGATGGGCTTTGAGGTTTCAAAAGTCCAAGCCAAGCCCAGTGGCTCTCTCTTACAGCTGCCTACAGGCCCAAATAAGAAACTCTCATCTACATCTCCAGCACCATGTTTGCCGATGTGCCACCACGCTCCCTGCCATGATGACAATGGACTAAACCTCTGAAACAGTAAGAAACCTCGACTGAATGTGCTCTTTTATAAGAGTTGCAATGGTCATGGTACCTCTTCACACCAATAGAACACTGACTAAGACAGCTACCCCTAAGGCACTTGGGTAAGTTTGGGAGTTAAAGATGATTGCCCGCAAGCCTACCACCACAGCTAGGAGGCACCTGAGTCTGAGGGTAAGCACCGTTTCCCTGCCTTAGTAGTTCCATTAAGTAGCTCTCCTGTCTGAGGTAAGCCTTCCTCCCGGGCCTTGTGAACCACGTGACGCTGAGAATGGCCGTTTTAAAGTTTTCTTACAAATTCCCTGTTTAATTCTTTCTCTTGCAGACCCATTTTGCCCATGGTGATTTCTGCCTCTTTCAGAGCAGGGACTTATTCATATCAAGTCTTCTAATTGAATATAAAAGGATATGGGGGTGGTGTTGAGATGGCCAAGCAGATAAAGGTAGTTATTGCCAAATCTAAACTAAATTTCATCCCTATGAGAGAGCGGGAATGGATTCCCACAAAATGACCTCTTCCCTCTAAATGAGCACCATAACATGTTTTCACATGCACCATACATACACAAAATAAATGAGTGTAAAAAATTTAATGGATGCAAGAAGCTAGGCACAGTGGCCAACACTGGTTCTCCCATACTTGGGAGGTATAAGCAGGAAGATCAGGAGTTTAAGGTCATCCTGCGCTATAAAACACAACTTAAGTGCCGCCTGGAAGCTATGACCCTGTCTGAAAGGGGAATGGGGGTTGGGGGAGATCCCCTCACAGACAAGGTTGCACATACTTCTCATATCAGATGTGGAAGTGGAGATTTCTCACAAGAGCTAAGTTATCCTACTGCAAGGGCTCTCCTGGACCAGTTCTGACACTGCCTGTCTGGAGCCAGTACTCACAGAAGACTTCAGATTCCAGTTAGCAGTGGAGACTGTGCCCTGTGTGTTTTGAAGTGCTGGCTGTCAGTTGACTGCCCACAACACTGCTTCTCTAGCTTGAAGAATCTGCCATAGCAGTTCCTCGAACTCAGGGAAGATAATTACACTCCCCAGTTTATTATAAAGAATGTTACAAAGTCTGCAGTGATCAGCCAGACTGGAAGTCTCACAGGGCCAAGTGTGAGAGAAATCTTCCTACCTTTCTGGTGTTGTGTAACTCTCTACCCCTAATTAAAACATTCCCTGCCTGAGGGAGAAGGGAGACAGGAAAAACTCAGAAAATAAACTTACCTGACTCCGGAAGTTCAGGGAAGTTTCTTTTCTTTCTTTCTTTCTTTCTTTCTTTCTTTCTTTCTTTCTTTCTTTCTTTCTTTCTTTCTTTCATTTGTTTTATGTACATAAGTACACTGTCACTGTCTTCAGACACACCAGAAGAGGGTATCAGATCCCATTACAGATGGTTGTGAGACACCGTGTGGTTGCTGGGAATTGAACTCAGGATCTCTGGAAGGGCAGCCAGTGCTCTTAACTGCTGAGTCATCTCTCCAACCCTCAGGGAAGTTTCAAAACACTAAGAAAGTTACAAGACAAGGGTGGCCACTCCCCTCCAAGTCCTCCCATGTCCCCTCTACCACCTTCCCTCTGAAGTTTCTGTATTCTGTTTTAAACTCAGAGAGTACTGTCAGAATGTGCATAAGAATAGGCTACCCACTGGAAGATGTGCAGCCCATAAGTGATCACATCTCTGAAGAAAATTGGCATGCCCCTCCCCTGAATCCATCAATTCCTGGTAGCTCCTCAGCTAAGGGTAGATTTTCTAACCCCTTCATCAATGCTGGGACTTTGGCTGGCTTGATCTTATGCACATGTTGTGATTGCAGACAGTGGTGTTGTGTGTGCACTCCTGGGAGCTGTGGCCCTCCCATGCCCAGAAAATACTGTTCCATAGTAGTTGTTCCCTACCTCTAGCTCTTTCCGTCTTTCTACTCTCTCCAAGATGGATCCCGAGCAGATCTGGGGTAAACAGATCTAATACAAATCCCCTTTAGTGCTGGGCACTCTATAATCTCTGAGATCCGTCTATCTAATCTGTTGTGTTGTTGTTGTTGTTGTTGTTGTTGTTGTTGTTGAGATGATTCTCCCCAGGTAGCCTTGGCTGGCTTGGAACTCACCAAGTAGACCAAGTTGGCCTTGAACTCATGGAGATCTGCTTGCCTCTGCTCCCAGAATACAGAGATTAAAAGCATGTGCCACTACACCTGGACCACAATCTGTTATTCTCTGCACACTGACCAGTTGTGTATCGCTTCGTCCATCATGATCTAGTGGGAAAATAAGATTATCTGATAAGAATCATCTCTGGCCGGGCGTGGTGGCGCACGCCTTTAATCCCAGCACTCAGGAGGCAGAGGCAGGCAGATTTCTGAGTTCGAGGCCAGCCTGGTCTACAAAGTGAGTTCCAGGACAGCCAGAGCTACACAGAGAAACCCTGTCTCGAAAAAAACAAAAACAAAAAACAAAAAAAGCATCTCTGATAAGGATTTAGAAATGTCCTAATCTGTAGAATAAAGGTATGTATGTAGGGGCAGTTTGATACTATGTATGTTTAACAGGATAACAATAATAGGTTTTCCCCTAGGGCCCATGCTCTTCCCAGCCAGAGGTCCTGATCCCAGTTAACAGTACCAGGCAGGAATTTCATTTATGGAATGGGCCTCAATCAAGCCAACAGTAACAGAAAAAAAGTGGAGGGAAGCTTGTGCTGACCGCCTACCCAGCACCCACTTTAATGGAGCCTTTGCAAGCAACTCCACAACCATTTAAGTTAACAGTACCCTCACGTCACACATATGGAAAAGGAAATATAAGTTTGGGGGTGTGAGTTAGTCTGCCTATGCCCAAAACCCAAGTTCAAATATCTTTATTCCCTACTTAATATTCACCACTCCAGTGAGTTCTACATTATGGTAGATATGCTGAATAACAGCCATGGTACTCGTGAAATGAATGACATCTATACCTGGAAATGGATATATTTTATTTTATTTATTTATTTTATTTATTTATTTAATGTATGTGGATACACTGTCATTGTCTTCAGACACACCAGAAGAGGGCATCGGGTCCCATTACAGATGGTTGTGAGCCACCAGGTGGTTGCTGGGAATTGAACTCAGAACCTCTGGAAGAGCAGCCAGTGCTCTTAACCACTGAGCCAACTCTCCAGCCCTGGTCTGGTTTCTTGAGACAGGATCTCATGGAGCCCAGACTGTCCTTGAACATGCCAGTTGTAACTCAAGCTGACCTTGAACTCCTGATCTTCCACCTGAATGCTGGGGTTACAGGCATGAATCAGCACAACAGGCAAAGCAGTAGGTTTTCATGTGGAGCTAGAACAACTCCCAGAGAAAAGCAAAGGCAGCAACGGAGGGAAGAACAGGGTTAGGGAGCCGGTGTCACTAGGATGGAATACTGCACTGGAACCTGAGCAACACACATTGGTGGGAGACTGGAGACTAGAAGGTCACAGAAGACTCCAGCCGGTTTGGTTCCCACTGAAGCCTCTCTTTCTTCCTTCCTTCCTCTTCTTCTTCTCTCTCAGCACAGAGGGGATACATGCTCTGGTGTCTCCTCATGATCTTATAAAGACACCAACCCCACCGTAGGGCAACCTGATGACCTTCTAAATCTAATTCCTCTGCAAAGGTCATACCTCTCAATATTATCACAGGGGTTGAAGAGTTGAGCGTGCAACTCTACACAGGGCCTGGAATGGGTTCCTTCTCTGGGTGATGACGTTGGTAAGGCACTAGTGAGAGTGCCTCGTCTTCCCTTCATCTGACTCACACTGGATCCCACCATTCATCCTTCTGGCTTCGCATCATCTAACAGGACCCAGACCGTTAATAATGACATAGGTTTCCAAGCTGATGGTAAAGTATTAAGTCCATAAGTATACAGACAGAAGGCAGGCGGATTTCTGAGTTCGAGGCCAGCCTGGTCTACAGAGTGAGTTCCAGGACAGCCAGGGCTACACAGAGAAACCCTGTCTCGAAAAAAACAAAACAAAACAAAAGTGTACAGAGAGAAAGGTCCTGGGTTCAAATCCACTTTCTATTTCTGTGGACTTCACAAATCACTTTGAAATAAAAGGTGACTTGAAAAAATGTAAAAACAAACAAACAAACAAACAAACAAACAAACAAAACAGTAGCCTGCCTGGGGCCATGGTGGTCTTAGAGGGACTCTTTAAAAATTCTGCAAAAAACCCTGCCTTCCAGTTCTCAGCCTGGACAGCTGCCCAAGCTCAGACATGTCCATTAGCTGAGGCATAAAATAAGGCAAAAGGAGATGTGTATTGTGTGTGTTAGTGTGCTGGGGGCCGTGTACTTCGCAAAGATAACCTGATCCCTAACTCCTGGGTCAGAGGTTAGCACAAACACACCAGAAAGCTTGTGAATAAATAAAAAAAGAAAGGTATGGGGATGTGGTAGGAGGGGGCTTGACTGGAAATTGGGTGGTTTTTTTTTTTTTTTTTAATTCTCTCTCAGCCCAGAGATGATGCATGCTCTGGTGTCTCTTCATGATCTTATAAAGACACCAGACACCAGTTTGGGTTTGGTTTTGTTTTGTTTTGTTTCGTTTTGTTTTGTTTTTGAAGCTGCGGTAGAGCATGGGAAGTGCAAGAGGAACTCAAGAGGCCATCATCCAAAGAGGGACTCCCCACAGCTGCTTTGCAGCCCTGCAGCTACTGGGCCAGGGCGCCCCCTAGCGCCTTCCTGCTTCTCCTGCATTTTTTTTTAAGATTTATTTTATTTTATTTATGTAAGTACACTGTAGCTGTCTTCAGACACTCCAGAAGAGGGCGCCAGATCTTGTTACAGATGGTTGTGAGCCACCATGTGGATGCTGGGATTTGAACTTATCACCTCGGAAGAGCAGTTGGGTGCTCTTACCCGCTGAGCCATCTCACCAGCCCCTTCTCCTGCATTTTTTGCTTTGTTACATTTGCTTTATTTAACCCCTGCCTAGGCTGGCCTTAAACTCATAATGAAGCAGAGAGGATGACTCGAGACTCCTGATCTTCCCTTAAGTGTTGGGATTACAGGCATGCACCACCACTCCAAGCCAAAAGAAATTTCTTTTTAATAAAATCAATTCAGGAGTTCGAGACATGTCTCTGTTAAGATTAAGAGCATTTGATATTCTCAGTAGAGGATCTGGGCTTAGTTCCCAGGACCTACATGATAGCTCACAACTATCCTCAACTCCAGTTCCAGGAAATCCAACACTCTTTTCTGGCCTCCAAGGGCACATATTTGTTTGCACAGGTATACATGCAGGCAAAGCACACATACACGTAAAAATAGAAATTATTGAAATAATTCATAATTAATAAAATAATTTATTTCATAAACTGACCAGTAGGAGAGATGCCTAATTTCTCTGTTTTCCTATGGCCCAGTTTCTCATCCCAGCTCCCAGCAGCTTAACAGAGAGAGCTGGTGCAGCCAATCAGCTTCAAGGAAGCCTCTTCCTTGGCAGATCTAGTTGCCAAAACTGCACCCTCCTGCCTCATGGTTCTGAGTTAGCGGAACCTGCCTTCGCCCTCTGCCCTTTCTGTTTTCACCTTGGGTTAGAAAGGACGTCAGGAACTCTTCCTAGGTAGACGTTGTACCAGGGCAAGCAAGCATCTTATTTCTGATGAATGAGTGGGAGATGAAAAAAAAAAAAATGTCTGACAAACTAAACGTCACTTCTTCTAAAGCCACTACCACTGGCATCGCACATCGGCAACAGTGAAAGCTGGGTTAGCATTCCCAGTGATAGGTTCCTCCCACCTCTGCCGCTGAAGAGCCTGTGACCACAGACCCCAACCACAGGCCTCAAGGTTGCACATATGGAAAGGGATGTGGGACCTAATAACTTCCCAGGTCTATTGCCGTGTAAAGCCTGTGGCTCCGCCACTGCCCTTTGTGAGAGTTGGTGGACGAGGGAGCTGTGATTAAAATTAAATAGATACTCTCCTCCCAAAGAAAACACGCAGCCCTGGTGATTCGACTGGAAAATTCTGTTTGTTCTGTTGAAACAGGACAGGGTCTCACTCTGTATGCCTGGCTGGCCTGAAACCCACTGTGTGGACCAAGCTGAACTCAGACTAGCAGTAAAATTCCTCCCCCCCTTCCTTCTCTTTTTCAACCCTCTATTTCCAAGTACTGGGATAACAGGTGTGAGCCACCACACCTAGCTTTGCACTGGAGAATTCTATCGAAAGCTCAAAAGAAAATATGGACACCAATGTTGTACAACTACTCCAGAGCACAGGAGTACGTTCTAGTTCATTCTACAAAGGCCAAACAAGACTGGGAGGGCACTGGAAGGAAGACTATCAGCTAATCTCTCTCTCGAATTCAGATGCAAAACACCCAGTTAAACATTCACTAATTGGAAGTCGCCCTTGAGGAGAAGCCTGGTGCCAGCTCGGACACAAACTTCACTTTCCCGGGCTTCGGGCTTCGAGGTGGCTAGGATTCAAAGCCACTAGAAAAGTGCTCCTTAGCAAGTAGGGCAACTGAGGCTTTGTCCTGAGAGCTACAAACCCAGCGCTGAGCCCCCGGGGCGTGGCAGAGGGGAGGAGCAGCGGCAGAACACAAAAGCAGAGGTGTAGTGGAGAAAAAACCCCCTCAAAGGAAAAAGGCAGCCGGAGCTTAGCGGCTGTGAGCGCGCTCTGTGGAGTCCTCAGTGTAATGCCTGCTCCCTCCCTCCCAAGCTTACTATTTTGGAAACAAGATCCTATTGCGGGATATTCCATCACACTGTGACCCCCTGAGACTGGGGGGAGGGGGGAGTTGTGCTGTGGTTCAGTCCTTAGCACACATCTTTAATCCATTTTAGCTTGAATACAGACGTGTCTGTAGCACATACCTTTAATCCCAAACAGAGAAGGTAAAGTTAATTTGTAAGAGAAAGCACCTATGTTTAAAAGTGACCTCTAGGGCTGGGAGGATGGCTCCGTGGTTAAGAGCACTGACTGTTCTTCCAGAGGTCCTGAGTTCAATCCCAAGCAGCCACATGGTGGCTCACAACCATCTGTAATGGGACCCAGTACCTTTTTCTGGTGTGTGTCTGAAGACAGCTACAGTGTGTTCCTATAAATAAAAATAAATATATCTTTTTTAAGTGACATAATTGAGTGGCAGATGAGGTGACAAATCAGAGAAAGATTTGACAGAATAGGCTGTTGCTTGTAGTTTCTACTACCTCGATTTAAGCTCTGGGCAGACCGAAGTACCAGCCCTCATCCCGGTTGCTGTGGATCCGAGGATAAAAGACACACGCATTAGCTTATTTTTAATATGTGTTTTAGCTCAATGGCCAGGCACGTCTAAGCCTCCCACAGCTAACCTTCCATGGTCCTTACCTTCACTCCCAGCTCACCACCTCTAAATCTGCCCTCAACTTAGTTGAATTTCTTTTTTTTTTTTAAGATTTATTTATTTATTATATGTGTGTACACTGTAGCTGTCTTCAGACACTCCAGAAGAGGGCATCAGATTTTTGTTACAGATGGTTGTGAGTCACCATGTGGTTGCTGGGATTTGAACTCAGGACCTTTGGAAGAGCAGTCGGTACTCTTAACCGCTGAGCCATCTCACCAGCCCCTTAGTTGAATTTCTTTTTTTTTTTTTCTTTCTTTCTTTTTTTGGTTTTTCGAGACAGGGTTTCTCAGTATAGCCCTGGCTGTCCTGGAACTCACTTTGTAGACCAGACTGACCTGGCTCAAACTCAGAAATCCGCCTGCCTCCGCCTGCCTCTGCCTGCCTCTGCCTCCCGAGTGCTGGGATTAAAGGCGTGCGCCACCACGCCCGCCCGGCCCTTAGTTGAATTTCTAATCTCCCACCTGCAACCCCAGGCCCAGTCAGGGAAGCAGCCAATAGTCACTCCACCCGAGACTTCACAAGGCTAGTGGCTCTCCCTCCCTCTGAAGCACGGTGAATTTTCTTTCCCCTTCCTGCGTCTACCAGCCTGCCTATGGGAACCTGGAAGTCACACCTCTTCCACCCAGCCATTGGCCACTAACATCTTTACTGATCGATCAAGAACCAATTGGAGAAGAGGACCTGCCGTATTCACACGCAAATTCCCTGGTCAAAGCATCGGAACCACCCCCTACAATAGGATACGCCCAACTCTCTCAAGAAGAGAGAGGAAAGGGAAGCTAGCTACTTGAGGGGCAGTGCAGAGAGGAGAGACAGTTGTACAGAGACAGGTTGTAGAAAGAGAGAGAGAGAACAAGGTAGACACAGGTGAGGACAGAATGCCAGAGAATGAGGAGCAAAAGATTAGAACAGATTGCCAGAGTTAGTATGGGACCAAACCAAGCAATTCAGTAAGAAACTGAGAGAGGTCAGACTGAATCAGACAGCTTGAAGAGGAGTTTGAGCCAGAACTGCTGAGTTGAATCAGCCATCCAGAGCTCAATAAGAAGTCGGAAGGGGTAAATTGAACTATTGGTAACTCTCAAAGGCTAAAAATATTCTAGGCCTAGATAAGATTGTATGGAGGCTAGGAGTTTTTAAGACTAGGCCTAGTTTAGCAGAAGGCAATGATCTTCCAGATGAATAAAAGATGCTTCAACATGTTCCTATAGGTTCCTCAAGATGGGCATTGCCACACTGCCGTAGCCTGCTTGTGTCTGTGGTCCAGGGGATTGGGGAGGGGGTGTGTGGCAGAACATCACTGAAGCTCCCTAAATGCAAGAGGATTCAAGTGAGAGGAAACCAGAAGCAGAGGAGGGAACTTGGCTTGCTTTTCAGGATGGAAGCTCAGCTTTGCTGAGGCAGGGGAGTGAGGATTCTGATGAACAGCTCAGTTCCCGGCCATGCGAATTCATACTGTCGGGCTAATCTGTCCTGTTATAAGTAAACTCCAGCCCAGCAAGCTTGGGCTTGTGCCGCCTTCTTCTAGTCAGCAAAGAACGAAGCAAAGCTGTTCCAAGCCACTCCCCTGCAGCCAGCGATGCAAGAAAAGAAAATGGTGACAATCCCTCAGCTGTTGGCCTCACCACAGGGTTCGTAGCCCAGGAAGACTCTGAAAGAAGTACAGATTGACAGAGGGACAAAGAGAGGCCAGGTGTGGATCAGGGGTGTCCCTGCACAGAGGCCCAGAAAGGCCATTACATAAAGCTGTGAGGCTGGAGCCTGATTTCACTGGAGACCCCAGACTGGTGGGATACCTGCCAAGGAGAGCTGCTAACAGGGAGTGGGACCAGCCAAAGAGAGGGCAGGGGACATGTGCCGCTGTCCACAAAGCTGAAAGGAGTCTAACGAGTGCTTTGACATCAGAGGTGGAGATGCAAAGTCCTGAGTTTACCCAACTGATTTTTGGTCTTGCTTTGGTCCAGCATTTCCTCACTAGGCTTTCTTTCCCCCCTTCTGGAATGGTAATGTATATTCTACATCACTGTACGTTGGAAGCATTATGATCTGCATTTTGGTTTTACAGGAGGTTGTAGTTAAGAGATTGCCAGGAGTCTCCAAAGCGACTTTAAACTTTGGGCTTTTAAACAGTCCTAGGACCGTGATGAACTACAGATAGGATTTTTGAGGTTGAACTGAATCCATTTTTGCATTATGATATGGCTACAAGCCCCTGGGAACCAGGGAGTAGAATGTGCTTGTTTGAATAGTAATGCCCCCACCCCCACCACAGCGTCATATATTTGACTGCTTAGTCACCAGGGCGTGGAACTCTTTAAAAAGAATTAAAATTTGGAAGTATGACCTTGTTGGAGAAAGTGTGTCACTGGGAGTGAGTTTTGAGGTGCCAAAGCCCCGTGCTAGTTCCAGTGTCTCCCTGATCCTATAGATCAGGATGTAACTACCTCTCCAGCACCATACTTGCCTGATACCATCCTCCTTGCCATGATGACAATGGACTAAACCTCTGAAACAGTAAGCAAGCCCCCAACCAAATGCTTTCGATGGTCATGGTGTCTCTTCAACACAATGGAACACGGACTAAGTCTCTCTCTCTCTCTCTCTCTCTCTCTCTCTCTCTCTCTCACACACACACACACACACACACACACACACACACAATCAAAACCAAGAAACAGAAAATAAGGGTCAGATTATATTGAGAATTAGCCCACATTTCCATGTATTCATAGGGTCAGAGAACCTGTTTTCAATAACCAATACCACTAGGGTAGGAACCTCCTCTGGTCTAAGGAATTTATTTCATATAATTTTCAAGATGCTTACCGTATGTCTTCGGGTAAACATCACAGAAGTTATTTATTGGAATGAGAATTTCTAAACACTCATTGTAGCAGAAGTGGCTTTTTAAACAACTAAAACATTCTCTTGCAATGGCATGCTGATTGTGACTAGGCTCCATTGCTTCAAGCTAATGGTATTAGGGGCAGTACTGCAAATGGTAGAAACATTTTGTACTTTTCAGACTTTCACTTAGTTTTTTCTTCTTCAGATATCATCTGGCTGTAGTCTTGATCTTAACTAGTCCCCAAAGGCCCACATGTTAAAGACTTGGTGCCCAGCCTATGCCATTGTTGGGAAGATGTGAAACCATAAAGAGGTGGGATCTAATGGTAGGTCATATGTCACAGGCACATGCCTTTGAAAGGGAAACTAAGGTCTAGCCTTTTCTCCTTCCCTTTCTTCCTCCCTGTCTCGGACTCTGTGGCTGTGACTAAACACCCTGACCAAAAGCAACTTGGGGAAGAAAGGGTTCTTCATCTCATACAAGTTAGAGCTCATCATAAAGGAAGACAGGGCAGGAACTCAATGTGGAACCCTGGCAGCAGGAACTGAAGCAGAGGTTATAGACTGCTTTCCGGCTTGCTCTCCAGATCACATTTGGCTACCTTTCTTATACATCCTAGGACCATTTGTCCAGAGGTGGTACCACCCACAATTCCCTGAAACTCCCCATATTAATCACCAAACAAGAAAATCCCCCTCACAGACATGCCACAAGACAGTCTGATGGAGGCAGTGCTTCAGCTGGAGTTCCCTCCTCCCAGATAGCTTAGATCAGCAGTTCCTAACCTGTGGGCAGAGAGCATTGGAAAACACATATTTCTGATGGTCTTAGAAACCACCAATGATAAATTAATTTTCATTGCTAATTCATAACTGTTATTTTGCTATTGAACAGTGCCTTAGTTCCTAAGACCATAGGAAAAATGTATTTTCCAATGGTCGCAACCCAGGGTTGAGAACCACTGGTCTAGATTGTGTCAAGTTGACAAAAATTAAATAAATAAATAAATAAATAAATAAATAAATAAATAAATAAGGAGCCAGCACTCCTTTACACCAGTTGTCTCCATCATTATCATCAAAATGTCTTAACACACCACCTCCCAGTAATGGCACGGAGACCTTTTATTATTTATGAAAGCTTAGGCCATATAGCTTAGACTTGTTCCCAATTAGTTCATATAATTTAATAACTCATTTATACTAGTCCATGTTTGCCACATGATCCATTACCTCTCATTCAGTCTCCACAGGACTTCCTGTATGCCTGGCTGGCAAATCCCCACCTCTCAATTCTTTCCACAGTTCCTATCTCTGTCCTATCCTTCCTCTCCTGTTCTGCTGTAGGTCAACAACCCTTTATTTAACCAATCAGAAGAGGACAGAGAAGACGTTTACAAAATACTTAAGCAGTAAAAATAACAATAGCAAGGTCCAGCTTGTACTCAACTATGAGTCAATACAGAAATCAACATTTGAATAATACAAAGACAGCTTTTACACAGTGCACAAAAAGATTGTCCCAACACACCATGACATAAACAGCATCCACCGATCCATGATTGAGCATGATCCATGATTGATCATGGACTAACACTCCCTAAACTGTACACTAAAACAAGCCTTCCCTCTTTCTAAGTAAGTTATCATAGGCATTTTTTTCCCCTCAGTGATAGATGCTGGCTAACATGCTTTCTGTCTTCAGGGATGTGACCTACTCTGGGCATAAGCTTCATGTCTAAGCATCACCCCTCCCCCACTTATCCATCAAGAAACCATTCAAAATTTAAAGCTACCACCCCAAAACTCTCTGTCTTAATCTTCTGGAATCCATAGCCGGTATGCTATCAAGACCTCCATACCAAGATCCAGATCAGAGACTTCTATATCCAAGCCTCCAGGTTAGGGTCACTGGTGAGCCTTCCAAATCTGGATTGTAGTTCATTCCAAATATAGTCAAGTTGACAACCAGGGATAGCCACTACACTGAGGTACTCCATGTGAAGCTCCTAGTAAGTGGGATGCACCTAATTCACTACATGAGAAACCAAGGACTCCCCAAGAAGCCTCCAACATCAGCCTGAGTTTTCCTGGCAGGACAAATGAGCCCCTATGCTAGCTTTTAGTCGCCGTGACAAGGAAAGAGAAGCAAACTTGTGAGGGTGGGAAGTTTAATTTCTTTTAGTGTTTCAGAGGATTCAGTCATGGTTACAGGGGCCATATTGCTTTAACCCTGTAGTGAGACAGTGTATCATAGTAGAAGTATGTGGTAGAGGGCACCTATTTACCTCATGGTATCCATGAAGCTAAAAGAAACATGAAGGTGCCAGGGTCCTAATGGCCCCATCAAGGGCTTACACCCAGTGACCTAGTTGTTTCCAACTGGTCCCCCTTTCTTCAAAGTTCAAGAACATCCTGGTAGCACCACAGGCTGAGGACCAAGTTCTTGTTTTTGTTTTTGTTTTTGTTTTTGAAGACAGGGTTTCTCTGTATAGCCTTGGCTGTCCTGGCCTTGGCTGTCCTGGAACTCACTTTGTAGACCAGGCTGGCCTCGAACTCAGAAATCCGCCTGCCTCTGCCTCCCGAGTGCTGGGATTAAAGGCGTGCGCCACCATGCCCGGCGAGGACCAAGTTCTTTTTTTTTTTTTTTTTTAAGATTTATTTTATTTATTATATGTAAGTACACTGTAGCTGTCTTCAGACATTCCAGAAGAAGGCGCCAGATCTCGTTACGGATGGTTGTGAGCCACCATGTGGATGCTGGGATTTGAACTTATCACCTTCGGAAGAGCAGTCGGGTACTCTTACCCGCTGAGCCATCTCACCAGCCCGAGGACCAAGTTCTTAACACACAGGCTTAGGGGGAACATTTCACTTCCAAACCATAGCAATCCCAGACAAGCTAACCCACTGGTCTACACAAAGCCAAGCTATCAACAAACATCAAAATGAACTTAAAAGGGCTAACCTCTGGGATGCCCGGTGGGCTCAGATCTGTCTTAGGAGCAGTCAAGCCTTGCAGGAATATTGACAGCAAGCTGCACACTCACCTCTCTATGTACACCATTAAGATCGCCTTCACCCATCTTTGTGCACACCACTTGCTCTTTTTCCTGTCTCTCAGGAATCCTACTTTCTATCCATCCAGGCTGGGGTGGGGTGTGGGTGGGGTGTGCGGAGCTGGTGGCTCTTCTGGACCACCCACACCTTGCTATTCTTACAGAAAGCTGTGGGGCTCTAAGTAAAGATGTCTCCTCTTTTTCACTTAGTTGCAACAATGTAACAGGGAAATCTCGCTCCCACACAAACCAAAGCAGAGAGGATAGTACTTCTCCTCCCATGGCGGTTGCCCAGTTCCCATAATGACCAATAATACATGGACAACCTCATTCTACCACTGTATTGTTTTAAATGGGATCCCAGTGAACTCACCATTCAATACGTACACAGACTCTATCACTAAAAGATAAAGGTTGATCATTAAAAATATAGACTCAATAACATCACCCCTGATAAATCAGTCCAGGGCAGAGATCTATCTCAGTGGTACTGCATGCTTAGTATATGAAGGAGCTTGGGTTTACTGTCTAATACCACCAAAACACAATCCGTTATTTTTGTTTGGGTATTTTATTTTTGTCTACTTCTGTACATCATAATTGCCCCTAGTGTAGTTACAGCTGGGGGGAGGTTAAGAGGGGGGCATTAGCTCTCCTGAAAGCTACCCTATGGATGCTGAGAAATGAACCTGAGTCCTCTGAAAGAGCAGCTAACCATTGAGACAACTCTCTAGCCCTGAGCTGACTCTTTAAACCATCTTAATATAAATCAGTGTTTCTGGCTTGCCTTGTAATAATTTTGCAAGGGTGTGTCTCTACTTTATTGTTTGAGAACTTCAAAACATGCATATGATATGTTTGGATTAAATCTACCCCTAATACCCCTCCAAAAGTTCCTCCCTTGTCCCAACGCCACTTTTTCCCCTCCCAAGCTCAGGTTCTCTGTTTTTCTCTTTATTTGCTTGTTTTTTGTTTTTAACCTTGTTTTGTTTTTGATACAGGGTCTCACTCTGTAGCCTGGGCTTGCCTGAAACTCACTATGTAGACGAGGTTGGTATTGAACTCACAGAGATCTGCCTACTTCTGCCTCTTGAGTCCTCGGATCAAAGGTGTGCACCACCACACCTTGCTGTTTGTTTGTTTGTTTGTTTGTTTGTTTTTTAAACCATTGAGTCCATTTGACGCTGCCTGTACATACATGGGTTTAGATCCATCTACTAGAGTATGAATAGCCTCTTAGGTGCCACATCCTGAAAGAAAATTGATTCTCCCTCTCTCAGGAGTCATCCATTGCCAATTATTTTCCTTGGCTAGGGGTGGGACCTCATGACCCCCTCCCAACCCCATGCTGGGATTTTGTCTGGCTTGGTATTGCATAGATCTTATGCACACTGTCGCAACCACTGAGTTCATATCTGGGACTGTCCAGGAAACAGTGTCTCCCACTAGTCACCCACCACCTCTGGTTCTTATGTTGTTGTCCCCTCTTCTGTAGTGATCCCTGGGTTTGGGGAGAAGACCAGATGATGTACATGTCCCATTTAGAGCTGAGCATTCTATAGTCTCTTATTCTCTGCACCTGGGCTAGTTGTGGGTCTATGGTAATCGCCATCTATGGCAAAAGAAACGTCTCTGATGAGAGCTAAGGGCTGTACTAATCTGTGAGTATAAATCACTAGACGTTGGTTTAATACCGTGTCCATCTACTAAAATTATAGCAGTCAGTTCTTTCCAAGGGCTCATGACCCCTATGATCCACAGGGTTTTGGTCCTGGTAAGTAGAGCCAGGCTTGAGTTCCTTCTCAAAGAGCAGGCTTTAAATTCAACCAGAAAGTGTTTGGGATTTATGGTAGTTAATCCTGGCTGTCAGTTTGACCATCTGGAATCTACTAAAACATCAGCCTCTGGGCAGGAATTTTCTTGAATAGATTGTTTTAAGCAGTATCATAGCCTGATGGTGGTGATACAAGCCTTTAATCTCAGCCCTTGGGAGGCAGGGGCAGCTGGATCTCTGTGAGTTCAAGGTCAGCCTGGTCTACAGAATGAATTAGTTCCAGGACAGCCAAGGCTACAGAGAAAACAAAACTAAACAAACAAACTTAGATTGCTAAGTACACAATAAGTCCAAAGCAACTTGTTAGAGGAAGCATTTGATTAAGAGCTTGCTTACCAGCCATTTTAGAGGGCTAGCCCTTGATCCATCTTGGTGGAAAATAGGCAAGATGCTGGAGCAGTAACTAAAAGCTTTAGATCCTGATCCCCAGGAAGCAGGCAGAGAAAGAGATACTGGGTCTATCACAGGCTATTGAAACCTCAGAGCCTACCGACCCACTTCCTCCTAATCTTTCTAATTCTTCTCTAACAATTCCACTCCCTCGTGACTAAGAATTCAAATATAGCAGCCTTTGGGGGCCATTCTCATTCAAACCACTACAAACAGGAAGGCCCATTCTAAAAGTGACCAGTACCTTCAATTCACAGCCCACAGAAAAAGGCATGAAAAAAGAAAACTGGTTTTGGCCTGCTTATAGTCATTGCCATTGCAAGTTAATCTATTGTATTCCTGAAGGATTGGATAAACTGAGTAAGAGTAAAAAGTGCTCCCTTGGGCTCACAGAGAGTGAGTGGCACGATTAGGAAGTAGGACCTTGTTGGAATAGGTGTGGCTTGGTTGGAGAAAGTGAGTCACTGGGGGTGGGCTCTAAGGTTTCAAATGTTCAAGCCAGCCCCAGAGTCACACTCTTACTGCTGCCACCGCCAATCCAGATGTAGAGCTCTCAGCTGCCTCTCCAGCAGCACATCTGTCTGCATGCCATCATGTTTCCTAGTTTGATAACAACAGACTAAACCTCTGAACTGTAAGTCAGTCCGAATTAAATATTTTCTATTATAAGAGTTGCCATGGTCACAATGTCTGTTAACTATAGCCCCCCCCACACACACACACACACACTCCTCCCCACACTCCTCCCCACACTCACTCCTCTACCCTGGCCTCCCATTTCTCTCCACACTTAACCCTTCTCATCTCATTATTTCTCCTTCCCTTTTTTGTCCCACTTGCATTAAAGATTCTTTAATTGTGTCAAACACAATTTCATCTTAGCCAGTTTATTCTATTTATTTCTAAAGCAATGACATTTTTATTTTAAATAATTTTCAAGGTGGAGCTTCACTATGTATCCCAGGCTAATTGGCAACTCATGGCCCTGCCACCTCGACCTCCCAAGACAGGATTGCAGGCATCAGCTGCCACAGTGGCTGTTTCAACAATTTTTAAACGTACAACTCAGGGGCATTAATTACAAACACAATATTGTGTAATCATTGTTACTATTTATTTTTAAATGTTTTTCATGACCCCAAATAGAAATTCTGCTCCCATTAGGGTTAGGCAATACTTCCCCCTCTCCCTCCCTTCAGCCCCTGGTTAACTCTTACCTACTTTCTGTCTCTGTGAGTTTGCCTATTCTAAATACTTCATGTCAGTGTACTCAGGCAGTATTTGTCTACTCATGTCTTCTGACTTACTTTGCCTAACTTAATGTTTTCAGGATCCATTCATTTCAGAGCTGAAAACCCCTTTGTACACATCCCCCAAGCTTTGTGCTATTTTTACTGTAATCAACATAGTGTATAGGTTTCTGCTTGGGTCGCTCTTTCCACTTCTCATGGTATTGTGAGGTCAGTCTTTAACTTCTTGTGAAACAGAGTGTTTTTTCACAGTTACAGCCCTGCCAGCAGCAATTGCAGGAGGGTCCTCTTCCTTTGATGGCCTTTTTAAATACTTGTTCTCTTCATGTTTAATTTTAGTCATCCTACTAAGCATAAAGTCATGCCTCAGTCTGTATTTGATTTCATTTTCCCCGACAACTCACAGTACTGAGCATGTCTTCACACCGGTGTTAGTCATTTATACATCTTTGGATAGGTGCCTATTCAAGTCCTTGTCCCCTTGAAGATCATTTCCTATGTCCATTCTTTCAAGGAAGGATTCTAGTGGTTTAAAAAACATTTCAGTGGATACAGGTGTTCCAAGATGAAGTCTATTTTTCTAGTCCCAAAGCTCAGTATGGTAGGAAGAAACCCAACTGAAAGCCAAGACTGGGAGGTCAGTGTACGCCCATTAGGTTTGTGACTGGTCAGTAGCCCCTCTAAGCTTCAACACATAAAAGCTATAAAAGACTGCTTATGTGCCGGGCGTGGTGGTGCACGCCTTTATTCCCAGCACTCGGGAGGCAGAGGCAGGTGGATTTCTGAGTTCAAGGCCAGCCTGGTCTACAAAGTGAGTTCCAGGACAGCCAGGGCTAAAGAGAAACCCTGTCTAAAAAAAAAGACTGCTTATTGTGATGACTAATTTTATGTGTCACTATTATGTAACTCAGCTAAGGGAGGCCCAAATGTGGTATGAGAATAGCTCCCATAGGCTCATATATTTAAATAGTTGGTCCTCAGTTGATGGGACTGTTTGGGAAGGATTAGGAGGTGTGGCCTTGTTGAAAGAGGTGTGTCACTTGGGAGAGGACTTTGAGGTTTCAAAAGCCTATACCATTCCCAGTTACTGTTCTCCTCCTCTTCTTCTTCTTCTTCTTCTTCTTCTTCTTCTGCTTCTGCTTCTGCTTCTGCTTCTGCTTCTGCTTCTGCTTCTGCTTCTTCTTCTTCTTCTTCTTCTTCTTCTTCTTCTTCTTCTTCTTCTTCTTCTTCTTCCTCCTCCTCCTCCTCCTCCTCCTCCTCCTCCCCCTCCCCCTCCCCCTCCTTCTTTGCTCCATCTCTCCCTCCCTCCTGCATGTACATCAGATGTAAGCTCTTAGCTACTGTTCCAGTACCATGTCTGCCATGCCTGCCTTCCAGATGCCATGTTCCTCACCATGATGGTCATGCACTGGAACCATGAGCCCGCAAATTAAACACTCTCTTTGATAAGTTGTTTTGGCCATGTTTTGTCACAGAAATAGAAAAGGAACAAGATATCTGGTCAAACATTTCATCTGAATAGGGAGGCAGTTTCTGATAGATATTAGCATTTGATAGGTAGATTGAGTGAAGAAAACCTGCCCTTATCAATGTAGTAGCAGGGGTATCATCCAATCTATTGAGAACCACAATAAACCAAAAGGGCACAGAAGAGTTGAATTTTATCTCTTCTTGAGCAGGGACATCACTTTCTTCTGACCTCAAATATTGGAACTCCTGGTTCTGGGATTCTTCAGAATCAGCCTAAACTATACCATACCAGCTTTAAGATAGGAGGTGATGAGACTTCTTGGCCTCCATAATTACATCAACTAACTCTTATTATAAATTTCTATGTATGTGTGTGTGCCTCTCCCTTCTTTCATATGTAGAATCTAGCATACAATGTACACTATATATATATCATCATTTATACATTCTTTTTGTTACTATATTATCAACAAATTACTATGAGTTCTACTGTTTCCATTTGTCTGAAGAACCCTTACTAATATGCCTATTATAGTCAGATGTGGTGGTGCACACCTTTAATCCCAGCACCTGGGAGGCAGAGGCAGGTGGATCTCTGAGTTCAAGGCCAGCCTAGTCTACAAAGGGAGTTCCAGGACATCTAGGGCTACACACAGAGAAAATCCCCCCTCTCTCTCTACACACACACACCTACTAGAGTTCCACACCATTCTGCAGAGGTCTATCATTTCAACCTAAACTGAAACCACAGCTGTAACAGGTCAGCTAGCTTTCGGGACTCTCAGCTTTAAGTACATCTCCTCCATTCACCAAAATTAGTCCTTGTTTCAAAGTTTCATGCAGGGGCCTGGGCAATTTAATTGTACCTCATCTTATGCTTACCATACAGGGCATCAACTCCAACAGGCTTCCTTTATCAAGGGCCCTGTTGCTCCAAATATATCACATACTTGGCTATACAAAAACTTTCCTTGCCGGGCATGGTGGTGCACGCCTTCAATCTCAGCACTTGGGAGGCAGAGGCGGGTGGATTTCTGAGTTCAAGGACAGTCTGGTCTACAAAGTGAGTTCCAGGACAGCCAGGGCTATACAGAGAAACCCTGTCTCCAAACACAAAAAAACAAAACAACAACAAAAAAAACTTTCCTCCATTATCCTTCCGAAGTATTTAAGGTCTTCATGTGTGTCCACCCCCCCCCCAGGAAAACACTCCACAGGAAGGGTTGTTGTAAAATATTTTTTTTATCTGAGCAATGGTGGCACACACCTTTATTCCCAGCACTTTGGAGGCAGAAGCAGGCAGATCTCTGAGTGTAAAGCCACCTGATCTACAGAGTGAGTTCCAAAACAGCCAGGGCTGCACAGAGAAACACCATCTGGGAAAAAAATATAATCTTTTATCCAAAAATGTAACCTACTGTGGTGGTTTGAATATGTTTGGCCCACGGCAAGTGGCACTATTAGGAGGTGTGGCCTTATTGGAGGAGGTGTGACCTTCTTGGAGGAAATATGTCTTTGTGTAGGTGGGCTTTGAGGCCTCCTGTGCTCAGGCTCTGCCCAGTGTGGAATCAGAGCCTCTTGCTGACTGCCTTTGGAAGACAGTCCCCTACTGCTGCCTTTAGAGCAAGCTGTAGAACTCTTGGCTCCTCTAGCACCATGTTTGGCCTTGAATGCTAACACACTTTCTGCCATGATGATACTGGACTGAACCTCTGCAACTATAAGCCAGCCCCAATTAAATGTTTTCCTTTATAAGAATTGCCTTGGTCATGGTGTCTCTTCACAGCAATAAGACACCTACTGTGTTCAGTTTCTGTAGTGCGGCAGATACCAGAGACAATCAATTGATAAATAGAAAAGAAGGTTTGTTTGGACTTATGATTTTGGAGATTTCAACCCATAGCTTATTAATCACCTGGTGAGGTGACACATCACAGCAGGGATGCAAAACTGCCTGCCTTGTGACCAGGAAGCAGGGGGTGGGGGGGGAACCCATGGTCTCACAGTCTCACAATACCCTTCAAGAAGAGATAATATAATCCAATGATAACTCCCTCACTCAGGAGAAAGGAAAGAGGATCACATCAAACGTCCAGGCCAGACAAAACAACATTTGGAAAGAGAGATAAAGAGACAGAGAGACATCAGAGGGAAAGAAAAAACCTGAGGAAAGACATTACTTTTTGGTGTGTGTGTGCGCGCGCGCATGCGTGTGCACGTGCGCACGCACGCTTGTATGGTATGTATACCTGTACATATATTCAACCTATGGAGCTACACATACATATACATGAATGTTAAGAACAGAGGTTGACATTAATGTCAGGTGTCTTCCAGGATTGCTTTGTTCGAGACATGTATATATCAAGGCAGGGTCTCTCGCTTGAATTCAGAGCTCAACAATTTCATTAATCTCATTAGCCATCTTACTCTTCGGACCCCCTGCCTCCACCTCCCTAGCACTGGGATGGCAGGAGAGCGGCCTCACCCTTGTATTTGCAGAGCTGCTGAGGACTTGAATTCTGGTCCTCATTCTTTCACAACTAGCACCTCATCCGTCTGGACCATCCTCAGCTCCTCATCCATCTGGACCATCCCCAGCTCCCAAGCCATTTCTTTTGTTAGACTCAACCGGAGGAGTGAGTACCAAGGCAGGAGCCTAACATCTGCATTTGAGCATAAAGAATACTAAATGGATGGAGGTAAGGCCTGCATCAGCATCACCAAGAGTGCTCACTGTCAGTGGGTGTCCTTCCCGAGATGACACAGGCAGCTTACAGGATCTTCAGCAACCTGTAACCTTACACACTTCTGTTTGTGACACTCCCACTATCTAGAATGCCATTTCTCTTTCCTACACCCTTTCAACTCTTATCACTTATTAACCTCCATACATATGCAGGTCTCTTCTTGGTGACATTTATTGAATCAGTGATTTCCCCTTCACTGGAAATCAGCCCCTGTGGATACTCAACTTTCTTCTCAGCCCTTGTGTTGTAGGAACTAGCTTCCTTCATCTTCTACAGTCTGGTACCTCTCTGCCACTCAAGCATCCCCTTGATGCCCAGGCCATGGTTGCTTCCCATCTGTGGGGCAGGGTTCAGGTCAGGGTTTTTCTGTAGCCCAGGCTATCCAGAACTTGCTCCACAGACCAGGCTGGCCTCAAACTCAGAGATCTGCCTGCCTCTGTCTCTGTCTCCTGAGTGCTGAGATTGAGATTATAGACATGGACCCACTGTCCAGCTCTAGGCCATACTGTGGGGGGGGGGAGAAGGAAAGGGAGACAGAGGGAAAGAAAAAACCTGAAGGAGACAGAGAGGCAAAAGCAAAGGAAGGAAAGAGAAGAGAAGAGAAGAGAAGAGAAGAGAAGAGAAAAGAAGAGAAGAGACATTTGTTTGCAGTTTCCCTGATGACTGGCAACACAGTAGAGCCAGGGAGTGACTTGTTCCCTCTGAGCAAGCAGTGCCCATGCTGGGTTTAATTTAGGCTCTGCTTTTCATGTCTTAAAAGGACTTTCCCATGACAGACTCAAGACCTGAAGTCCTGTGTAGTCAGCTACGGAGAGATGAGTGGTGAGAGACGCAGCCAAGTGTGCCGGCCCCTGACCTCCTCCTACTTCTACACGGGGTTTGGAGATTTTTGCAGCCCTGAGCTTTGGCATTTTGTTCCCAGCTCAGTGGATAAGGCATGCCCATGTAGGGTCCAGCAGTCTCCAGCCTTTTGCACTGGGGTGTGGGCTCGCTCCTGTGATTGCGTGTGCTTGGTTTGGGTGTACATGGCTGTGATTGTGACTATGGTAACAATGAGTCTGTAAGAACACATATCTAAGTTTTCAAGAGCATGTCCTTGAGTGTGTGTGTGCCTCTGGTTATCTCTTGTTATCTCTTGCTATCTCCTCCTTCTCCATCCTGTGAGAGGGTGAGAGAGTGGAGGAAGGTCACAGAGCCCAAGCTAGGACCTTTCTCCTTCTTGATACCATTTCATCTTGGTACCTCTGTTGTATCAACCAGGCTCCTGGGAGCCACGGGAGCCCTTGGCCTTCCAAATGACATCATTTGGAAACTATTATAAAGTCTAGCTAGCAAAATGTGAAGCTCACTTGAGAAAGCCGGAGTTGCCTCCCACAGTCCCATGTCTCAGGACAGAATTGACATTCCGGGCATGGTTTGCATTCTCTTCCTCTCTGTCTCCCCGCTCCCCATCCCATCCAGGACCACCCATTTGCTCTAGCAGACAGACTGCTGCTTTGAGCAAAGCCACCCTCCCTTGATGCTCTGGGGAAGCCTAGCCTTCTCTGATTTTGCCACAACTTTCCTTACTTTTCCTTCTCCAGGTCTTTGTGTTTGGTTTGGTTCTATTGTTTTGTTTTGTCTTGGGGTGCTGGAGGCTTGATCCCGGACTTTGCAAACTCCTAGGCTAAAGCTCTAGCCCTGTGCTGTAACCCTGTCTCACTACTGGCTCTGCCCTTTTGTCTCCTTCAGGGAACCAGAGAGCAACCAAACCCCAGGAAGTCCAGGCTAAGGTTGATGACTTCTGTGTGTCCTGCCTTCTGCCTCTATCTCCCTAATTCTCTACAGACTCCGAAGCCCCTGTCCATAGAGTAAGAAGAGAGACCCTCTTGGCTCAGACCTGGGAGAACTGACTTTTCTTCCTAGCTCTGTCACCCATTCTTCTTTGACCCCACACAAGTCCCCTCAGTAAATATGAACAACACTGTTTATTCAAGGAAAACACCCACCCACTCCTCCACACATACACCTTCTGCCAATAACTTGCAGCTCAATCATGAAGCAATGTTTCATAGAGACAGTGGGGAAAGGCTTGGATGGAAGAGAGGCAGGATATGGGACCCTTGTTAGTGCCGTCTCTTTTCTGCTTGATGCCCACCAAGTCAGAGGTCAAATGGACCCATAGTTCTAGAAGTGGGGAAAGCCTATTTACTCATGGAAAGCTGCGTCAAGGTATATCAGATCTCTTCAAACACATCTGCCTGATGACTCCTATACATAGTTTCTTTCCCTTCTCCATCACAGGACAAAGCCACCCTTCCCAAAGATGCCTACCAAGACTAGAGAGACTCCTTTGGCAGAACAAAGTAAAGCCCCCAACTCCCTCTGGGTGGCTGTGGAGTCTCCTACCTAGGGGCAGCGGACTAGGCCCTGGTTACTTCTTTATCAGGATGCATAATAAGACCACACAAGACAGGTGGGTGCCTGGGAACAGTGTGTGAATGGTGACAAAAAGTTAGAAATCCAGGTGGACACACCCCCACCAGAAAGGTCTTCTTATAATGATTCAGGCTAGATGACCCAAGGAAATCCCTCTTCCTGCCCTTCTCTGTTTATTTCCAGGAGAGAAGGGTATTCCCTCCTAACTAGAAAACAGGTTGCCCTGTCTCCTCTTGAGGGGAAACCTCCCTTCCTCCCTCCCTCCCTCCCTCCCTCCCTCCCTCCCTCCCTCCCTATGACCCAGCATCTTCTGCTGACACTCTGGATGTTCAGCATCTTTTCTGATGAGCTTTTGTTACGCAGGAAGGTTCACCCTTACTTAACTGGAGGAGAGACCTCCCTCATTACGTTGCCCTTTGCCCCTCTTGACCTCAGCTCATCCCCTTTCCCTAACACAGGCTCCTCCATAGAAAAGGAGGGAGATGCAGTCTGATCAGAGCAGTATAGCCAAGCTACTTCCTTCTGCGGTTCTAGCTTCTTTTTCACCAGAGAGGTTCTGGCCTTGTTTGAGTCTTCCCTCCTAAGAAAGAAGGAGAGTCTCAACAGGAGACCCGAACAGCATAACTGATCTGCCCCGTCCCCTGCTGTCTCCCCTTCCCACCATGCAAGCCATAGCTAAAAGGGTGATCAAACATTTCTCTGCCGGAGGAGACAGGAACCCCTCTATGCACTCTTTTCCACACTGGCTTGTTTCCTTCTTGCCTTTGAGGCGAGGTTGCTTATTGGACAAAGACCTAAAAATTCCTGCCTGGGATTTAGCCATGGCTATGACCTTCCTCTGGCCTTAGGAGGAACTTCTCTGCCAGTCACTGGGTTTAGTGATTCTTCAGAGTCCAAAGTGAGGATTTTTCTCCCCACTTAGGAATTGAAGGACTAGCTCATTTTTATTATTTGTATGAATGTTATATCTATACATATGTATGTATATGTGTGTCTGTGCATGGAGGCCAGATGGGCCCCCTGGCAATGAAATTACTTGTAGCTGTGAGCTAACTGGTGTGGGTGCTGGGAACTGAACTCATGTCCCTTGGAAGAGGAACAAGTGCCTTTAACCTCTGAACTCTCCCTCTCTCTCTCTCTCTCTCTAGCCCTAGAAGACCAATTCTTGATCCCTTCTTCCATGGATGACCAAGAACTGAAAAGGAAGAACCAGGGCTGAGGTATAGCTGGGCAGTAGGCTTCCTGCATTAGCATGCTCACAAGGCTCTGGGTTCCACCCCCAGCATGCCAAATTAAGTCAAATTAGAAATAAAACATAAGGCACTAGTAGAATGCTCTGTCAACACATTTTTTGTAGAAAGGTCTTGTCCCAACCCATCCCTTAGACATGAATCTTATGCCCCCTGAAATCAGAACCCTTTTCTTTGTCTCACCTTCATTCATATGTGTGTAGCTTTGCCATGCGTTAAAGGAAACAAAATGTCTTCCATTGAGGCTTCTTTGCAGCTTTGGTTGACTTCCCTGATTCCAGGGAGACGGTGGCCCATTGTTGTCTCAACCAGGACAGAACAGAGGTGTTGCTGGCATAGTCTGGCTGGGAATGAGGACACGTTATGCTGGCAAAAGAGCCCATGCCTCCTCTGCCTGTGTGCTAATACCTGTTAGCTTTTGCTACTTGTGAAGGTGCCTGGCTTTCTTCCCTGCACCTCAGTATATAACTCTATAAGGTGTTGCTAGTGGATTTGATCTTTAATGACTGTTTGAGAGGCGAGTGTGATACCCTGTAATCTCAGCTACTGATGAGATCTCGTCAGGAAGATGATTAAACTCAAGCCCTGCCTAGGTTGCAAAGTGAATCCAAGGTCAAACCTTGGTCACGAGAGCTGGGCCTAACCCAGAGGTAGAAGCCTTGCCCAGCATGTATAAATCGCCAGCACCTTTAGAAAGGAGAAGGGAAACCTATTTAAAGAGTTCTCCCCCCACCCCCAGATTTTTTAAATACTGAGCCTCAAGTATCCCAGACCGGCATCAAACATGGCGTCTTGTCAAGAATATTCTAAGCTTCCGGCCTGTTACCTTTAGCTCTTGGTTGCTGGGATCTTGGAACCTGTGCTGCCCTGTCCAGTTTATGAAATGCTCAATGAAATCCAGAGCCTTGCGACTAGAGTCCTAGCTGTTATTCATAAGCCACTTCAGTATGCTTAGTGGAGTGAAGCCTTGGGTTCAAGCCCAAGCACCAAAAAATAGAAAACACACATATGTGTACTATACACATGCACCTCTAACATACGTGGTCTTAGACAAGGCCACAATCACATAAGCCTTCCTGGGTTTCTTGCTGCCCTGTCATGTAAACGCATATACAAGCACCCCGTGTCAACGTCCATGGAACCACAGCTTCTGCCTTCTCTCCGGGACAAAACTTCCTGCTTTAAGAGCTTCTGTTCTCCAAGTGGCTGCTGCCTCTGCTGCCTCTGCTCGCCACAGATTGCTATTCTTCCAGACACATCCTTGGGGCTTCTAACACACAGCCTGGGGGTCCACCGTCAGCATCTTAGGGGCCCACACCCACTGATTGCCTCCAAGGGCATAAAACAAAGGTCATGCGGGATTGGGCCTGAGCAACGCTCTCTCTGGGCAATCAATGTATGTGTCTATCCAGAGTTGGACGACCTCTACAGAACAGGCAATGCTAATTCCCGGAGGCCTAGCCATTAGGATGGCTTCCCAGAGCCATCAGGCCACTGGCTTGCAACCCCCAGCTGGCCACCAAAAGTGATAGTGAGGTTGGAAACAGACATATTGTCTGGGGAGAAAAATGGAGCAATGTTTTCTAAACTTACAAGTGTATGTATGCCTTATTTATAACAATTCTGTTCATAGAAACAAATACATTTGCAAAAGAATGAAAGGACTAGGGTATTAATTATACACTGCAACATCATCTATGGATAAAGACAGGAAATCAGGTGTCCACTAGTAGATGACTAATTTTATGTCTACTCATACTAAATATGGGTATCTTTTGTGTGTTCATCTAGAAGGGTCATAAGTTAGGGTCATATAGTTATGTTGAGGCTTAAAAGTGCAGGCTGAGATACATTTGTGCGGAAAACAAAGGCAAAAAAGAGTATGCTTTTACATCCTGAGTTATCTCTCAATAAAATGTTATTGGAAAGATTAATAAGATCTGATAGCAGTTATTTGTTGAGGAGTGGAACCTCGGGATGGAAGTCGCTTTCTGTTATTTAGATTTTCTATATTGTGGTAGTTGAACAAGATGACTACATTGTCTGTTTAAAAACTTAAAATTACAAAAGAGAGAGAGAGAATAATCTCAAGAATCTAAACAACAAAACAAGGGGAATGGCGTGAGGCCCAAGAGGGGAAGAAAATGCCAGGCAAGGAAAGAGGCCGAGGACTTGGGCATGGCTCTGCTGCCTCCCAGGAACAGGGGAGGCCCATTTGAGAACAGGGGTCTGGCACATTGATTCTCACAATATTTGGTTACAGGACTATTCATTTGCCACACACCGGTATGTTCTTACAACTGGGACTCTTGTTCTTTTTCAAAACTATAAACATTTTTGCACATTTTCTTCAAGTACCAGGGGTTGGTCCTTGACTAAAGCAGAGATGGCCCTTGAGTATGTCTTGGGGGAGATATCTTTCCCCAACCTATTTTGATATCCTGGGGACAGGGTGGGGGGGCCGCGGTGGGGGGAAGAGCCAAATGGCATGTATTTGTTTTAGAGATTGCTTGCTGAGAATCTTATGACACCCCTTTGCGATAACTGGCAGCGCTCTGGGGTGTTGCAAAACCCCGACTTGGGTGCAATCACCCTGATGACCAGCAAGAAGCCACAGCCAAAGGCAGCCTGCACACCACCCTGGCATGGCTGGGACAGGAGCAGAGGCAGGGGCAGCAGAAGGGAGCTCTGAAGGCTGCATCCATGGGACAGGGAAAGCCTTTGCTTGAGAGCCCCTGACAGTCCTGCTCACGGGTGAGTGAGCTGCTGAGTCCCTGGGAGCCCAGCTGGCCCTTTTTCCTCAGGGATAATTTTAGGTTCTCTCTTCCCCTTCCAACCTTTCTGACTCCCAACCCCTGGTTCAGCCTCCCATGGGGATTGCCTAGACCAGTGACTATAGAGGACACTTTTGAAATATAGAGCTGCTCAAAAGAACATGCCAGGGGGGTACCCTGGAGGCATTTTCCACTGTTTTTTTTTTTCTCTCTCTCTCTTTTGCCCCATTGTTTTGGGGGAGGAAATGAGACAGCTCACAGAACAGTCTTGACAGTCATCCCCAACCCTGGGATTACATGTGCAGGCCATCACTTCAGGCTTCTTTATTCAGCTCCCAGGAATCATCAAACTCAGGTCCTACTGCTTGCAAGGCAAGCACTTCACTGATTTAGTCATCTCCCTAACTCCCAGGGGCTTATTTCTAAGCCTTTCATCTCCACACCCAATCTGGAAAAATTGTTGACTGGGAGATTGGATGACAGGGTTAGGCCCTGTAAGTCTGAGTGAGGGGAGGGAGCTCAGAGGCGCTGATTTTATTGTATAAAAAACTTCAGAGACATTAAAATACCAGGCTAATCCTTCTACACACTCCAGATATGCAGTATGAGGGCCCCAGGTGATGGCACAGTAAGAGTGTTTGTTCTGCAAGCAAGGGAAACTGAGTTCAAATCCCCAGCACCCAAGTGAAGAGTTGGGTGTGGCTGCACACGCCCATGATGCCAGCCTTGGGAAGCAGAGGCAGGTGAATCTCAAAAGTCCAGACTCCGCCATCCTAGCTAAAGCAAAAGCTTTCTGGCCGTGTGAGTGACCCTGTCTCAAGGTAATAAACTGGAAAATAGTAGAGGGAGACACCTGATGCACCCACACTTTCACATGCAGACACATGAACCTCTCAACTCTAGTTTCTCGTGAATAAATCTCCAACAAGTGGATGAGAACTCTTTACCATGGGAAAGGTGACAAACATTAGCTTTGCAGAATTGAGTGTGGCAATAGACTTGTGGTCCTCAACCTTCCTCATGCTGTGACCCTTTAATACAGCTCCTCATGTTGCGGTGACCCCAATCATAACATTATTTTAGTTGCTACTCCATAATTGTAATTTTACTATTATTCTGAATCGTGATGTAAATATCTGATATGCAGGATATCTGATATGTGAACACAGTGGGGACTGCAAGCCACAGGTTGAGAACCACTGTACTAGACAGCCTCAAATCCATCCTCTCTCTCTCTCTCTCTCTCTCTCTCTCTCTCTTCTCTCTCTCTCTCTCTCTCTCTCTCTCTCTGTGCTGGACCTCAAGCATGATAAGTATGCACTCTACCACCGAGATACACCCCTCCGCCTCCAAAACTCCATTCTCCCATTTCAATGTGTCTTTATCACTTCAAAATTTGAAGGGACTTTTCTAGAAAAATTTCTAGGAGAAACTTGTGTGGATGGGGCAGAGCAGGAGGAAGATGGAAACCAGAAGCCCTTAGCATCCCAAGCTATGTGATGCCATGTCAAACTAGAGTGACTCCTGAAACAAGCAGGTGTCTCCAGTAACTGAAAAGAAAAAGAACTGAGGGGCTGGTGAGATGGCTCAGCGGGTTAGAGCACCCGACTGCTCTTCCGAAGGTGATGAGTTCAAATCCCAGCAACCACATGGTGGCTTACAACCACCTGTAACAAGATCTGACGCCCTCCTCTGGTGTGTCTGAAGTCTGCTACAGCGTACTTCTGAAGAATAATAAGAAATGAATCCTTGGACCAGAGAGACCAACTGGAGCAAGCGAGGCTGTCCGGAGCTAGCGGGCCGACTGGAGTGAGCGGGCCGAGTGAGGCTGGCCGGAGCGAGTGGAGCCGGCGGGAGCGAGCAGGGTCGACCTTGACCGGAACAAGGGGGAAAAAAAAAAGAAAAAGAACTGAAACAGTAGACAGGAACAGAGGGTGAGTGAAGCAGAGAAAAGGGAAGGGGACAGATCTCATCAGCTGGGAGAGAAAAGGATGCCAGCCACCTCTAATGGCCTCACATAAAGAGTCTAGAGTTGGGAGTGGTGGCACACAGATCTGTAATCCCAGCACTGGGGAGGTTGAAGCAGAAGGATCTGGAGGTCCGGACCATTCTGGGCAACATATAGAAAGACTATCTCAAACAATAAGATACCTTAGGGAGAGCACCCAAGCAGAAGAAGGGCTATCTTGGATAGTTTGGGTTGTTCAGCTTTGTTTTGGTTTGTTTCCAGAGGGTTGCCTTCCTTGCTGGGTAAAGGATAGGGTATGTGTGGGGGGGGGGGTGTCTCTTCTTTGCAGGGTTGCCTCAGGTTCTGCCAGGAAGGAGCTGCCGAGCTCCAGGAAACCGGTGCTGAGGGAGTATCAAGGCAGGACGCCCCTCTCCACCCTCCAATTCCCACCAGAGGCCTCTCTTGTGACTATTGGACGCTGCTCCTTTAAAAGCAGCCACTCCTCCCAGCAACTAGGGTGTACATGAGGGGTGAGATGGAGGGAAGCTGACAGACTTACGCTAGCAATTAGGGAAGATGGCCCAGGCTGGAAGAGTCGCTCCCAAGCCCTACTGTCCCCTTCCCTAAGCCAGCAGGTCTGGGGAGGAGGGGGAACCTTCCCACCCCAGGCACGACAAGAGATGGCTCCGTGGCCTTACAGAAATGGCTCTCTGGCTTTGTGGTCGGACGCCCCCACCTTGGACCCCAGTGCAGCCAACACCAGTGGGTCGCCAGGAGTACCATGGGCAGCGGCATTGGCTGGGGCATTGCTGGCGCTGGCCACGGTGGGAGGCAACCTGCTGGTAATCATAGCCATCGCCCGTACGCCGAGACTACAGACCATAACCAACGTGTTCGTGACTTCGCTGGCCACAGCTGACTTGGTAGTGGGACTCCTCGTAATGCCACCAGGGGCCACATTGGCGCTGACTGACCACTGGCCCTTGGGCGAAACTGGTTGCGAACTGTGGACGTCAGTGGACGTGCTCTGTGTAACTGCCAGCATCGAGACCCTGTGCGCCCTGGCTGTGGACCGCTACCTAGCTGTCACCAACCCTCTGCGTTATGGCACGCTGGTTACCAAGCGCCGCGCCCGGGCGGCAGTTGTCCTGGTGTGGATCGTGTCCGCTGCCGTGTCCTTTGCGCCCATCATGAGCCAGTGGTGGCGTGTAGGGGCAGATGCAGAGGCACAGGAATGCCACTCGAATCCGCGCTGCTGTTCCTTTGCTTCCAACATGCCCTACGCGCTGCTCTCCTCCTCCGTCTCCTTCTACCTTCCCCTCCTTGTGATGCTTTTCGTCTACGCTCGAGTGTTCGTCGTGGCTAAGCGCCAACGGCGTTTGCTGCGCCGGGAACTGGGCCGCTTCCCGCCCGAGGAGTCCCCACCGTCTCCGTCGCGCTCTCCGTCCCCTGCCACAGGCGAGACACCCGCGGCACCGGACGGAGTGCCCTCCGGCGGCCGGCGGCCTGCGCGCCTCCTGCCGCTCCGGGAACACCGCGCCCTGCGCACCTTGGGTCTCATTATGGGCATCTTCTCTCTGTGCTGGCTGCCCTTCTTCCTGGCCAACGTGCTGCGAGCACTCGCGGGGCCCTCTCTAGTTCCCAACGGAGTTTTCATCGCCCTAAACTGGCTGGGCTATGCCAACTCCGCCTTCAACCCGCTCATCTACTGCCGCAGCCCGGACTTTCGCGACGCCTTCCGTCGTCTTCTGTGCAGCTACAGTGGCCGTGGACCAGAGGAGCCACGCGCAGTCACCTTCCCAGCCAGCCCTGTTGAATCCAGGCAGAGCCCACCGCTCAACAGGTAGGGGACACAAGCGGGGGACCCCGGAGTCTCTGGGTGGGGACGTCTCTGTTTTTGAGTTTGGAGATTGGGGGAGGAAAAGGTGTAGACGGGGGGGGGGGGTGTCGGGGCTGGGGGGAATGACCTTTGTCTTGAGAGAACAGAAAAGGAGTAGGAACTAAAACGGGATCTAGGGCCCTTTCTCTTCTTGGATCCAATCCCTGAGTCTGAGGCAAAAGGGAGGAAGGGGATAATTGCGCACCTTAGGACCAGATGACCCCCACAGGTAATTGCTGCTCTGCCGGCAGGTTGGTTTCTGACCTCTCTGGTCGCCTCTAGTTTGGATGCTTTTTTTTAGTTCCGTTCTTCGGGAACCCAGGCATCTCTACACCTGTCTGGGATATCCATAGACAGCAATGGACTTCCCAAGTCCTCTGCCTCAGTCCTGCTCTCTCTCAAAGGTTTGATGGCTATGAAGGTGAGCATCCGTTTCCCACGTGAAGGGCCGTGGAGATCCAGCAAAGAAGCTGTGAGTTGGCTTGGAGCTGCTTTCCTCCCTCAGGGACTGGATTAGAACTGGAGAGTGGGATTTGGGGGGAGGGGGTGCAGGATGGCCCCTATGGGATTTGGGGGTGGGGTGGGAGGGATGCAGGAATGGTCCCTATATCTTTGAAAAGTGAATATGCTTTTCAGGATTCCTGAATCACTTCCCTCTTCCTTCCAGTGCTTGATCCCGACCTTCTTGACTGGTTGCCCCAAGAAATATTGATTGTTTCCGTTTTTGCAGGACTTCTGGGGATTCCCCCCCCCCCAGAAAGATAAGCAACATCCAAGGATGCAACATTGTTATAAAGTCTTTGATTTCTACTCAGAGTGAGTCCCCTGGAACCTCAACTCTCCAAGCCTCCAGAACCTGAGGACTAGACCGCAAGATGTAAAGGGGAAATCTTACCAAATGGGTTTCACCATCCTCTCTCTCTCTCTGAGAGAAGTTGTCTAAGACCCACCTTGAAATTCACTACTACCTCAGCAGCTGGGACGTCAGACCACCTGTGCCTGAGGGCCCTGGGAGGAGCCCTATGGCCTTGGAGGCCTGCCTGTCACCCTGCCTCTGTTTGTGCTGTATGCTTAGGGCAAAGAGGGCACCCCTACCTCCCTCCCTTCCTACTGCTTTCCTAATCCTAATGATTGACGCGTTCCTCCACAAATCACTCTGTCTCCAGGGTCTGTGTCTGGTTCCTCTGAGAGCAGGAAGCCAGGAAAAAAAAAAAAAGTTTGAGGTTTCATCCCTGTCTCCTCACTACGGCTCTCCAAGCACCATCTTGGACCATCTCTCACAATAGGCACAAAACAGCTCTACTCTACCTCACAGTTAGGACTTCAAGGTTTGGGAGGAAATTCCAGGGTTCATAGGAAGAAGTCAAACCATTGGAATGGGTCCCTTTTCCATTTAAAATCAAATTAATAAATATTATTGAATGTGGTTTGTCCCCTGCTCGCCTTTTCCCTGGGTTTGTTTTCTTTTCATGACCTGCTTGCTGGCTTCCTTGCTCTGAGCTGTGTTTTGACAGGGGCAGTAAATTAGGAGTAATCCTAATTTCTTTCTTCCTAACCCTCATCAGACAAAACCAGAAAGTCTATCTGTGTAAATGAGACAGTCGAGTCTTTGCCTCAACTTCCTCCCTACCCTTTCTGAAACTTCTGGGATCTAGTTGCAAGAAGGAGCGTGGTCCTGCATTACATATCTGTCTTCATGGATGGAGGATGGGGCCTACTGTGTCCAGGCTCAGGAATCTCTCATACCACAAGCTAGAGTGGCTTAATAAGGTCTCACTGACATCAGCAAATGCTTTGCTTCTGTTCTGTGTGCCTGTGTAGGTGCTTTTAACCACTGAGCCATCTCACCAGCCCCAGTTTTTACAGTTCTTGTCTGACATGTTTCTCATGGCGGTTGGGGAGGTTCTATGGAAGTGACTAGAGTATTGCCCTGGCTCTTTTTTTAACTCCAAGAGCAAAGACCATCCATGATCAGGCTGATTTCCATCCAGCACAGCCTGTTACTCACCAAAGGTTTAGCATGCCTGTGGCATAGCGTGCAGGGCACTGGCTGTGTCTGGGAGTCCTAGAGATACAAAACCTCACGTTAGTGCCCACAGGATAAGCTGCATGACTTTCCACATATGGGTGTTCCCTGTGGACTAGACCTAGCCTTTGCAGTTCCCCGTGCTCCTGGATCTCAGGTTTTATGTCTCAGGATGTTTGCATACCAAAGATGACATTCTCCTTTCCAACCCAAAGCAGTGTGTGATCTCTGGTGTCCAAATGTAGACGGTTTCTTGGCAGAGATCCCACTTTATGAACTATGGGCTTTAGTACAGAAGGAAGTTTCGGTTGAGCCTGGGGATAAGAGGGCATCCTCTCCCCATCTCTGGATATTTTCCTAACATCTCTGAGGAAAGTTGCCCAGAGAGAGGAGAGGATGCCTTTGGAGGAGGGGCTTTTGGTTTATAGAATTGTCCTTGAAGAGTGTCCAGGAGCTCATACTACTCAGGCCTTGCTGTACATTTTATCCATGTGCCGACTGTCAGCCTCTTTTGAAGTGTTTAGACTTGAACTGGGGCTGTGGATTCCATCTGCAGATTGTTACCAGGGAATCTGACAGCTGAAGAGACAGCCTCTCTAGTCCTTCCTCCAGCCAGGTGTCAAACCGAAGGAGATTTACATCCTTGAAGGCAAGGCGAACTGCATTTGCCAGCATGAAGCCTTAGCCCTGGAATCGGTGAAGACAAACAGCCAGGCTAGGAAGCTAAAGATATGAAGACTCACAGACCGGGGAGAACTGGAGGGTTCTAGAAGCTCTGTCTTTCAAGAGTCTGGGAGTAAGAGAGATTGTGGGGCAGAAATGACAAAGAAGAGGGGGTTTGAGTTGGACAAGTGACCTCGTGGGTGAAACTACAAAGGAACAAGCTGAATTAGAGAAAAGAGGACGTTGGGAATAAGCTTTTCTCAAACTCATGCCATGATAGACCTCTTCAAGCTGGTGATGAGTAAGCATAGGTCAGGGTCCTCATAGGCACTTACTAGACTAATTCTATTCTGACGTCATTCCACAAACCTGCTAAATAGAGTCGACTCCCCTGTGCGGTTTGAGTATGCTTGGTCCAGGGAGTAGCACAGTTAGGAGGTGTGGCCTTCTTAGAGTAGGTGTGGCCTTCTTGGAGGAAGTGCGTCACTTTGGGGGTGGGCTTTGAGAGCTTACTCCTAGCTACCTGAGGAAGAACCTGTTTTGGTTCCCTTTAAAACGAGATGTAGAACTCTCAGCTCCGTTTCCAGCGTCATGCCTGCCTGGATACTGCCGTGCTTCCCTCAATGATAGTGGACTGAAACTCTGAACCTGTAAGCTAGCCCCAATGAAATGTTGTCCTTTATAAAGTAAGGATCCGAGATTCACCGAAGAATGACACCCCAGGCTCAAATAGTATGTAAACAAAGAGTGTTTTATTCTGCAGAAGTCCAGCATGCTGTAGTTTCCCCATTACCAAGATAGAGAGACACGCCCTGAATAGATGACCTCCATGGTAATCTGTTGCGCCCACCTATGTGAGCATTCCATTACCAGGGTGTAGGAGCTGGAAACTTGCTGGGGAGGCCTGGAAACTGTTATAGAGAAAGTAGCAGAGGAAGTCTGGAAACTGCTGTTGACCCACTGTCCTTGCCTCAGGCCAGGGGGCAGGGCAGCTTCTGAGGCCTGGACTTGCCTGAACTTGCCCAGTTCTTGGAAACACAGATTTAGGCCTAGTCTCCTAACTGAAAATTTGAAGCCTGTCATGGAATCAGCCTAGCCTTCTCAAGAGTTGCCTTGGTCATGGTGTCTCTTCACAGCAATGGAAACTCTAAGACACCCCCCCACCCATCCACCAACCATCCACCCCTGCCTAAGAAAGTAAACACACGCACTTGAGGGGGAAGTAGGGCTATCTAGAATCCCCCTTCTTTGAAGGCCTAGTTCTGTAGCTCACCAGGCTGTTCTGGAACTCATTGACTTCCTGTCCTAGCCACCTTAGTCCAGGGCCTAGAGGACCCTGGACCACCGTGGCCTGTGTTAGAATGACATTCCAAGCCTTATTAAACATTAGCCTTGTTGCCAGGACATTAGAAGTGTTAGGTGCCTCCTGGTGACAATATGAGATACAACAGGAGTGGAATGTTGAGCTATCTAGTTAATGGCTTGCACAGCTGAAAGACTCCATATAAATAGCAATCCAACTAGATGTAGTGGACTGTAATCTCAGCACCCCCAAAGGGTTCAAGTTCCAGCCCAGCATTTGTTGCAAGAAATCATCTGAAAAATGGAGGAGAAATAATTTAGTTCAATCATTTGATAAAAATACACCAAGTACCTGAGTTCTGTTTTACCACAAGGGATGTAGCTCTGTTGCTAGATGCTTTCCTAACTTGCATGAAACCCCAGGTTCGATTCCCTGCACCACAAAAACTGTAAATGGTGGGGCTGGTGAGATGGCTCAGCGGGTAAGAGCACCCGACTGCTCTTCCGAAGGTGATAAGTTCAAATCCCAGCATCCACATGGTGGCTCACAACCATCCGTAACGAGATCTGGTGCCCTCTTCTGGATTGTCTGAAGACAGCTACAGTGTACTTACATATAATAAATAAAATAAATCTAAAAAAAAAAAAAAAAAACTGTAAATGGTGATCACGCATATCTGTAATCCCAGCACTGAGGAGATAGAGGCAGGAAGATCGGGAGTTCAAAGTCATCTTCTGATACATAATGAGTTGGAGACCAGCCTAGGATACATAAAATGCTGCCTCAAAACGAATATATATATGTGTGTGTGTGTGTGTGTGTGTGTGTGTGTGTGTGTGTGCATGTGTATGTGTATATGTATATATATACACATACATATATACATATATGTATATATACGTATGTATATATGTGTATTGTTATATATACATATTATAATTTATTATATATTATATACTTTATAGCACATGTATATAGTATATACTGTATACTATTATATAATAAATATAATATACATATATAGTGGGGTATAGTATATAGAATACTGGCATAATGTATATATACTATTATATAATATAATCTACTTAATTATATAGTATATAGTATACAGTATACATTACATGTTACATATTATATATTATAATTATATATATTCTAGAGGAATATGTTGTATATGTTCTAGAGGAATTACAGGTGTGCCTCACCATTTACAGTTTTTGTGGCGCAGGGAATTGAGCCTGTGGTTTCATGCAAGCTAGGAAAGCATCTGGCAACAGAGCTACATCCCCAGTGCTAAACAGAACCTGGGTTCTTCATGTATTATATCTATTCTAGAGGAATGAGCCAGTTTTCTTCAGTCAAACAGAAGGTTCAGAGCCAGAAAAAAGTAGTAAAGATACACTTCGCATGCTATGCTATCAAATGACAGAAAATTTAAAACGAAGATACAGCCGGACATGGTGGCACAAGCCTTTAATCCCAGCACTCGGGATGCAGAGGCAGGCGGATTTCTGAGTTCGAGGCCAGCCTGGTCTACAAAGTGAGTTCCAGGACAGCCAGGGCTACACAGAGAAACCCTATCTTGAAAAACAAAACAAAACAACAAAAACAATAACAACAACAACAACAAAACAAAAACAAATAATAAAATAAAACAAAGATACAGCCCCACAGGAGTCAAACAGTGATGATGCTACATCAAGTTTGTCCTCCTCCCGCATTAAATCAGCCATTTTTCTTCTTAGACGTGTGGAGGCTGGTACGTTTTCACTCTTTGAAAATGTTGTCCATGTAAACAATGTACTTTGTCCCTTCTCACCTCTCAGTGCTCTCTCTCATCCACGTAGTCTCCCTTTTACTTTTAGTTCTTCTGTTATTTGTTTCTTTGTTGGATGGGGGGGGGGATTTGTGACTCACTGAATTTAAATCAGTTCCTGGAATGAATGAGCATGGGTGGCTTTTTACATGGGCAGATCAGCAGCAGCTATATCACAGAAGAAAATCACAGAGCCTCACCCAGGAACTTAACTGCCAGTCATTCTTCAGAGAGGGTGGGACCTCGTGAGCCCCTCCTCCCACAGGGTGGGACCTTGTGAGCCCCACCTCCCAGAGAGTGGGACCTTGTGAGCCCCTCCTCCCTCCAAGATGGGATCCTTTTCATTTTGGGTGGATTTTGATATTATAATTTAATTACAACATTTTTTCTTCCCTTTCCTCCCTCCAAATAATACCTGTTCAGTCTGTATAATGGTACTTGTACATAGGTTTTCAGGGTCGACCACTTGGCACTTAGAGAACCAATCGGTGAGCCCTTCCCTGGAGAAGGCTGCCTCTCCAATTCCTAGCTTTTCTCGGTGGCTTGTAGTTCTTTGTGTAGGGTTGAGGCCTCATATGCTTTTCCCTATCCGGTTTTACACGTTTGTTAGTGTCATCCTTGCTCAGCTCAGATGTGGGCAATCATGTTAGTGAGACTTAACAGATGTTAAGTCTGATGTTACTAGCAGACGAACTCTCTCTGCAAACTCCCTGATCCTCCTACTCTTGTAATCTTACCACTTCATTTTCCACAACGTTCCCTGAGCCTTAGATGCAGCAGTGTTATGTAGATGTGTCAGCTGGGACTGGGCTCAACAACTCTGCCTATTGATTAATGTGGTTTTCTGTAGTGGTCTCCTGCCGTTGCAAAAAGAAATTTCCTTGATGAGAAGTGAAGACTACACTTATCTCTGGGTATAACAAAATGTTAACAGATCATTGTTAGGGACTATCCAGGTTTAGTAAATTAGTGGTTGTAGATTCTTCTCTAATAACCAAGGCTTCACCAGAAATGAGTAGTAGAACTGAATAGCTAGGTTTCCAGTACCAGATATGGTATCCCTTCTTGATGAGCGGATCTTCAATCCAATTAGAGAACCGTTGGTTCTTGTACTGGTTTAAATATGCTTGGCTCAGGGAGTGGCACTATGGGGAGCTGTGCCCTTGTTGGAGTAGGTGCAGCCTTGTTAAAGGAAGTATGTCACTGGTGGCACGGGTGTTAAGACCCTCATCCTAGTTGCCTGGAAGTCAGTATTCTGCTAGCAGCCTTTATATGAAGATGTAGAACTCTCAGATCCTCCTGTACCATGCCTGCCTGGACACTGCCATGCTCCTGCCTTGATGATAATAGACTGACTCTCTGAACCTGTAAGCCAGCCCCAATTAAATGTTGTCCTTCATAAGAGTTGTCTTGGTCATGGCATCTGTTCACAGCAGTGAAACCCTAACTAAGACAGTTATCACCAAGGTGTGTGTGCCACTACTACACCTGTAGTATTATCATGCAAATCTTCTCATTTGATGTGGTTCATAGGTGCAATAGCTGGGTAAGACAGTTGGGTGTATCTCTTCTTTGGAAGCTTGCATAGTAGCATCTGATACCATGAAAGCTAGTTTCCAGGGAAGGGGCATTCAGGTGAGTTCCAGCTCAGGGATCTCTTGGCCCTGTTTTTGAAGTGCATGGTGTTTTCATCAATAGGGACTTACCTTCCACCTCTGCAGTTATGGTAGTTTGAATGAGAATGGTCCCCAAAGGCTCAAATATTTGAATGTTTCTTTCACAGTTGGTGGAGTATTTAGGAAGGATTCGTAGGTGTGGTCTTGTTAGAGAATATGTGTTACTGGGGGTGCACTTTGAGGTTTCAGAAGCCGACACTAGGCCCAGCCTCACTCTCTTTCTGCCTCTTGCCTGCAGATCAGGATATAAACTCTCAGCTGTTACTCCAGTGCCATGTCTGCCTGTCTGTTGCCTCACTTCTGGGTGACAAACATACAGGTCTACTCAGACAAGAAACCTATGACAGACCAAAGTACAGACACCATCAAAGTCCAACTTGGTAAACCATGGGTTTTATTGGGGTTACTTACAGGAAGATAGGTGAGGGCATTACTTCCAGGAACAGAAATGACTCAAAGACCATTACATCACCAAAGCCCATGCCAGCGTGGATGATAGCTCACAAAACCTGAAAACCCAGAGTACACGACACATCCTGCAGGCAGCTCCACAGCTTGGAGAGTGTCCTTTCCAAGTAACTGAGTTAGTTGGTCTATATCTCTTCCACTAGGTTCTGTTTCTTCCAGACAAGCAGTTCTGGTCTCATGACCTTTGCAGGTTGGCTTGTCTGAGAACGACTCTCAGCATCTCGGCTTGTCTAGGTAAATAGTTTTTTTTTAATTAATTTATTATTATATATAATTATACTGTATCTGTCTTCTGACACACCAGAAGAGGGCATCAGATCTCATTATGGGTGGTTGTGAGCCACCATGTGGCTGGCTGATGGGATTTGAACTCAGGACCTTCAGAAGAGCAGTCAGTGCTCTTACCCACTAAGCCATCTCTGTTAATGACTTCTCTTCCACATCAGCCTGCATAGAACCTTCTGGTACCAGGAAAGATAGACAGCAGGAAGGACACTTCCAGCTCAGTCCCAGGTCAACTTCTCTACAACCTGCAATGAAAGTATGTAGTGAGCAAACCAAGCAATGGCAATAGCCTGCGTTGTTTGGAGGAACCTTTGGGACCTCCTTGACTAACACAAGAGTTCCCTTTATCTCCCTTATGCATACTGCCAAGAATTTTTTCAGTAACACAGAGCAAGTTACTCAGCCTCTTCCACCATTGCCTTAAGTATGATTAGAATGGAGATGTTAGTGCTGTGTTCAGCCCATACAGATTAGTTCAGAAGAGCAGATCCTGTATAGGAAAGCAGTTTGGAAACAGAAGGGGATGTTCCAGCATAAAGCAGAAGAATGAAACTGGATCTTGGTCAAGTTCCTGGCCTACAGGGTTAGGTTCCCTATAACCCTGCTTACATTGTAGGGCTTGTCTTTGGTCATTACTGGATGCCATGCCTGGTTTTTCTTTTGAGAGGTGGACCCATCTCGGACTCATTCCCTTGACTTTATAGATCTGCTGCTAGTGAGCCCCCTTTGGCTCTTTTCACTCTTAGGTCTGGCCTTGGCCAAGTATTTGGTCTTGGTTGGATGGCCTGTTATGGCATGAAGCTTTGCCAATAAGGTAAATGATAGGGTTAGGGAGAAGGCAGAGAGAGAGAGAGAGAGAGAGAGAGAGAGAGAGAGAGAGCGCAAAAAGCACTTTGGAATATCAGGACCTGATGGTCCATTACAGTGGATGTTAATGAGATTGCACACAAGAGGATCAGAAAGAGAAAAAATAAAAAGAGAGAGAATGAATTTGATAGGATGGCTGCAGCAAAGTATCATGTTACAATAAAAATGTGTTCTCCCACAATTCTGGAAACTTGAAGTCCATAATCAAGGTGCTGGCAAGGCCACACGTTCTCTGGAGGCTGTGGAAAGGGTCCTTCTTTGCCTCTCCAGCTGCTGCTGATTGGCAGCAGTCATTGATATTGTTGGACTTACAAACGGGTCTTTCTAACTTAAACTTCTGTCTTTACACAGCCTCCTCACTTTGTCCATCTCTACCCAAATATCTCTTATAAGGACATCAGTCGTTGGGTTGGGACACCTTGTATGATCTAGTTTTAACTTGAGTACATATGCAAAGGCTTCATTTGCAAATTAGGGTGCCTTCAAACATTCCAAGATTATGTCTTCAATACATCTTTCAGGAGGGCACAATTCAACCTGTAACAGAGGGAGGGAGGATGTTATTATTGGCCTTCCGACAGTTCCACACTTCCTGTAAGTGTTTCTGTTGCTTCAAACTCAAAGGTTCCATTTTTCTTTTCTTTTCTTTTCTTTTCTTTTTTTTTTTTTTTTTTCGAGACAGGGTTTCTCTGTCCTGGAACTCACTTTGTAGACCAGGCTGGCCTCGAACTCAGAAATCTGCCTGCCTCTGCCTCCCGAGTGCTGGGATTAAAGGCGTGCACCACCACTGCCCGGCTCCATTTTTCTTTTATCACTAGCCAAAGGGGTGGAGCTGTTTCCAAGATTTCCACTTCTGGGCTTTGTCTGCCCATCTCGTAGGCTCTGCTCTAAGAAGCCACTGACGTAGTCAGGGCTTATATTTGTTGCTCACATGTGTCCAGTAGTGTTATCCACTCTCCATACTTCCTTTATTGACAGAGTCACTGGGTTTTACCAAGAAAAAGGGCATCCCGACAAAGAGCGTTTTACAGCCTCAGTCAGACAGGCATGCTAAGTGACAGGGTTCTAACCAATGGAAGCACACCACTTCTAGCTCTGCCATTACAGTAACTTCCAACTGGCTGGGATTCGAGTGTGGTAGTGAGACCTGAAGCAGCCATCTTGAGTCATTAAAGAGTTGCCAGTCATAATAGATGGCAGGACCAGACAGACAGAACCAGGAAACCCAGTATTAAGAGCCCATAGAGGGGAGAGCCCCATTTCAGCTCTTGACTATTTGCATTTTAAGGCTTTTAAGTGACAGAAAAATGTCTATACTGTTTAAGTTACAGTTATCATAACTTTATTCAGGATGTATAGTTTAGACCTTCTTTAGAGAGGTCTACAGACATCCCTCTGAGTTCTATGATTATAGCATTATGTTACTCTAGCTATAAACAGTCTTGCTTTAACGAGTGGTTCTCAACCTGTAGGGTACGACCCCTTTGGAGGCCCATCTCAGATATCACGCATAGCAACTATTCACATTATGATTCATAACAGTAGCAAAATTACAGTTATGAAATAGAGACAGCATCATTTTAAGGGGTGAGAGGGTCACCAGAACATGAGGAACCGTATTAGAGTCACAGCACTAGGAAGGATGAGAGCCATTGCTTTAGACCCTCTTGTAGCACTTCTGCTACTCAGGAACTGAGATCTGAGTTCTTGTTGTCTTAGCAACGACAAACTCCTGTTCCTTTGCAGATATTCTTAGGGAGAAATTGTGACTATATTAGTTTCCCGAAGCTGCAAAACAAATTCCCATGACCTTCCCAGAATCCGAGAGGCTAACTCAGGAGGACTGCTGGATTTGAAGCCAACCCAGGCTACACAGTACATTTCAGACCAGCATGACCAATACAGAAAGACCCTGTTTAAAAAATAATAATAAAAATTGCCTTTGATCCCAGCACTCAGGAGGCAAAGGCAGGTGGATTTCTGGGAATTAGAGGTCAGCCTGGTTTACAAAGCGAGTTCCAGAACAGCTAGGACTGTTGTACAGAGAAACTTAGTCTCAAAAACAAACAAACAAAACAAAACAATCCCAGCACTCGGGAGGCAGAGGCAGGCGGATTTCTGAGTTCGAGGCCAGCCTGGTCTACAAAGTGAGTGCCAGGACAGCCAGGGCTACACAGGGAAACCCTGTCTCGAAAAACAAAAACCAAAAAAACAAGAAAAAATTATCATTACCTTAGGGGATTGAAAGAGCAGTAATGCCAGGCGTGGTGGCTCACGCCTTTAATCCCAGCACTTGGGAGGCAGAGGCAGGCGGATTTCTGAGTTCGAGGCCAGCCTGGTCTACAAAGTGAGTTCCAGGACAACCAGGGCTACACAGAGAAACCCTGTCTCGAACCCCCCACCCCCAAAAAAAAGAAAGCAAAAAAAAAAAAAAGAGCAGTAACATCCCCTACCATGCTGGAGGCCAGGACGCTGGAGCCGAGACTAACAGAGCTGGATCTTTAGGGAGAGTCTCCTCTCTGCTTCCCTCACTGCTGAGGACCCGGGCAGTGCTTGACATTTCTGTCATGGTTTTGTGCAGTGTCATTCGAATGCCTACCTCCATCTTCCCATGGCTTCCCCAATGTCCCCGTGTGTCTTCTCCTTTGATTTTTTTTTTTATAAAGACACATCTCATTGCATTAGGGACAAATCCTAATATAGGATAATCTCAAGATCTCTAGCTATACTTGTGCTGGCTAATTAAATGTCAACTTTACACATGCTAGAGTCATCTTCGAGGAGGGAACCTCAATTGGAAAAACGTCTATGTAAAATCAGGCTGTAGGCAAGCCTATAGAACATTTTCCTAATTAGTGATTGATGGAGGAGGGCCTGGTCCTTTGTCCCATGCCTTGGCTGATGGTCCTGGATTCTATTATAATGCAGGCTGAGCAAGCCAAGGGAGTAAGCCAGTTAGCAGCACTCCTCCATGGCCTCTGCATCACCTCCTGCCTCTAATTACCCACAACAAAAAATAATCACAGACTCCCTGTGACCCTTACAAGTGACCCTCCTCTTGCAGCATTTTTAAGCATGGTTTAATGAGAACTGAATACTTTACCACTCCAGACTCAGTGGCTTGTTTTTTTTCAAGACTTGTTTTTATTTTCACTTGTGTGTGTGTATGTGTGTCTGTATGAAATGTATGCCACACTAATGAGAGAGCTAGAAGAAGCCTGAGAGGGCACTACATCCCCCACTGGAGCTAGAGTTAAAAGTGGTCTTGAGCCACCTGAACTATGTGTCCTTGGACCCAAGAAAGAACAGCAAGTGCTCTTAACCTCTGAACCATCTATCTAGCTCCAGGCAGTGCTTGGTGACCCATCAGAACCAAGACAATGGACCAATGGGCTTGGAAAGTCACCCCATGATTCCTTGGCCCTCAAATGCTTTATCTATGTCAGGAACTAGGGGTCCACATACACATGTTTATATTTTAAAATAACATATTATGACTTGAGGTGCAACTCACAGTAGGGCCTTGCCTAGTGTGTCTGAGTCACATTTCATAACACAAAACACAGCAGACATAGTACACTATGTCTCCTCAGCAAAGACAAAGTGAAATGTTGCTTCTGCTATTAGTGTTCTTAGAAGGGAGCAAGGATGGGTGACTTCTTCCCAGAGGGAGAGAAAAAAAAATGGGAATGGGTAACTTTCACCTGCTCACTGCCGTTCTCAGCTCTTTGGTTGCTCTTCCGATAGTGGGCTCCTATGTGGAGCCCTTCCTCTCAGAGTCCAAGTCTGGATCTCATGCTGGAATGCTCTCTCAGAACCGCCAGGAGAGTAAGGAAAGCAGAGAGAGCTGCCCCCCCCACCCCCCATGGGGAAATCCCTCTTACCATTCTGATGTTGGTGAAGCACAATGAACGTCACTGTTCCAGCTCCCTCCAGACTCCAGCTCAATGCTGAGGCGCGGCTCTGGAAGTATGGAAGAGCATGGACAGCATTTGTGAGGCCCTGGGTGCCATCCTCAGCAGCACACAACAAACACTTTAAAAACCTCAGTACAGGGGCTAGAGAGATGCCTCAGTTGCTGCCCTTGTAGAGGACCCAGGTTCAATCCCCAGTATCTACGTGGTAGCGGTGGTTCACAATTGCCCATACCTCCAGTTCCATGATATCTGATGCTTTCTTCTGGTCTCCTTAGGCACCAGGCACACATGTGCTACACATACACACATGCAGGCAAAACGTTCACACGTGAAATAAAAAGAATAAATCTAATATAAAAATTAAAAGCCGGGGAGGCTGGAGAGATGGCTCAGCAGTTAAGAACACTGACTGCTCTTCCATAGGTCCTGAGTTCAGTTCCCAGCAACCACATGGTGACTCACAACCATCTGTAATGGGATCTGATGTTCTCTTCTGGTCTTCTGGTGTGTCTGAAGACAGCTACAGTGTACTCACATATATAAAACTAATAAATCTTTTATTTTTAAGATTTAAAAGATGGAACATGCCTTTAATCCCAGCACTTGGGAGGCAGAGGCAGGTGAATTTCTGAGTTCGAGGCAAGCCTGGTCTACAGAGGGAGTTCCAGGACAGCCAGGGCTGTCTCACCCCCCCCCCCCAAAAAAACAAAACAAAACAAAACCAACATTCGGCATTCCCCCTTAAGCCGCTCTCATGCCCATGTTCTGGAAGAGCTCCCAAGTATTTAGTATTGACCTTGGGTATCTGCTAGTGGAGTGACTGACCTTACACAAAGAAGCTTTGTACACCAGTCTGTACCAGGTCTTCTGCATATATATTGTAGCTCTCACCTTAGTATTTTTATGGGACTCTTGAGTGTGTGAACAAGTGGGTCTCTGAGTCTTGTGTCTGTTCTTGGGATTCTTCTCCTTGTGTTAGGTTGCCTTGTCCAGCCTCAGTGTGACAGGCTTGGCTTTATCCTATTATATTTTATTTTGTCATGTTTGGTTGTTTTCTTTTAGAAGCCTTTTCTAGTGAGAGACAGAGAGGGAATTGTTCCAGTAGGGAAGGGAGGTGGGGAGAAACTGGGAGGAGTTGAGGGAGGAGAAACTATAATCAGGATATATTGTATGAGAAAATAATCTATTTTCAATAAAAGGAAAAATGTGAAAAGAGGAAAAGATGTTGAACAAAATAAGTGGATTGCATTGACATAGTTGATATTGCTTGAGTTAAGGAAATATTTTCAATACCACTGCTGTCTGTTAACACCCTCCCCCCAAGCTTGGCCTGGCGCCTGGTATTTTTATGGAGGACATCTGGCAATTTTATCCATCAGCCTTAGCTCAGGCTTTCCTCACTTCTTAACTGAATTAACCCAGTCTCCACTTGCCCTCCTTGCTGACTCTGGTTCCCTTCCAGTTCTTCTACCACAAGCCACAGAAGAAGCAGAAGAACATTAGCATGGGCTGGCTGCTCATAGGCAAAGAGTGATGCTTCCTTCTAGGGTCCTTGGAAAGATGGACAGTATCGTTCCCAAGGTCACACAAGAACAATGTATAGATATGCTTGGTTATCAATTAGACTATATCTGGAGTGCACTACAATTCACATATGGAGGGCACACCTGTGAAAGATTTTCTGCTTGGTTTGAAAGTAGATAAATCCACATCTAGTCTGGACCTTTTGAGGTAGGAAGACTCATACCTCTCGATATTAAAGCAGAAAGACACAGGCTTCTGATCTTGGGGAAGGTACACCCCTTTAATCCAAATATTGAGGTAGGAAGACACACCTTTAATCTGGACCACACCCTGTATTGGTATACACACACACACACACACACACACACACACACACACACACACATATATATATATATATATATATATATATATATATATAGAGAGAGAGAGAGAGAGAGAGAGACAGACAGACAGAGACAGAGAGACAGAAAGAGACAGAGACAGACCCACACAGAAAGAGACAGAGAGACAGACAGACAGAGACAGAAAGACAGAGATTCATTCTATAAGTTCAGTGACTCTAGAGAGCCATGACTAATATACACTATAGAAGACTAACAGGAACCAACAGCTCTGAACTATTAGGAACAGATTATTCTCCATAATACAACCACATTTGTATTCTGTCTGCCAGAGATAGAACTCTGTCATCGTTTGAATGAGAATGGTCCCCCATAGGCTCATAAGTTTGAATGCCATTCCTAATTGGTGGAATTGTTTGGGAAGGATTAAGAGGTGTGGCATTGTTGGAGGAAGTGTGTCACTGAAGGTGGGCTTTGAGGTTTCAAAAGCCCCTGCCATTCTCAGTTAGTTCTCTCCATCTGTCTTGAGCTTGTGGATCAAGATGTGAGCTCTCAGCTGTTGATGCCAACATTCCTTTGCTCTGCCATCATGGACTCTCACCCCCTGAAGCCAAGAGCCTCATTAAATGCTTTTTTTTATGACTTGTCAGAAGCCATCTAGGAAAAACTAAGGCATGCAAATGAGTTTCCTAGAGATGGCCCATCCTTTTGCATAACTTTAATGGATGAACTCTAAGAGGCAAGGTCCCAAAAGGCTTCATTCCAGGATTACTTCTTGCCACTGATATGCCTTTCCTGACACTATTGCATAGCTTAAGGATTTCTGGGCATCAGCCCAACCTATTGGGCAGATTTTCGGCAGATCAACATGAAGATGTACTCTCATGTAGTCATGCTGTGTAGGCAAATTGATGATTTCACAGTTCCTGATAGTGATTTTATAGAATTCTTAAATTTATACAAATAATTTCAAGCCCCTTATAGAATAATAGCTACAATCGAGCTCTGCAAATCTTCATGTGTCACCGGCTAATTAAACTAGAAAAAGAAAGCAGGCTTGGAACAAATTTACCACCGAGGAAAACATTCCCTCTAGGTTAGCTGTGAAACCATTATCTGGTAACTAAAGGTCATAAGCTGGGGATGTACAATTTATTGTAGATGCAATGACAGAAAATAAAATATTGACTGGTATATCTATACAAAACTTTAAGATAATTATACACACAGCAGATGATTGTCTTTTGACAAAACCATAGTAACTTGTGACATAAAAAATATTGCTTTAAGCCGGGCGTGGTGGCGCACGCCTTTAATCCCAGCACTCGGGAGGCAGAGGCAGGCGGATTTCTGAGTTCGAGGCCAGCCTGGTCTACCAAGTGAGTTCCAGGACAGCCAGGGCTATACAGAGAAACCCTGTCTCGAAAAACCAAAAAAAAAAAAAAAATATTGCTTTAAACTTATAATGATCTTATGAGGGCTAGCAACAGATAGTGAATGTTTAGTGAGATACTAGTCTTAATGGAAAGACAAGCAAACAACTCTGTTGCAACTCTTTAGACCTTATTGATCTATGACATGAATTATTGCTTTAAATTTACTATAAACAATTGGAATATAAAAGTATTTTAAAAATCATGTAACCAATTATCCTGCTGTAACAGTTCTGCCTGGTAGTTGTATGAGTTGTATATACTTTTTAAAGAGAAAGTATAAATACTGTACTGGCTAGTTTTGTGTCAACTTGACACAGCTGGAGTTATCACAGAGAAAGGAGCTTCAGTTGGGGAAATGCCTCCACGAGATCCAGCTATAAGGCGTTTTCTCAATTAGTGATCAAGGGGGAAAGGCCCCTTGTGGGTGGGACCATCTCTGGGCTGGGAGTCTTGGGTTCTATAAGAGAGCGGGCTGATTAAGCCAGGGGAAGCAAGCCAGTAAAGAACATTCCTCCATGGCCTCTGCATCAGCTCCTGCTTCCTGACCTGCTTGAGTTCCAGTCCTGACTTTCTTTGATAATGAACAGCAGTATGGAAGTGTAAGCTGAATAAACCCTTTCCTCCCCAAGTGCTTCTTGGTCATGATGTTTGTGCAGGAATAGAAACCCTGACTAAGACAAATACTGAGAACAGAAATCAAGGTGGAGTTGAGCCTTGTTTTCTACTTCATCCCGAGTGAGTTTTTTTCTGCGTGCCTTATTTTCTTGTCCTTTTTCTCTGGCTCACAAAGAGTTAAACTCTGAGCCTTTTAACTGATCAGCCAAGAGGAGAAGTCCAAATAATTAACTTCTTTTCTTAATCCCCTGCTGCTAACAGCAGGTGTTAATCACCAGAAGTTGACTTTTGGCTACAAAATAGCCAAGAGTTAAGAAAGGTAAATATTACCAAACTAAGCCACCTTAGTTAGCCCTCATTTCTGCTGTCCTCAGTACCTGGTATTGAGGTTGGTCCGTGGCAGTAAATTGCCTTGTATCTTGTCACAGCAACAGAAAGAAAGACAGTTCCAAGCGCACCATCCATGATTACTGGTCAACCAAGTACCAACTGCAGTCTCTGACACAAGCCAGCTTCCCCTCTCTGGATGAGGACTCCTGGGAAGATCTTTGTCTGTGAAGACTGGCTTACTGATTAACAGACAGTGAGGTGGACAGGCAGGAGGGAATATTGCAGATTCCGAGCCTAATTACCTTATCTTGGACTAGTTTTAGCCCTTAAATAGTCACTCTTTGCCAACCTCTGTGTTGGAACTAACATTCTGTGACTAATAGATAAAGACTGTTTAGAATCTATTAACTCAGTATGTCGTTAGCTTCTGCCAACCCAAAAGCTAAAAATACCATCAGATATAGCCTCTGTGCCCATAGGATAACTTCCCGTCCCCTCCACCCAGCAATAACAGCGTCTCTGGGGTACCCAAGAAGGTATGTTTAAGTTGCCAGGATGGTGGCATCTTTTGTTCTGTTACTATAAAACTTCATGAACTATTTCCACGGGGGACCATGGAACCTGGGCTAATGTAGCCCTGTGTTTCCCAAGTGTTGGTCACTCAAACTTGGCTCCAGAATAAATGACCTCTTATAAAGTAAAGAGATGTGGTTTTTGTTTGTTTTATTCTCTCTCTCTCTCTCTCTCTCTGTGTGTGTGTGTGGGGGGGGGGGGGTTGGTTTGGGGTATTTTTTTGCATCAATTCCTTTTCACATCTCCTCAGCACCACTCCCCAGCCACCCCCTGGACACTCTGTAGCCTGGGGTAGTCCAGAGAGACCTCTGCTTTCCACTGCAGCTTGTAATATAAGGGGGAAAAAATCACTACAAAATAGCCACAAAAGTTGTGTCTTAGTTAGGATTTCTAATTGCTTCAACGAGGTACACCATGAGCAGAAAGCCAGTTGAAGGAAGACAGGAACTCAGGCAGGGCTGGAACCTGGAGGTGGGAGCCTAGGGGATGGCACCACCCACAATGAGCTGGGTCCTCCCCCATTGATCACTAATTGAGAAAATGCCTTACTGCTGGCTCTTAAAGAGGCATTCCTCAACTGAGGCTCCTTTCTCTCTGATAACTCAAGCTTGTATCACGTTGACACACATAACCAGCCAATACAAGTGCTTTTGCTGACGTGCCTCAGGCATAGAACACAGGCTTAGAGGGTGCGGATCCCCGGGTTCCATCTCTAACGCAGAACAGGATGGTTTTTCAGATGGGTGATCTAGTCTATGTTTGCTGAATTCTTTTCCCAGCATCCCTCCTAAAAATGTCCTGGGAAATCTTCAGCTGGGCAGCTTGGAAAGGACTGACAGACACTGCCCGCAGCACAAGGTTGCTGATTTAAACTGGCAGAGTATCCCAAGAGCACCTAGGGAGGTCACAGGCTTCAGAGAAGGAAAATTCCTGAAGAAGAAACAGGACACTCTTCTTCAGAATAGTAAGGATGTAATGCCTGGAGATCTGCACCCATTACACACACACACACACACACACACACACACACACACACACGTGTGTGGCTCTATTTGAGAGGCAGACACAAGCCTGAGCTACATGGTGAGTTTCAGGCTATTTTTGGGGTACACAGCAACATCATAGATATATGCATACAAGATTTTTTAAAAATACACACAATGGAGTTTTATTCAGCCATAAAGAACGGAGTCATTTGTAAAGAAATGGGGAGAAGTGGAGACTCCATTCTAAACTCTGAAAGACAAGCATTGCATGTTCTCTTCCATATGCAGAATCTAGGTCCTAGGTTAAAATTTTCAACTGAGATAGCTCTGTGGTTAGAAGTACTGACTGAGCCGTGCGTGGTGGCACACACCTTTAATCCCAGCACTCGGGAGGCAGAGGCAGGCGGATTTCTGAGTTCGAGGCCAGCCTGGTCTACAAAGTGAGTTCCAGGACAGCCAGGGCTATACAGAGAAACCCTGTCTCGAAAAAACCAAAAAAAAAAATAAATAAATAAAAAATAAAAGAAGTACTGACTGCTCTTCCAGGGGACCCCAGTTTGATTTCCAGCATCCACACAGCAGCTCACAGCTATCTTTAACTCCAGTTTTGGGGATCCAAGTCCCTCTTCTAGCAGTCCCTTCTCCTTCACCAGGCATGCATGTGTTACATAGGCATACATGCAGGCAAAACACCCATATCCATAAGTAAATTTAAATTCAGACATTAAAAAAGAAGGGGACAATGGGGAAAAAGGAGGGAGCCAGTGGGAGGGAAGACATAAAACCAACAGAGTAGATAAGACCCATGTATACGTATGACCCATGTACACGTAAGAAAAGCCACATGGAACCCATTACTTTGTACAATTGCATGCTAATAAAATGTTACCATAGTAAAGTTTGTTGTGTGTATTCTACTGTTTGGGGGCCTTTCGAGGTAAGGTCTCACGGGATCTCTGCTGGAATCACTGTCACCCTACCGGATCCTACTGTAAAAGCAAATTTCCTCATTCTTTAATTTTTTGAAATTTGGGACACAGAGAGAAGCGAGGTGCTAGTAGCTGCCTAGTAAGATAAGAGTTCTCTCAGTGCAGCCCTTGTCCCCCCCCCCCGCCCCCCGCTCCTCGGGTGTTCCGATTCTTCTCCCATCATAGGTGTGGCCGCCTGAGCCTCCCCAAGAGTTCCGAGTCCGCTCCTCCGAGGCACTGGAGCCAGACTCTGAAGCTATCTGAAGAAGTAACTTTTCTCAACCTATGCTCCTGGCCATTTTCAAGGGTCACATGGTCTTGAGGCCTGGGGTGGGGTGGAGGATAGTGTTGGAGAAATGTGCAAAGTCCCCGGAGTGACTCCTGGGGACGTGAGGATGAATTAAAAGGAACTGTTAGCTCCGGAAACGCCCTATTAGAATCTATCCCACCCCCGCCCTAGAGCTGACGCATCTTCTTGTAGGCTCTCTGGCGCTCTCTTGTGTCTTGTTCCTAAATAACCAACAAGATTTTTTTTTTTTTTTTTTTTGGTTTTTCGAGACAGGGTCTCTCAGTGTAGCCCTGGCTGTCCTGGAACTCACTTTGTAGACCAGGCTGGCCTCGAACTCAGAAATCCGCCTGCCTCTGCCTCCCGAGTGCTGGGATTAAAGGCATGTGCCACCACCGCCCGGCCGGTCTGATCTTTTGAATGCGGATTTTTAAAAGTTCAAAACAGATTTTGCAGATGTTATGCGCGGCCACTCCAAGCCTGGAATCCGTCCCCCACCTACGACATGGCACTATTTGCGAGATGCTGCCAGCCACAAATTTCCCTTTTTCCTACTCCTTCCCCTCCTAGGGCTTTTTCCTAAATTCAAGCCTCAGGAGAGCGGAAGGGGCGGCGCAGAGAGGACAGTGGTGGATTGAGAAAGGTGGGCTTTCGGTAGCATTCCTACGACCTCCGCCGCGAGCTGCTTCCAAGAGTGGCAGCCCGGCGCTGCCTCTGCCCGGGACTACCCAAGTCACCTGTGTCCCCAGCTACTTCAGGCGCGTCTAGACCGCTGAGGGCGAAGCTCACAGCCTCCCTAGCCTGCGAGCCCAGCAAATGCCTGCGGCTCCGCAGAGGAGCTTTGGGGAACCACAGGTTCCCCTCTTCACCAACAAGGGCATTCTCAGCCTAGCTGGCCGTGGCTCAGCTGAGGTTTGTGGAGGGAGTGAACGGCCAGCCCCTACTCGGCAGATCTTCGCGTGGTCTTTGTGTACAGTATATAAAAGGTTATGGCGAGGGGGGGGTGTGACAGGGAGGGGAACAAGCGGAAGGGTTGTGGAGGAGTGGGAGTGGAGAGATAAGTAAGACGCTCCACTTCCAGAGGTCCTGGGTTCGATTTCCAGAATTCCCGTGGAAGCTCTCAATTATCCATCTCCTCTTCTGGCTGCCCCAGGCACCAGCGCGGGGTATACACAAATAGATACAGTTAAAGACGTCCAAATACAGGAAGGGAAGGAGGGAGAGAGGGAGGGAGGAAAAAGAAAAGAAAGAAAAGACCCCACAAAGCACTGGGAAGGCAGAGAGGTAAACAGCTCTGTGAGTTTGAGGCCAACCTGGTTTGCATAGCAAGTTCCAAGCCAGCTCAGCCACATTCTAAGACCCTGGTTTAGGAAGGAAGGAAGGAAGGAAGGAAGGAAGGAAGGAAGGAAGGAAGGAAGGAAGGAAGGAAGGAAGGAAGGAAGGAAGAAAAAGAAAAAGAAAAATGTTAAGTTGGAGCACGAAGCGCGTTCTGAATGTGCAGCCTCTTGCGCCTCACCGAACAGGTCTCCATGTCTTCTCTTCCTTCACACTGTAATACAGGAAATTCTCGTTTAATTAATTAATTAATTAATTTGTATTTCAAGGAACAAGAGCTGTTGTTTTGGATTATTAAAACAGCATCTGGGGCTGGTGAGATGGCTCAGCAGGTAAGAGCACCCGACTGCTCTTCCGAAGGTGATAAGTTCAAATCCCAGCATCCACATGGTGGCTCACAACCATCCGATCTGGCGCCCTCTTCTGGAGTGTCTGAAGACAGCTACAGTGTACTTACATATAACAAATAAAATAAATCTTTAAAAAAAAAAAAAAAACAGCATCTGAGCCGGGCGGTGGTGGCGCACGCCTTTAATCCCAGCACTCGGGAGGCAGAGGCAGGCGGATTTCTGAGTTCGAGGCCAGCCTGGTCTACAAAGTGAGTTCCAGGACAGCCAGAGCTATACAGAGAAACCCTGTCTCGAAAAACCAAAAAAAAAAAAAAAAAAAAAAAAAAAAAAAAAAAACCAGCATCTGAGTCTATGCAGCAGAGAACAACCAGAATCTTTTAAGATTCTTCTATCTCCACCTCCAGAGAGCTAGAATAATGCGTTTGCCATCATGCCTGGTTCACACAGTACTTAGAATTTGAACTTCATGCGTGCTAGGCAAGGACTCCATCACTAAGCTACATACCCAGGCCTGTATTTCTAATTTATTTCTTTTGAGACAAATTCTCTTCTAACCCAATCACAAGCTTAGACCACTATGCCCAATCCAACCCACATTTTTAATATATTGGTATTAGTATGCTCAGACTTCTGATATGAAATGACACATATTTTTCATTTTGTCTCACTGTACCACAGTTATGGCACCCGAATCATCAGATTTTGTTTATCCTTCAATATTCACACAGGTTCCAAATACACAGTGTGGTGAATAAGAAGACATTTGAGCATTAATAAATTTTTTTAAGAAGGCTCTAGTTTAAACAAAAATTCCCCTCCAAAGCAGGTATGTCACTGAATTCTCATATTTCAAAGGTTAAGATAACCAACTAAGATAATTGTGACAGTGGTGTTCCTGTATTGGTATTTACTATGCCAGGTAGCCCTGCCAAGGCCATAGGAAGAAGGCCTCCCTCTAGCATTTATTCACTGAGCCAGGATGCTCCCATGTCCTCTCCCTCCTGCATCTCCACCTGCACCTGTGCCTGTGCCTGCACCTATACCTGTATCTGTACCTGCACCTATCCCTGTATCTGCACCTGTACCTACACCTGTGCCTGCACCTGCACCTACACCTGTGCCTGCACCTACACCTGTGCCTGCCTATGCTTGTACCTGCACCTGTGCCTGCACCTATGCCTGTACCTGCACCTGTGCCTGCACCTATACCTGCACCTATGCCTGTACCTGCACCTGTGTCTGTACCTATGCCTATACCTGCACCTACACCTGTGCCTGCACCTATACCTGTATCTGCACCTGTGTCTGTACCTATGCCTATACCTGCACCTACACCTGTGCCTGCACCTATGCCTGTACCTGCACCTGTGTCTGTACCTGTGCCTGCCACCGGAGATTCAGCTTTCAAAGAAATACTAGAGAACAGGCTTCCAGATGGTTTGAGAACCAAGCTGTTGGTGTTAGATGTCTGAGGCAGAGTAGAAAGACAGAAGGCAGATAGAGACCAGTCTGACCTGAGCAGGCAGGACTGTTTATCTCAAAATAGCAAGGGACAGACACTCTTCTGCAGGAAGGGGATACTTGGAGCTTATATGAGAGGTATGGGGAATGGAAAGTTAACTGCAAAATGCCGGGGCTGTGTGCCTGCCTGCAGTTTCTCCCCCTGCACTTATTTGTGCAGACCAGGTTGTTTTATCTTTAGAAAATGTCTTTCCCAGTGTCAGGATGCAGGTGATGGAGGGTACCTCATTTGGCAATGGTAGTGAGGGATAGGGGCTGGAGTTCCAATGTAGGGACAGGGGATTTCAGCAAGCCTTAGGGGAATGGAAATTCACTGGTCAGGGTCTGAAAGAGTTTGTTTACGGTTTTTTCCAACAGTCAGGCCACACTACTCCACTGTGTGTCTTCCCGGATGAAGCCCAAACGTAATAGAAGAGAATTCCTCACATGACTTTGGAGGACCCTAGGTCCTGTGCAGTACCTTGAACCCCCTGCCAGGTAAGTCATCTGTCTTTTCATGGTCAATGGTGCTTCCTTCCAAATATGTGAGCTACTCTCCAGGAATTCACTTGTTTTTGTTTACAACTCTCTTTTCTTTCTTTCTTTTCTTTTCTTTTTTTTTTTCTTTTTTTTTCTTTTGGTTTTTTGAGACAGGGTTTCTCTGTGTAGCCCTGGCTGTCCTGGAACTCACTCTGTAGACCAGGCTGGCCTCGAACTCAGAAAATCCACCTGCCTCCCAAGTGCTGGGATTAAAGGCGTGCACCTCCACGCCCAGCAAAGACTTTAGATTTTTTTTTTTTTTTACTTTTTCTAGACAGGGTTTCTCTGTGTAGCCCTGGCTGTCCTGGAACTCACTTTGTAGACCAGGCTGGCCTTGAACTCAGAAATCTGCCTGCCTCTGCCTCCCAAGTGCTGGAATTAAAGGCGTGGGCCACCACGCTCAGCTGTTTACAACTCTCATGACTTAACATTCTTCATTCAACATTTAGATTCATCCACTGAATAGGAAATCTACATGTATAATCTAATATTTAAAAGGTGGAGCTGGGGACCTGGAGAGATGTCACCATGGCTAAGAATGCTGGCTCTTCCCTCAGAGGACCCTGATTTGAATCCCAACACTCACATGGCAGCCCTACAACCTTCTATAACTCCAGTTCCAGAAAAAAAAAAAATCTTAAAATGAAGGTGGAGCTGGCCATGGTGGTAAACATCTGTAATCCCACCTATCCAAAAAACTGAGACAGGAGGATGAAAGTTTGAGGCCAGCTTGGGTAACTTAGCAAGACCCCTGTCTCAAAATAGAATTGTTAGGATCCATGGCTCGCTGGAGATTGACACCCCAGACTCAAATAGTGTGTAAACAGAAAGAGTGTCTTATTCTGTAGAAGTCCAGCATGCTGGGGTCTTCCAGAACCAAGATAGACAACCAAGTGAGTTCACAGGCCTGATTTAAAACACATTAGGGGATTCTGGGATAGGTGACCTTTATCTTACTTCAACTCTAGGAACATTCTATTACTGGAGTATGAGGGCTGGAAACTGCTGCAGACTGATTGTCCTTGTCACAGGGCAGCTGGTGGGACTGCTTCTGCAGGCAGAACAGTTTCTGACCTGAAACCTGGGGGATTTTTTTTTTTTTTGGTCTAGTAACTGACCTGCCCGAGCTTGCCCAGACTTGCCCAGTTCTTAGGTCTAGTCTTCTAAACTGCCAATGTGAAGCCTGTCATGGAGTCAGCCTAGCCTTCTCAGAATAAAAAGTGCTGGAGAGGTAGTAAATAAAGGACTGTGACCCAATACTGAGAGGAGAAAACCAAATACCAACTAATGCATAATAAAAGGAAAACAGCATCTTGCTCTTTCCACCAAACATCCATTTCTACTTTCTCTGCAAAGGTTCCTTGTGTATTCTCCAAACAAATCCACACATATGCAAATATGTCTTTTCTCCCCCATCCCAAAATGCCCCCTTACTTTTCTCTACATTCAGTAATGTTAGCATTCTGCCTAACTCCACCCCCACAATTAACTGGCCGCAGCCAGGAATGCTCTGCCCCACAGTTACCTGGCAACAGCCAGGTAGGCCTGACCCACTATAAAAGGGGCTGCTTGTCCCCTGCCCCCTGCCTCTATTGTTCTCTTGCTTCTCTCTTGCCCTCTTGGGCTCTTCCCTTCCCCCTTCCTTCCCCCTCTCTCCACGTGTTCATGGCCCATTCTTGGCAACTCTAAAAGTGGGCTGGCCTCTCCCACATCAATCATTATCAAGAAAATGCCATACAGCCCTGGTTACAACCTTAATTATGGGCTGGCCTCATGGAGGTGTTTTCTCAAGCATTTCCCTCTTCCTGGAGGATTTGTATCAACTCGACGAAAAACAAACCAACATAAAGTCCTATCTTGTGCGCGTAATTACGGTTGTTGGGAGTTTGAGAGTGCAATGACCATGTCACGCCTGAGAGTAGGTCATCTCAACTGTCCCTGTCCCTTCCTACAGCTCTTACATTCTTTCCCTATTCTCTATGCTGTTCCCCACTGAGCTTTGGAGTGGACGATACAAATGGTCCATTTAAATCCAAATATTAAAACAGCCACCTAGACCTAATACACTGACCAATCCCGTCTCTGCAGTCCCTGCTACCTGCCCTCCCTTAATGCCCACCTTAAATGTATATTAAAAACTGTTTCTTGATAAACCCGGAGTTTGCTCCCTAAAAAAATGAAAACGAAATGGAAGAAAAAAGGAGAACCCCTGCCTCAGAGTGCGACTTGAGCTCTTTGCTCGAGCCCTGTGCAAAATGGAAGTCGAAGCTAACCCTTGATTGACGCTGCTGTGTGCCGTGGGGTGTTCGCTTCTGTTGGGGGAGCCCTGTCTCGCTCACTGGCTGACAGCTTTGTCCTGCTTTCTAGAGACTGACTTGTTATTTCAGATGAATGGCTCAGAAGTTATAGGCAACAATGAGTTGGGAGGAAGTGCCTGGGAATCCCAAGTGCTTGCTTACTCTCCCTGGGCACTCTCCTCCAGGGCCATGGAATGTTCCTGAACATTGCTACCCTGGAGACTGGGAGTCCTGAGGTTCTGTTGTTCTGACAACTCACTGCCCAATAGCCTTGGGCATCAGCGCTGCCTAGGTTCTGGAAGAAAGAGGCCTGAAGTTATTGGCGCCGTACATACTCAACTATGACCAGTCTTTCTGTGTTCAGGGATGTACCCATAGCCCAGAAGATAGAAGGCAGCTTACTAAAGATCTACAGGCAAGATGGCTATCCTAGCAAGGTGTTCCTGGCCTACAAAGGTAGGAGCCAGTCATTTTAGAGTTTAAGATTTGCTACGTTTCAACTGGCTGTATGTGGGCAGTGTCCCTAGTGGAGGATTGAAGAATAGCTCAAGTCTCTGCTGCTGCAAAGGCTTCTGCCCAGAGCAGAGATCAGTGACTAGCCCAAGTCACCTCATACCCTGTCTGGGGACTTCTGGGAATTTGGGAGGAGCCAAGTTTTCTTCTCACCCTCTCCTTTTTTTTTAAAAATCTGCCACTTCATCCCCTCTAGTTCCTCCCCGTTCTCTATGGTGTTGTTTTGTTTTGTTTTGTTTACAGTCCCATGTAAATCATACTAGCCTTGAACTCACAACATAGCTGAAAATGATCTTGAGTAGATTCTGGTCCTGCCTCCACCTCCCTAGGACTGGAGTCACCACCACACCTCGCTTCTCTCTCGTTCTTTCATAGGTTTCTGTTTGTGTGTTTGTTTTGTTTTGTTTGAGATTTTTTTTAATTGTATGTGTATACAAGAGAGAGAGAGAGAGAGAGAGTAATCATGTGTACATTCATGCAAGTGTTTGAGGCAGTTAGCCAAGAAACATTGATTTTTCTCCAGAGCTGCCTGACGAAAATGCTGAGAACTGAACCCAAGAGCAGTGTATGCTCTTAACCACTGAACCACCCCCCCCACACACACACACGGCTTGCATAGCCTTCCTGAAGCCCCTGCACCCAATTCCCTATCAAACAAACCAGGCATGGCGCATGCCTGTTCTCTCAACCCCTGAGAGATGGATGATCAGATGTTCAAGGACGCTCCCTGCTACATAGCAAGTTCAAGGCCAGCCTGGGGTGCTTGATACTAGAGGGCAAGAGAAGGTGACAAAGAGAGAGACATGAAGAGACAGAGAAAGAGACAGAGACAGAGACATAGAGAGACCTTCATATATGGAATCAGGCCTTGACATCATGAAATGCCTAATTCATTTTGTATGTAAATCTTAACCTTTAAAACTCAAATGAAACAGTTTCCATTGGCTTTGTTGTTGTTTTGTTTGTTGGGTTTTTTGTTTTTGTTTTTGTTTGGTTTGGTTTTTGCTTTTGAGAGGTTATCTTACTTACACCTCAGGATAGCCTGAAGCTCACTCTGTACCAGGTTTGCCCCCACCCATTGCTGGGGTGACAAGTATGGGCCTTGACTTAGCTGTAGGTTTTGTTGGTGGTTGTGTTGTTTTGTTTTGAAACACAGTCACTGACAGCTCACTGTCTTCTAAAAAGAATGAATCAACAAAGAGGGGAGGGGAGAAAAAAAAAAAACAGTAAACTTTCACAGGCTGCTTTAGAAAATCACCAAGAAACATAGGCCAGACTTGCGGTTTGTGGGCTGCCCCAGGCCGGGTATCCAGAACTCCCTTTGAAGTTTCTCCACAGTCTGCATGACCAAAGAAGGCCATCCCTGGGTTTCTCTTGTGGTGCACAAGACCCGCCTGCAGATTGCGGAGGACCCCTCTCTGAACTATGAGTACTTGCCCCTGGTGGGCCTGAAATCCTTCATCCAGTCCTCTCTGGAACTCCTCTTTGGAAAGCACAGCCAAGCCATTGCAGAAAAAAGGGTGAGGCGCAGAGAGATAGAGACAGGGTTTCCTGACCTTAAAACGCACAAGGGACCATGCAGGGACCTCCACCTTGACAGAGGCAATTCCCAAGACTCTGAAAGTCTGTAGCTTTTGTACTGAGGGGCAAAGCTGGGATCTAAACCCAAGTCCTCATTCTGTCACTAAGTTGCATCCACTCATGCACGCTGCTGATTTGGAAATTATAAATAGAGCATTTCAATATAAAAGGAGGGAGGGAAGAGGACTGGCTTGAATGGTTCAAATGTATAAGACCCTCAGTTCAACCCCAGCGCCAAAAATAAGACAAAATTCTAGTCTGGGGTGTGCTGCTGCTTGCAAACATTCTTTCCACGTATTGCTTGCTGACAGGTAGGGGGTGTGCACATCGTTGGTGAGAGTGGGGCCTTCCAGCTTGGGGGTCAGTTCCTCAAGACGTGGCGAAAGAATTTGAAAATTGTTTGTATTGTCTCATGTCAAAAAGGTGAGTGTTACCCAGGTCAGGGACAGGAGAAGATCCCACACCCTGTTGTTCCCAATTCCTGTCCCACGTGTAATCTCTACTCCTACCCTCATTTTCTACCAAGAGAAAAATGGTGGCTAATGCCAAGCTATATCCAACCTTTTCTTGTTATTGTCCTACTGCCTGTCAATAATCCTCACCCCACTCCCTGGTATCCCTGCCTCTGTTTCTCCATTTTCACGGACCCCAGCTGGTGGGGGGTCCTATGTTCCCACAGAACAGTATGGACTCATCTTCCAGGACATGGGCTTTAAAGTTTATGAGTACTCTCTCTGGAACTCCAGTGATCTCTGCTCAGACCCCAACATGTTTATGGAAGTTCTCCAGGTAGAGCTTCCCCAACCCCCTACTCAGAATCTCCTCCCAGACCTGATTTATGGTCTCATCTCCCTCTCCCCTGCCCCGCCCGCCCCCACTCAGGACCCCCCTGCTGGGTTTAGATTTGCCAGGCTTTTTAGTGAGAACAAACCCAAGAGATTGTCTCCACTCTAAATGCCCAGTGTCACCTCTGCATGGTAGAGGTGGTACCTTGCTAAGACCACTAATGTCTTCCTGCAGCATATCCCGGTCAGCAGCATCCTTGTGATTGGGAACATCACTGATTGCAAGTTCACACAGAATCAGTGGACAAAACTGATGTCCATCATTAAGGTGAACACAGCTTCCTGCCACTGGTCCCCTCTTTCCCCATCTGCTTCAACCCCATGGGCCTCAGCCTTTTTCATCTCTCCCTTCTCTTTCAGAGCAAGCAGATATTCCCATTCTTTGACATTCCCTGCCAAGGTTTATCCACTGGTGACCTTGAGGAAGATACCAAAATCTTACAGCACTTTGTGTCCCTAGGCTTCGAGTTCTTCTGCAGCCAATCTCTGTCCAAGAATTTTGGCATATATGGTATGTTATGGGCATAAGGGTAGGAGAGATGGGGAGCAGAATTGAAGCCGTATTTATCAGGCAAGCAATGTTTGGTTTGTTTTTAGTAAGCTTACAAAACAATGGGTTTCTTATAATGTTCTCTGTTTCTCTCTCTCTCTCTCTCTCTCTCTCTCTCTCCATCCCCTCTTACACACACACACACACACACACACCCCGGACACTGTACTTCCTCATATGTTTCCCCGTTGCCTTCCCATATCCCTCCTCCAAAAGATAAATATTTTTGACATCACTTAACCCCTGTAAGGAGCCTAGTACTCACGCTGGAGGCAGTAAAGAACAGCAGTGAACCAGGAGTTCGTTGGTCCCTGTGACTAAACCCAGCTAGTTACCCACACCTGTCCTAGTTAAAATTCCACCCTCTCCAGCCTCTGCCCCTTGGCTGAACGACAAGGAGGAGGTACTTGACAGTCTTTTAAGCTTCTCCCCCCCCACCCCCCCCACCCCCGTTGCACACACCGTTGCCTATGGATACTCTTTCTACTAGAGGAGAGGAGGTCCGGATAACTTTTGGGGCCAAATACCACCTTGCGTGGGCTGAGCTGGTGGCTCAGTTGTTTAACCCTTTCTCTTCAAGGTCGGAGGGAAGGGTATAGAGGTGAGATTCTGCACAGGAGGAGACTGAGGGTGAGGCTGTCTTCTCCACACTACAGATGAAGGAGTGGGGATCCTAGTCGTGGCTGCCCTCAGCAACCAGCACCTGCTGTATGTCCTCTCCCAGCTGATGAATTATGTCCAGGCCCTGTGGGGAAACCCTCCTGCCACGGGTGCTCGGATAATCACCTCTATCCTCTGCAACCCTGCTCTGTTTGGAGAATGGTAAAGGGTGGGAGGGTCTGGGCAGGAGTGGGTGGCAAGGGCATGTAATTATTAGGACCGGGACTCCTTATAGACCCAATGACCTAACTCTCTCAGACAATCAATAGTGATACAGCCTTTAACACACAGGCCTTTCAGAGATGTCTAAGACCCAAAGGATGGCAGACTCAAACCTCCTTCCCACCACAGGCACCACAGAAACCAGGTTCCAGCCGTGTGTTTCCTGACACGTGTCCTGCTGTGGAAAGGTGGGAAGCGGGGAGACAAGATGGAAGGCAAGCAGGCCTTTGCAGTCCAATCTCCTGTTCTTTCTTTGGCAGGAAGCAGAGTCTCAAAGGTGTGGTGGAGAACATGATGCTGATCAAGGAGAAAGTGAAGGAGAAGCTCCGGCTCCTAGGGACCCCTGGGTCGTGGGATCACATCACCCGACAGAGAGGGACCCATGGTTATCTGGGACTCAACTGTAAGTTCCAGAACGGGGAGACTCTCCCCTTCCTGACCTCAGCTCTGTGTCTTCACACTGAGCTGCATGGACTAGTTGAGCAGTCCCCAGCTTTGCTTCGGGATTTCCTCTTGACATCCTTGTAGAAGTGGAGCTGCTTTCAGAGACCTTTATAGGATTCCCTCCCCGCAGATGCTGACACTTCTTATCCTATGTATTTCTTCCCCCTGGGCTTGAGAGGAATTCTGAGTTCTGTGACTGTCACAGATCAACAGGTGGAGTTCCTGGTCAAGAAGAAACATATTTACTTGCCCAAGACGAGCCGGATCAACTTCACCTGTATCAATGCCAGGAATATAGACTACATCACTCAGAGCATCCATGAGGCCGTGATGCTAACAGAGGGCTGAGAGGGCGTCTTCTCAAAACTGACCCTGACTGGAACGAAAGCTTTACGTTGTCTTTGAAATTAAAATCCTGGAGGAACTATTCATTGCTATGTTCTCCTTCTCTGTGCAATATGCTGGCCTCAGTAGGTCAGGGGACTTCAGTACAACTCATTCTGAGCATACATAGAGCCCTAAATTCCAACCCCAGGAGATTGGTGTGCGGTGGAGGGGAGCGTAAGAACAATTACCCTCATAGGACATGGTTTTGTTCCTAGCCAAGTGGCTAGTAACTAAGCAAACAGGAGTTGGTAGATATTTATTGGTGCGTGTGTGTGTGTGTGTGTGTGTGTGTGTGTGTGTGTGTGTGTGTTAAAACATTCATCTGCTAGCCGGCATGGTGGCGCACGGCTTTAATCCCAGCACTCGGGAGGCAGAGGCAGGCGGATTTCTGAGTTCGAGGCCAGCCTGGTCTACAAAGTGAGTTCCAGGGCTATACAGAGAAGCCCTGTCTCAAACAAACAAACAAACAAACAAACAAAACATTCATCTGCTGTTTCTTCTAGAAACAGGAGCTACATTGTGCTGGAGTCGTTCCCTAATATGTCAATCATGCTTGAGAGATCAAAAGGTTGCCCTAAAATTCATGTGTAAACATGCCTAAAATTACTTTGCCAGAATAAATTAGAAAGAGATAAAAGTTAAAGTGTTGTCTTAGTTACTGCTCTATGGCTGTGAAGAGACACCAGGACCAAGGCAACTTACAAAAGAAAGCATTTAATTGGGGGCCTGCTTACAGTTTCAGAGGCTGAGCCATAGCCATCATGGAGAGGAGCACGGCAGCAGGCAGGTAGGCATGGGGCTGGAGCAGTAGCTGAGAGCTTACATCCTGATCCACAGACAGGAGAAAAAGCCAGAGAAGGAGGAGCTGGCATGGCAAAGTCCATGCCCAGTGACACACCTCCAACAAGACCATCTGCCCTGATCCTTCCTAAATAGTCCACCAACTGAGAACCAAATCATTAACTTATGGGGGATATTCTCATTCAGATCCCAATGCTAATCACAATGGCCAATGCAACCTAACTTCAAGTGCTATAAGTTACAATAATCAAGGTCTTGTGACAAAAAACAAAACAAAACAAAACAAAAAAAACAATGAAACAGAACAGTGTCCAAAAATAATCATTTCAGTTTATGAATAACTGACTTCTTACATAGATACAGGAACAATACAACGAATTATGCTACAAAAATCAGATTTGAAGGGACCGAGGGAAGGCAAAGAGCTAAAGAGAACTCTTGCAAATGGAGTGTGGATGTAGCAGAGAGAGGCTCCCTGGAGCTACAGTTACACGTGATCATAAGCCACACAAAGTGGATGCTGGGAACTCAGCTGAGGCCCTCTGCAAGAGCAGCACATGAGGATAACTGCTGAGTCAGCTCTTTGGACCCCAGAGGGTTGGGGTTGTTTGTTTGTTNAAAAAAAAAAAAAAAAAAAAAAAAAAAAAAAAAAAAAAAAAAAAAAAAAAAAAAAAAAAGACAGGATATGTTAATAACTGAACTCAGCAATAACAAAATGAACATGACTTTTTTTTTCAAAAATGCATTTTGTTTGTTTGTACTGTAGCATTGGATGGCACGGAACTGCTATGTAGTTTGAAGCCAGAGTGGCCTCAAACTCTCAGAGGTCATCCTGTCTTTGTCTCCCAAGTGCTAGGATTCGTGGTGGCACATGCCTTTAATCCCAGCACTTGGGAGGCAGAGGCAGGCAGATTTCTGAGTTCGAGGCCAACCTGGTCTACAAAGTGAGTTCCAGGTCAGCCAGGGCTATACAGAGAAACCCTGTCTCGAAAAACCACCAAAAAAAAAAAAAAAAAAAAAAAAAAAAGCATGCACCACCACACCCAGTATAATATTGCACTTTTGGGTTTTTTTGTTTGTTTGTTTTTCAAGACAGGGTTTCTCTATATAGCCCCGGCTGTCCTGGAACTCACTTTGTAGACCAGGCTGGCCTCAAACTCAGAAATCCGCCTGCCTCTGCCTCCGGAGTGCTGGGATTAAAGGCGTGTGCCACCACGCCCGGCTTTTTTGTTGTTGTTGTTGTTGTTGTTGTTGTTAATATTGCACTTTTAAATGAGCCAAAGATTGGTTTTCTTGGATGGTGAGTGGGGTTTGGATACAGGGAAGAGGAAGAGATCACCAGTGGACACAAGGAAGCTTTGGAGAGAAGGGACAGATATGTTCACTAACTGGGTGGTGGTAAATGCTCCACAGATGCGCACATACATCAAAACTCATCCAATCGTAGGCTTTAAAGATGGGCAGGTTACTGCGTGTCAAACTTTACCTCAGCTTTTGTCAAGTATGATGGTGTACCTCTGTAATCCTAGCGCTTGGAAGGCTGAGGGAGGAAGATTGCAAGTTCAAAGCTAGCTAGTTGGGCACAATGTTTTTATGCACTGTGCAAAGATTATCGTTGTATTATTCAAATGTTGATTTCTCCGTTCCCATATCTAGCTGCAATCCAGACGTGGCTCTGTAATTCTCATACCAAGTATCTCCAGTTTCAAGTTTGTGTAAATGTCGCACCCCATTTGTCCTCTGACTTGTCAATAAAAATTGATCAGCCAATGGCTAGGCAGAAGAAAGAAAAGGGCTGGGCTTCCACCAGCCAAGGGAAAAAGTGGGGATTTGCCACAAGGAAGGGGTCCTGGAGATGTCAAGAGAAAACACACCTGAGGCTCAGAGAGCCTAACCAACATTAAAACGCAAGTATGTCCGGAATTTTGGCTGGGAAGGAGCCAGACTAGCTTAGAGGATTAGAATAGGTCAATAACTGCCCAGGTATTGTGATTGTGATGCCCAGGTGAAGCTTGCTTAAATACAGTATTCTCGGGCTGAAAAGATGGCTCAGTGGTTTAGAGCACTTTCAGAGGTCCTGAGTTTGAGTTCAATTCCCAGCAAACCACATGGTGACTCACAACCACCTGTAATGGGATCTGATGCCCTCTTCTGGTGTGTCTGAAGATAGTGACAGTGTACTCACATGCATTAAATAAAATACACACACACACACACACACACACACACACATAATCTGTCTCATTTATTTGAGAGTTAGCTGGGAATAGAGAAATACCGCTACAAAATACTTTTACAAAAGCTACATGATTCATTTACAGAAAGTACACATGACCCTTTCGCAAGATAATATACATATATTTATGAAAAGGTGTCCATATATACCTAATAAAACCTCTTTATAAGAACTTACAAAAAAGGATGATAGAGTGGACAGGTGAGAGGCCAGTGGTACAGATCCTGTTAAAGCCACAGGAGGTGAAGGCTGTCGGCTGTGAGATAAACACTTTGGGTGGAGCATTCATCCATAAGGCTAATGAGTAGACTATAGGCGTGTGGGTTGGTGACTAGGTGGAGGGGAAGGAGAAATATGTTAGGTGGGGCTATCAGTTCACTCCTCAAACATAGGTCCTACTGTAGCTTCCTGTTTCAAAGATGATTTTCCTCCTAGACACATTGTTTCCCAGGCCAAGGAATAGACAGTAGATTGTTAAAAAATTTCTCTAAATAAATAAAATAAATATACTCATGTGACAGAAGTTTGCGTGGTCTTCTCCCGTAGCCTAGGGGTAATGTCTACCACTCGGTGGTACACCAACGACCATAAACTTGAGTCCTGAAAGACTTCTCGTCAGTCACGAGAATTGGCGACTCGGTAGAGAGGTCGGGGGTATTGTTAAGAATATCTTAGATCATTTCCTCCTTTTTATACAGAGTCCCAGCCCATGGAATTGGAACCACCCACAGCCAGCGAAACTTCCTAATTCAGTTAACCTAATCAAGATAAGCCCTCCTCGAATGCCCAGAGGCCCATTTCCCAAGTGATTCTAGATCTCACCAAGTTGACATTTCAGATTAACCATCACACCTTGTCTCAAAAAAATAATAAAACAATGATGATAATATTAAAGTGCATGCACATAAGTCCTAGATAACATGAAAGGACTCAAAGTAAGTGACTAGTTAGAAATGTCTGCACGTGAGCAATGTTACTGTTTCAGCTGCTGAAATGGGAAAAGAAACAGTTTTCACTTCCAAGAATAATTGTCAGTCTACAGGAGCAGCCCAGCAGGAGACACTAGAGACAGACAGCCTTAAGTGTCATAGATAGATTGTCAATAAATCCCCGAAGGAAGTAGCAGTCACTAGTGCTTACTGTGCTGTAGAAGTTACTGCGACATAGAGCTGAACTGTTCTAAGAGGTTTGAATCCATTTCATTTAATGCTCTAATAACTCATTGAGATGAATTCTTACAGTTATTATTGTCATCTTAACATTCTGCTCGATCAGGGTCCCACACTTTATAGCCATACAATGAAAAGTGCAGGACTCGAATTCTAAAGGAACAGAAATTTTATATATAATAAATTGCATTTAATTTTTATATAAATAATATAAGTAATTGTATACTATTTAAATTATTAAATATATCATATACATCATTTCTGTTCTTTTAGAGAACCCCAACGAATACACCAACCCAGTTAATTCCCACATCATTACCCTCTCATATTCAACCTCTGGGTTTTTTGGGGGGGGGTTGTTTGTTTGGGTTTTTTGTTTGTTTGTTTTTTGAGACAGAGTTTCTCTGTATAGCCCTGGCTGTCCTGGAACTCACTTTGTAGACCAGGTGGCCTCGAACTCAGAAATCCTCCTGTCTCTGCCTCCCGAGTGCTGGGATTAAAGCCGTGTGCCACCACACCTGGAAACCTCTGGGTTCTTGCAGGAGTTCAAGCAGGCACCCCACAGCTCTTAGGGACTCCATGCTCTGAGCCAGCTATCCCTACTGCCTTGGAGACACCTAACTGATGATGATGATAACTGGCGATGAGCTGCATCCTACCTATCAGGGTTAACAGAATGTGAACATAGCAGAATGGGAATGGATGCCGCAACATTCCACAGAACCAAAACCTATCCAAAATGGCTTGCCTGCCACCTGAACTTAAGAGACAGTCATGCCCAGTGGTTACAGAAATGTCAAATTTAATGGCCTGAGCTGGAGGTGGCTTCAACTTGTCTCTGCTTTCCTGGTGACAACCATATGTCCAAGGGACACTGGAAGATGCCTATGCTCTCCAGGATGGCCTTAGGGTAAGGGTAAGTGGACCACTGAGAAAGAAGTAGTCAGAGATGCAGCAATGCCTGGATGCCAGCCACCAGCCTTCCCTCCTCCTCTTCATTCCATTGCAAATAATGGTCTTGTCATGTAACCCAGGCTGGCACCCTGATCATGTCACCTTAACCTCCCAAGTCCTCAGATTGCAGGTGTGTGTTGCCACCATAGCCAGCTAGATATTGGTCTTCAGATGAATATGATCTGAAAGGACCCATCTGTCCTGAGGCTGTCACCCTAGGGCCATGCTGAGATGGGTGGGAATGGACACCTAGGTGTCCTGCAGAGCCTGTCAACATGCAGGCAAACCTGTCTTGGCTCTCCTAGGCTGCCTTTGCCCAGACTACAGTCTCACCAGTCCTTTCGGATCCTAAGTGAGCTACTATTAATCCCACAGGGTGACAATAAGATCACTTCCACCATTTTTGAGCCATTTTTGAGGCAGCTTTTAAAAAATATTGGCCAGAACGATGGGCACCAACCAGGTCCATACCCAGGATTCCCAGAGAATGGCAAAATTACACTAGGCAGAGGCTTATAAAGGCAAATCCCATGAGGCTACATACTTCCTGCCTTTGTCCAGTCGGGGGCAGCATACACCCTGATGTACTTCCTGCTTATGTGCCTCTCACCTACCTGCAATCAAGCACATCCTGTGCAGTTGGGGCAACCAAACCTGTTTACAGACGTGAATGCATGAAGCTTGTTATTTGACATGAACAACAGCATTTTAGAAAGCTATCAATACTTGGGCAAGTAGGGCTTACAAGTTAGAGGCACAGCAATTTAAATTTAACTTTGGTCATTATAATCCCCCCCACCCTAGACTTATAACTTTAGCCCTCACATTACCTCTGCCCAGCAACACCTGTTTACCACCATTCCCAGGTTTTGACCCTAAGGAGACAAGTAGATGCCAAAAAATGAGGGGTGGGTAGAGGGCCTTCTGCGAGCAACCTGGGCTCTATCTGGTCCTCTCTGCCAGACTAGGCAGCACATCCCCTTCAAATCTGACCCAGGCCACACCACACACTTAGTAACCCTTATGATGCCTAACTGTCCTTTCCCCCAGCGTCCCTAGATGGTTAAGATTGTAGCAATTTCCTCCCCTTCTGGATTATTTATAAGCTCTCAAGCCTCCTGAAGGCCCCCGCTGTCCTATAGTTGACTGGATCTGTGCTATAAAGATATTTTCCACAAGGGTCAGGTGAGCAGAACTGTGATGGTTTGTATATGCTTTGCCCAGGGAGTGGCACTATTTGGAAGTGTGGCCTTGTTGGAGTAGGTGTGTCACTGTGGGTGTGGGCTTTAAGACCCTTGTCCTAACTGCCTGGAAGTCAGTATTCTGCTAGCAGCCTTCAGATGAAATTGTAGAACTCTCAAGATCCTCCTGCACCACACCTGCCTGGATGTTGCCATTTTCCTACCTTGATGATAATGGACTGAACCTCTGAACCTGTCAGCCAGCACAAATTAAATACTCTCCTTATAAGAGTTGCCTTGGTCATGGTATCTGTTCATGGCAATAAAACCCTAACTAAGACAAGCACCTTCTTGTGGAAGCCCAGACATAATATTGTTTGAAGGGGAAAGAATGTTTTTTGTTTGTTTGTTTGTTTGTTTGTTTGTTTTGGTTTTTCTAGACAGGGTTTCTCTGTATAGCCCTGGCTGTCCTGGAGCTCACTTTGTAGACCAGGCTGGCCTCGAACTCAGAAATCCTCCTGCCTCTGCCTCCCGAGTGCTGGGATTAAAGGTGTGCACCACTACACCTGGCTAAGAATGTTATTTTTACCTGCTGGCTGTTGTCCTTGCTGGTGACTATGTCTACCTTGCTGCTGCTACTGCTGCCCCCACCTTTCACTGATCATGAAATCCAGCTTCTTTGGCTTTCCAAAGAGACCTGAAGACCAGTGGCTCTCCAGGAATTTTCCAGGCCTTTAGCACCAGGTTAGAATGACTGAGGCATTGTTAAACTTGAGATGCCCAAGAGAAAAACCAGTTCCACAATTTTTGAGCCCAATTTAAGCAAGCTTTAATAAAATATGAATGAGGGTGATGGACTCTGGCCAGGAAAATCCCAAGTCATATCCCTAAGAAATGAAGACAAGTGACATTTTTCAGAGTCCTAAAAGGGCAAAACTATAAGGCCACCGTATTTCCCATCAGGTCCAAACAGGGCAAAGCAAATATCCCATTGTACTTCCTACCTGTGTACCTCCCGCCTACATTCAATCAGGAACCAGCACCAAGCGTATACATCCTGATGTATTTTCTACCTACATACCTCCTGCCTACACCTGATCAGGCATAGTACAGTCGAGTCAAACAGACTTATTTAGGGAAGTAAAAACTTGTGGTTTCCGACTGGAGAGATGTCTCAGCGGTTAAGAGCACTGACTGCTCTTCCAGAGGTCCTGAGTTCCCATCAACCACATGGTGGCTCACAACTATCTGTAATGGGATCTGATACCCTCTTCTGGTGTGCCTGAACACAGTATGCTGATACACATAAAATAAATAAATCTCTTAAAAACAAAACCCCAAAAAAACTTGTGGCTTCTTATCTCTGGTAAACAATAGCCTCTAGCATCTCAGGAAATCCTTGTGCAAGGGGTTTAGGCACAGTAGGACATAACTTTGGTTCTCCCAGCATCCAACCTGTAACCACTTCTGTAGCCTGGCTTTTCCTCTGTGCAGGCAGCCATTGTTAGATTCTCTAGCCCATATCTTGTTAACCATTCTGATAAATCCCTTTTGTAACATACAGTCATTCTATTAGTCCTTCTCCTCCAAAGAATCTTGACTAATACAGGCAGTGTGGTCAGACTCTTAACTTCCTGCTCTTCGCTCTGTACAATCCTGCTTCCAGGGGGCGGTTTGAAAAGGTGGGAGACTTGCCGGGCGTGGTGGCGCACGCCTTTAATCCCAGCACTCGGGAGGCAGAGGCAGGCGGATTTCTGAGTTCGAGGCCAGCCTGGTCTACAAAGTGAGTTCCAGGACAGCCAGGGCTATACAGAGAAACCCTGTCTCGAAAAAAAAAAAAAAAAAAAGAAAGGTTGGAGGCTAGTCAGAGAGAAGACAGCCTGTCTAATCGTGCGTGCATCCGTCTGTCCGTGCTCTTCCTGGGATCTTGGCTCAAGTTTCATCTTTGTGATGTCCTTCATATTCTTGGATTTTCCTCAGTCAGTTCATAACCACAACACACATAGATCAAGTGTTTCTGTAGGATACCATGTCACTCATAGCCCTGGATTTTTCCAGAAGGAAGCGTGAGACAAAGAAAAACCCCAGATGTGTATCTCCAAGGAGGGCTAGGGGCTCATAGGCTCTCTGGCCTGTCTTAGCTAGGGTTTCTATTGCTGAGACTAAATGCTATGCCCCCACCCCAAAAAAAAGCAAGTTGGAGAAGAAAAGGTTTACTTGGCTTACATTTCTACCACACTGTTCATCAGAGAAGGAACTCAGGACAGGAACTCAAAACAGGGTAGGAACCTGGAGGCAGGAGCTGATGCAGAGGCCATGGAGGGGTGCTGCTTACTGACTTGCTTCCCATGTCTTGCTCAGCCTGCTTTCTTATAGAACTCCGGACCTCCAGCCCAGAGATGGTACTCCTTACAATGGGCTGGGCCCTTTCCCATTGATCACTAATTGAGAAAATGTCTTACAGCTGGATCTCACTGAGGCATTTCCTTTCTCTCTAATGACTCCAGCTTGTGTCAAGTTGACACAAACCCAGCCAGTACAGGACCTAAGGTAAGAGCTCATGACCCTAGAAAAACATATTCTGACATACACATAAGTCTGTGCAATGTCAGAAGCTCTCAGACACCATGAGCTCCATCTGATATTTCCTCAGAGTCTGCGGGACCCTGGCAGGACAGATACCATCTTCAGTACTTTCGCAAACAGTCACCCCAGAGTCATAGCAGCAGGGAGACAACCCTCTACTCCCCTTTCCTCTGCCTTCACTTGAGCAGGAGGTACCAATACCAGGAAATAGCCACTGCCTGAAGGAACACAGCGCTCCCAGAAGCTCCGCAGTTTCAGTAAATTCCCCATTAGAAAGCACTGGCAGCAATGTGGGCCTGGCCGGGAAATCTGACAGTGAGAAGGTAGCCCTGTAGTGTTTCTAGGACTATCACGGAAAGCGCTCTGAAGACTAGCTGTACAATGTGCATCTCACCAAGATGAACGGGGGGAAAAAATAAAAAGGAAAGGGTCTGGCTGTTCCTAGGTGTGGTGGTGGTGTGGGAGGGAGAGTGTTGATACAAGGGAGTGCACAGCCAGAGGCAGGGACATCTGGGATTCTTCACAATGCACATGGCCCTGAGCAATGAGGGGAGAGGGGGAGGGAGAGGAAGGAGGGGAACCAGGTGCAACAGCCAAGAGAGCAAAGGGTTAAAAAAAAGGGGGGGTAACCAAAATGGGTGCATTATATAGAGAAGAGCATCTAGGGGGAGGAGAGCCCAGTTCCTGGGCTTCGGGGTTCAGGGTTCAGGGTTAAAGGGTAGGCTCTGCCAGCCATATCACAGTAACAGGTAGGGACTGAAGGATGCTGGTAGAATCTTGGAGTCAGGTCGACTTTGATATGCTCCATAGGCATATCTCAGGTTTTGAGACTTAACATAGAAAACTTCCCTTTGAGACAGTCTTACTATATAACTTAGGCCATACTGGAAGTCACTGTGTCCAGGCTGACCTCAAACTAAGGTCCTATTGCCTACACCTCCAGAGGACTTGTGATGCAGGCATGTGCTACCATGTGGGACCTTGTGTTTTACCACAACGTTGGCAACATAGAGAGACCCTGTCTCAAAAATATGTATCCTTCCTTCCTTCCTTCCTTCCTTCCTTCCCTCCTTCCTGGTGTCTGTGTCTACATTCACATTATTGTGGATGCGCAGAGGGCAGAGGACAGCTTGCCAGAGTCAGTTCTCCCCTTCCGTTATATGGGGCCTAAAGCTCTAACTTAGATCATCAGGCTAGGCAGCAGGCACCTTTACCTGCTGAGCCACCTCACTGAACATCTTTACCATAACTTTGAAAAAAGTTCCCAAGCCGAAAATCGGGATGTAGTCGGCAAAGTGTTTGCCTAGCAGACACAAAGCTCTGGGTTCCATCCCTGGCATCAAAGCAAAACAAAAACCAGCAACAACAAAAACCACAGGCGGACACACACCTTATAATTCCAGCACTCCAGGGATCAAAACGTTTCTCAGCTACACAAAAACTTTGAGGCCAGTCTAGGCCACCGAAGGCCATGTCTCAAAGAGCGGGGGAGGAGGGGGGAGTTTCTAGACAATAACACCTCCAGATCTTTTAGGACCCATCACTACAGGAGTCACTGGCAGCATTTTGGTCTGGGAGCTGTTTAATCAGCAGGAAGTTGACAGAGGCCCCCTGTGGTCGTCCAGCTGGTATAAGGAACCACAGAGTTATGGAAAAATCGGTGAGCTTTCTTGGAGGGGGTTACAATGGCCTACAGGTTTGTCCTGTCTGGCCTGTCTGTCTTCCTTCCCTCTGCCCTTTTTTTTTGTTTGTTTTTTTTAAATCTCAAACTTAGCCTAAGAGGCTTTTCCTGGTCATCAAGTTTTGAGACAGCAGGTGGCGATGTTCAGCAAACTTGGGCACTAGCAAGAAACCTGAACTTTGAACATGAGAATTGATCACCTATAGCCGGCTAACCACTTCCTTTTATGACTACTGCCAAATACAGGGTTAGACAAAGGACTTTTCTTCCTCATTAAGCTTTGCAGAGCTCCTCAGTGGGTCACAGGACAGAATGCAGCTGGGATCTGAGATCTCGTGTGTGTGTGTGTGTGTGTGTGTGTGTGTGTGTGTGTGTGTGTTCCAATTTCAAAGGCCTTTGGAATGTGGTTCTGCTAAAGTCCTGGGTGGAGGCCACCTGAACTCTTTCTGGAGAAGTGAAGAAATTCAGAGGCGTCTCCATACTTCTTCTGCCCAGCACACGGCACCTTCAGTAGTTCTGCCTGCTCCTCGTGGTTTTAACTTTGGTACCTTTCCTCAGAAAGCTGAGTTTGGAATGGGTGGTGATGGCATCCATCTTTATCCCAGCACTCAGGAGGCAGAGGCAGGTGGATCTCTGTGTTAGAGGCCAGTCTGGTCTACATGGTCTACAGAAAGAGTTCCGGGACATCCAAGGCTACACAGAGGAAGTCCTAGTTTTGATCCTCAAGACTGTCAAAATAACAAAACAAAATAGAGGGGGCTGGAACTCTGCAGTAACACATCAGACACATCAGTAACACATCTTATATTCGTTAAAGCTATTTCTTATTTTAAAAACACTTTTATTTCATGGGGGGTGTGATTCACATGTGGTGTCGCATGAGTATGGGAGCATAAGGACAACTTGTAAAAGCCAGTTTCGTGAGCCCACCATAAATCACTCTTTCGATCTTGTGGGTCCTGGGGATTGAACTCTGGTCATCAGGCTTGGCAATGAACATGTTACCTGCTGAACTATCTCACCAGCCCCTGATTTAGTTATATTTCTTTTCTTTTTTTTTTCCTCGTTCCGGTCAACCCTGCTCGCTCCGCTCCACCCGGCTTGCTCCCGCCGGCTCCGCTCGCTCCGGCCAGCCCCACTCGCTCCTGGCCGCCCCCGTACGGCCCCCGCTTGTTCCAGCCAGCCCCGCTCGCTCCAGTCGGCCCCGCTCACTCCGATCGGCTCCGCTTGCTCCGGTTGGCCCCGCTCGTTCCGGCCATCCCCGTTCGGCTCCGCTTGCTCCGGACAGCCTTGCTTGCTCCGGTTGATCTCTCCGGTCCAAGGATTCATTTCTTATTATTCTTCATAAGTACGCTGTAGCTGACTTCAGACGCACCAGAGGAGGGCGTCAGATCTTGTTACGGGTGGTTGTAAGCCACCATGTGGTTGCTGGGATTTGAACTCATCACCTTCGGAAGAGCAGTCCGGTGCTCTAACCCGCTGAGCCATCTCACCAGCCCTAGTTATATTTCTTATACATATGACTGGTGTGTGTGTGTGTGTGTGTGTGTGTGTGTGTGTGTGTGTCTGAGTACCTCTGTGTATGTGTGTGTGTGTGTGTGTGTGTGTGTGTGTGTGTGTGTATGCCACATGTGTCTGCTGCCTTTAGAGGCCAGAGTAAGGCACTGGATCTTCCGGATGTGGAGTTACAGAAGAGAAGGAAATGAGTTGCCAGTGTAGTGTAGTGTGTGCTGGGAACCAAAATGGATCCTCTATAACAATCCTCTTCACCATCACTGAGGTGTCTCCCTAGCCCCACCTTAGACATTATATTTATTTTAAAGGGTTATTACTTGTTTGTGAGTATGTGTGTCGGTTTGTGCATATGAGTACAGGCGCTTTGGATTCCCTGGAGTTGAAGTTGCAGGTAGTAACTTCGACCTTGAGAACCGGTCATGCATACAGCCTGGTAACCAGCCTGGTAACCAGGATGTAACATTGCATTCACCGGAGTTAAAGTTGTAGGTGGTTGTGAACTGTACCGTGTGGGTGCTAGATATGAAACAGGTCCTCTGGAAGAGCATCAAGGGCTCTTCACTGATGATCCACATCTCCAGCCTGTTTACTTATTGTGTGTACCCCACCATGCACTGGAAGGTAGGGGACAACCTCTGGAAGTTGGATCTCTCCTTCCATCATATGAGGTTAGACTCGTTATCAGACATGGCAGCAAGTGCCTTTACCCATTGAGCTATCTGGCTGGCCCCTTAGATGTATGTTTTAACTTCCAGGCTGTTGTTGTTGTTATTCCTCAAAGAAAAGAAAGGTTGGGAAAGGTTGAGCAAGTAGTAGGTGGCCTCATGGTACCTGCATGAGGGTCAAAGCCTTGAAATGAGAGGAATGTTAAGCCCCAGGAGTCAGCCATCCATCTATCTCCCTGGGCCTTGCTTCCATTGAAGACAGGGCTCCGGGAAATGAAAACACAGCACTGGTCTTACAGCCCCAGCAAGTGATAAAGCAGTAAAGACACCGAAGCCCTCAGCGGTCACCGCACACTGGTCTCCCCTCCACCTCCTTTGCTTCCACTTTGCCTTTTTCCCCGGCGCCTCTGGTTTATACAGCTTAGCTTTATGTATGTGGGTCGGAGACGACCTTGAATCCTTCTGGGGGAACAGGGCAGGGAACAGATAAACAGAAAGAAAACTTTAAAGGACTAGATGCTTGATGCCGGCTGAACCACGTGATGATGTGGGTGGTCAGATCACGAGAGCACCGGTGGAGGAAGGACCTCCTCCCAGAGCAAGATGGTAGAGCCTCCCTGGTCTGAGCCTTAGGCTGCTGAGATTCCTGATGGGGGACCCCTGGATGGGTGTGGATGGGTGTTATTGACTTGTGATCCTTCCCCAAGCCCCGACTAGAGAGCTTATAAATTCATAAAGCCAGAACACTGTAAGTGACTTTTCTAAAAGAACACCACGAGGATTAGGAAGTGGCTCAGCGGTAGAGTGCTTGCCTAGCATGGGAAAGCCCTTGGGTTTTTTGGCCACTTGTATATATACACACACACACACACACAGAGAGAGAGAGAGAGAGAGAGAGAGAGAGAGAGAGAGAGAGAGAGAGAGGCTGAGATAACAAGCAAACTATAAACATAAAACAGCGCAGAACCACTGGTCTACGTATACCTTGCTTGTTTCTTTCATTTTATTTTCTTTTTTTTCCCCCCTCGTTCCGGTCAACCTTGCTTGCTCTGGTCTGCCCCGCTCGCTCTGGCCAGCCCTTGCTCGCTCCGGCCGGCCCCACCTGCTCCCGTCGGCCCCGCTCACTCCGGCCATCCCCATTCGGCCCCACTTGCTCTCTCCGGTCCAAGGATTCGTTTATTATTATTATTCATAAATATGCTGTAGCTGACTTCAGATGCACCAGAGGAGGGCGTCGGGTGGTTGTAAGCCACCATGTGGTTGCTGGGATTTGAACTCATCACCTTCGGAAGAGCAGTTGGGTGCTCTTACCCGCTGAGCCATCTCACCAGCCCCTCATTTTATTTTCTATTGCACGTGTTCCTCTCCTAAGCAGTCACCTTCCTCAGGTCAGTGAGACTGTCTTAGGATTCTCATCTATACCTCTCCCAAGACTAGACCAAAAACAACGCGGTGCTTGTTTGCCAAGATTCCCAAGCCCCTTGGTTCTGTTGTCTCTGTGAAAATCTCCTCTTGCAGATGATTGCCAGAGAGCAGCTCTCATCCGTATCAGCCCGATACATCGCGTGTTGGCCTTGACAAGAGCTCACCGGTGTGTGGGGTCAATCTCATGGCAGCATTTTCTCAGTCGAGGCTCCCTCTTCCCAGATGACACTACCTTGTATTAAGTTGACAAAAAACAACTAAGCCAGCACAATGGATAAAGATACTTGTCATGTAAGCCTGACAGTTAGAGTTTGATCCCCGATATCCATGCTAAGGAGAAAAGAGAGAGCAGATACCATAATGTCATCATATGACCTCTGTACACTAGCTGTGGCATACATATGTGCATACGTAATACATACATCATACAGACAGACAGACAGACAGACAGACTGGACAGAATAGTGTTCTGAAACATGGTGTTGGTTGAAGAGCTCATGGACAAAGGCTGAGACTGGATCCACAGCACTGGCTGTCCTGCACATTCATGCATTTAATCATATTCATGATTCTTGGCAGAGCATGGGGGAAGCAACACACCTTTAATCCCAGCACTTGGGAGGCAGAGGCAGGTTGAGCTCTGAGTCTGAAGCCAGCCTGGTCTACAGAACGAATTCTAGGACAGCCAGGGCTATCCAGAGAAACAGTCCTGAAACAACAAACAAACAAAACGACAAAAAAAGTGATTCCAGACTCTGTAACATTATATGGCAGGGATGTGTTTGTGCTTCTGTGGAAATCTTCATTATCCGCAGCACACTCTGGGGCATCCGGTTTAGAGTCAATAGCAGCTATTTTGCAGCACTGTAAGCTATAGACAACCACTACCAGTGCAACATTCATGAAAGCCAATTGTCTAGCTGTGACACTGGCCCTGCTCCACCGCGGAAAAACCAGTTCTGCTTCCGGCTGCCGTTCGATAAAACTTCTCCGACCTATAAGTATGTCTGTTTCTGAGGGCTCACCTCTGAACAGGTCATAGCATCTTACCAGTTTCTCTTATTAATAACCTAAATAAAAATTTTAGTGACCATTTTATATCTGTTGGAGAGTCATGATTTCATCTTTATCTTTTTTTTTTTTTTTTTTTAAGATTTTTATTTTTTATTTATTATATGTAAGTACACTATAGCTGTCTTCAGGCATTCCAGAAGAGGGCGCCAGATCTCATCAAGGATGGTTGTGAGCCACCATGTGGTTGCTGGGATTTGAACTTATCACCTTTGGAAGAGCAGTCGGTGCTCTTACCTGCTGAGCCATCTCACCAGCCCCCCATCTTTATCTTTTTTTAATTTAATTTTTAATGAGCTCAGAGGGTAGCAGGCTTCCCGACAGCATTAAACTCTGCCTCCTGAGCATGCTTCTCCCTCATCCAAACCACATGTGTTCTATTTCCCTCATTACCCACGTCCCTCAGAGCTCCCTCCCCCACCTCTCATCAGCTCCACACACGCTCAACTCACATAAATACACATACATTAAAATTAGGATCTAGCATCTGCTTTCTTTCTTTTTTCCTTTTAAATACTTTTACATTTATTTAATATCCGTGTGTACACTTGCCATGCACACTTGGAGAGCTCAGAGGACAGTATGCAAGAGTCAGCTCCCTCCTTCCACCATGTGGGTCTTGGGAATTGAACTCAGATCCTCAGGCTTGGAGGCCAGTGCCTTTACCCTGGAGCCATCTGGGACTGGAGAGATGGCTCAGCAGTTAAGAGCACTGACTGCCCTTCCTAAACGTCCTGAATTCAAGTCCCAGCAACCACATGGCGGCTCACAACTATCTGTAATGGGATCCGATGCACTCTTCTGGTGTGTCTGAAGACAGCTACAGTGTTCTTGTCATATACATAAAACCATGGAGCCATCTGGCAACCCCTAGGGTCTGCTTTCTTATGGTGTGCTGGAGATTGTGCCCAAGGCCTTGACCGTGCCAGGGTTAGACTGCAGCTCAGGTGGTAGAGTGTTTGTTTAGCGTGCAGAAAGCTCAGGATTCAATCCCCAGTATCATAAATCAGACTTGGTGGCACAAGCCTGTGATCCCAGCCCTTCAGAGGTAGAGGCAGGAGATCTGATAGTCAGGCCATCCTCAGCTGCACAGAGACTTGTACAGCCAAAGACCAGTGAGAAGGCTGAGCAGGCAGAGAGGACCAGTGAGAAGGCTGAGCAGGCAGAGAGGCTGCTGCCAAGCCTGACCACCTGAGTTTGATCCCTGGGACCCGCATGGCTCAAGGAGAGAACTGACTCCTGCAGTTTGTCCTCTGACTTCTACGTGCATGCCTCCGTGCACACACGTTCACACACACGTGCATTAATGTGATCTTACAAACTGAAGGAAAAAAAAGAAGAGGATTTGAGGGGAAAACAAAACCATCCAGGTAGCTTGCTAATTTAAATGGGGAAAGGAAAAGTACACAAACATCCCACAACACACTAACTATGTAAGAAAAGACTGATAAATCCAATTGTATTAAACTTAGGAGCTGCCTTTCGGCAAGCAATGCCACTGAGTGGAAAGGGGACAGGTCAAAGTCGGAGAAGATGTATATGCTATGCTGCCTTGCCTTGCCTTGCCTTTCTTTTAGATAGAAGTTCCTCCCATTGTTGAGGTTGGCCTTGAATTTACTATGTCGTACATGTCTCAAACCCTTAATCCTCTTGCTTCAGCTTCCTGTCAGCTAGATAGGAAAAAAATTACTAAGACAGAAGTGGGGGAGTATATAAAGACATGCTGGAGTGTATCACAAAGACCTTGCCTGTGTGGCAGAAAAAGAAAGATCACTAGATGTTGGGAAATTACAAGTTTAAATTACTGCTCAGAGCCGGGCGTGGTGGCGCACGCCTTTAATCCCAGCACTTGGGAGGCAGAGGCAGGTGGATTTCTGAGTTCGAGGCCAGCCTGGCTTATAAAGTGAGTGCCAGGACAGCCAGGGCTATACAGAGAAACCCTGTCTCAAAAAACCAGCCGGGCAGTGGTGGCGCACGCCTTTAATCCCAGCACTTGGGAGGCAGAGGCAGGCGGATTTCTGAGTTCGAGGCCAGCCTGGTCTACAGAGTGAGTTCCAGGACAGCCAGGGCTATACAGAGAAACCCTGTCTCGAAAAAACAAAACAAAACAAAAAAAAAAAATTACTGCTCAGCCCCCAGAAGGGAAATGCTTCTTAGAAATACAGCAACAGTAAAGGTGGACACGACATTGGAAAACTGGGTCTTTCAAACATGGGGGAGGAGTATGAATTGGCATAGCCTCCGTGGGAAACTGTTTGGTAATAGCTTTTAGTGACAAACCTATACTTACCCCATGACCTAGCAATTCCATTCCTGGGTGTGAGTATTCATCTGTGTATATGCACCAAAACAGTCATAGGAGGAGATGTAGTAATTATATCCCCCAAATCCTTTGGCTGCTATAAAAATATACTCTAAGCTTGATAACTTAAAAACATAGAAATTTATTCTCTCCCCGATGTTCTAGAGGTTTAAAGGTCGGGGGGGGGGGCATCACTAGTGCTGAGCTCACTCCAGGGACTCTGGGTGAGATTTCATTCCTTAGCTTCCAGCTTCTCAGTATGTATATCAGAGGTTGTGTCATGTCACTGGGGCTAAGATTTAACACATAAGCTCTGGGGGGATGTTGTGTCAGAGGGGAGCCATGTCTAAGCCCCAGAGTACCAAAGAAAGGCTCTGCCCAACTCAGCTTTGTGAACCAATGAGTTGGTTGCTGTCACTTACGGGAGCATGGTCAGGGGTCACTTAGTGGAGTATGGAGTGATTCAAAATCAACTAGATCACAAAAAAAAAAAAAACCCCACTCTTCTCAGGGCAGCTGCATCACAGGAGCTCCACACGGGACTCTCCCCAGCAACTAGTTACTGCTTGAATAACCTTAGCAATGCGCCTTGTGGATCTTGCAGGTCTTGAGTTTCTTGAGCAAAAAACTCTTGCCTTCCCTCTATACTACAAATGGCTTTAGAGAAATCAAGTGAGGCTTGCAACTAGAAGTAAAGAATATTTGCTCAGGGCTGGAGAGATGACTCAGTGGTTAAGAGCACTGTCTGCTCTTCCAAAGGTCCTGAGTTCAATTCTCAGCAACCACATGGTGGCTCATAACCATCTGTAAAGGGATCTGATGCCCTCTTCTGGTGTGTCTGGAAACAGCTACAGGGTACTCATATAAATAAAATAGAACTTAAAAAAAGAAAAAGAATATTTTCTCATCTGCAGTTCAGTGTTCTACTCTGATATATACCCCCCTTTACTTTTGTAATAAAAGCGAATAAATAAACTTTGAATTTTAAAAGTGTTTGTTCAGGGCAGTGCTGTAGCAGTGAGGGTTTGAGTCATTTTTTTTAAGGTTTATTATTTTATTTATGTGAGTACACTGTTGCTATCTTCAGCCACACCAGAAGAGGGCATAGGATTCCATTACAAATTGTTGTGAGCCACTATGTGGTTGCTGGGGATTGAACTCAAGTCTTCTGGAAAAATAGTCAGTGCTTTTAACTACTGAGTCATCTCTCCAGCCCCCAGTTTGAGTCATTTATATCTCAGTGTCCCTAAATACTATTTTTTTTTTCGAGACAGGGTTTCTCTGTGTAGCCCTGGATGTCCTGGAACTCACTCTGTAGACCAGGCTGGCCTCGAACTCAGAAATTCACCTGCTTCTGCCTCCCAAGTGCTGGGATTAAAGGCGTGTACCACCACTGCCTGGCTAGTCATGTCTTCCTTAGCTGTCTTCTACTCACAAGAAATTAGAAGACCTAGATAGCTAGCAATGATGGTCCAGAGGTGAGGTGCTTATTTCTTGTGTACAAGAGAAGAAAACAGTGCTCAATCAAGGTGCCAAGGAACAAACTAGAAAAGAGGAGACACAGGAGGTCTTTGTACAGAAAGAGTGGAAGTGGAGGCACCTCTCTCCTATGGACATGGAGTTATAGAGGACTCTAGAGCTTTCTCTGAGAGGTCTTGATGACACCTTCACACTATGGATGACACAGGCTTGTTCACCAGAGGCATCAAGGATGCAGAAAAAAATTGATGGACATTATCCCCATTCATTTCTGCCAGCTTTTTATTTAAAAATTTGGGGGGGGGGGCAGTTGTGTATTTTCCTCTTCCTCTTCCTCCTCCTCCTCCTTCTTCTTCACAATACTGTGCATTGAATCCAGGGCTTCATGAATACCAGACCAGGGCTCTTCTTCTAAGACACACAGGGCAATGATGATGGAGACCTGTACTTCCTCCATGAGTCAGCCAAGAAATAATTCTTCATTCCCTGTCGTAGTTTGTTCTCAGTTGCTGTGATGAACACCATGCGTAAAGGCAGCTAGGTCTGTGTAGCCCTGGTCAGCTCATAGTCAGTCACCAAGGGAAGTCAGGACAGGGACTCAAGGCAGGATCTCAGAGACAGGAACTAAAGCACAGGCCATAGAGGGATGCTGCTTACTGGCTTGCTCAGCCTGCTTTTTTTGTTGTTGTTGTTTTTTGTTTTGTTGTTGTTTTTCTGTTTTTTGAGACAGGGTTTCTCTGTATAGCCCTGGCTGTCCTGGAGCTCACTTTGTAGACCAGGCTGGCCTCAGAAATCCTCCTGCTTCTGCCTCCTGAGTGCTGGGATTAAAGGCGTGCACCACCACGCCCTGCTCTGCCTGCTTTTTAATACAACCCAGGACCACCAGCCCAGGGATGGTGGCACCATCCACAGTTGGCTGGGCCTTCTCACATCAATCAGTAATCAAGAAAATGCTTCAAGGACACGCCTATAGGCCAATCTGATGGAGGAGCTTTTTCCTCATTTGAGTGTTGTTTGTCTTCCCAAATATATCCAGGTTTTTTGTCAGGTTGACAGAAACCAACCTGCAGGCTCCCCAAACCTTCACAGAAAAGGCAGTCACAGCCCAGCTAGTGGGCAGGTGCCAAGGCATCTGGACACAAGAGGCTAGACAGCTATTTACCAAGAGCTGGGTGAATGAATCACTGTACTGGGACATTTGTCACCACCACACCCTGGAATCTGCAGCAAAGGATGAAAACAGGCAGCCATTATTACCAGACTCTTCCAGCCCCTCCTCTGGACTGCCCCAGTGATCATTTTGGATTTAACCCTTACTGGGGCAGTGGTTGGCAATTTAGGACGGCAGTGACAAGGGTCCCTGTGCTTGTCTGGCTCTTCTCCCCTCCCCCAGCACGGATGAGGAGGAAGCTGCTGGCTGGCCTCTACAGATCTGCATTCCTGATGGACCGGAGCTGCCTGGCCACTGCCTGAGGAGAGGCCCGGGAGCCTTCCTGCTCCCAGCTACACTTTGGTGCCTTTGCAGGACGACGGCTGCCCTGCCTGTCCAGTCTAACCTGCCAGGCACCTTGTCTGTGTGCTCAGGGTTGACTGAAACTCTCTTCCTCTTTCAGTTGGACCCAGGAGTGGGCGGGGCAGGTGGACCCAGGAGTGGGCGGGGCAGGTGGGGGCGGGGAAGCGCAGTTCTTTCACTCCGCCCTGACCTCCGGAGGTATTTACAAACATTCCCAATGACCCTTTATGGCTGTAGATCTGCCTCTGGGATAGCCAGCTGCCTGGGAGTGGTGGTGCTGTTAGTTGGTGGGCGGCCAGAGCCTTCCCGACTGTCTGTCTTGTAGCCTTTGTCACTGTGCCCGTGCATCCCTAGTCAGGTTACAGTGTTGTCAAAGGGGAGCAGACAGATTCTCACTCAGTCGCTGAGTCTTGAAGACAGTGTGCAGGTGGGGGTGGGGGACTCAAAAAGAGGAAACAGCCATTTTGTAGGTCCACATCTGGCTGGAAAACACCTTGTCCCCTCTATTGACATGTCTGATATATTTACACACACACACACACACACACACACACACACACACACACACATCGGTCACCACCACCATCACTGCTAAGCCCAGCCCCAGGCATCTCAGAGGACACCAGCAGAGAGTCAAAAATAAAATAAAAAAAAAAAGGCCCTGGTGTGTGCTGGTGATGAAGTGGCACTGCCCTCCTCTACCCTGCCATCTCTCTTAGCCAGAGTCTCTCTGCCTGACAGAAACCCAAACACATGAGGTCACACACACTCGTGAGTTCGTTCTTGCTCCACCTCCCTCTCTTTATCCCTTCCACGAGAGAAGAGATGCTACTACCTCCTGCTCATCCCAAGAGACTATCTAGCAAGGGTTCAATCCTTGCTTGCTTCTCGTGGAAGCAGCACAGAGCAAGGGTTCAATCCTTGCGTGCTTCTCGTGGAAGCAGCACAGAACAAGGGTTCAATCCTTGCGTGCTTCTCATGGAAGCAGCACAGAACATGTGAGTCTGGGAGCTGAGCAACATGACCCATGTTACAAATTTTCAAATTTTATGTGTATGGGTGGTTTGCTTGCATGTATGTCTCTGTGACATACATGCCTGGTGCCTGCAGAGGCTAGAAGAGGCTGTCAGATCCTCTGGATAGTTATGAGCCATCTTGTGTGTGCTGGGAATAGAACCTGGGTCATCTGGAAGAGCAACAAGTGTTCTTAACTGCTAAGCTATCTCTTCAACTCATATATATATATATATATATAGTGTGGAGGGAATCAGGAATCAGGGCTGTAAACTTCCAAAGCCAATTGGGACCCCAGATGTAGGTTTCATCTAGTAGGACAAGCAGGACAGCCGACTGAATATAGACAGCAAGGATGGGTAAAGTGCAGGCAGATGGGACAGAGGGCAGTCGGTCCCCTGGGGGAAATGAAGGCAAACGGCTGTCACCGGCAAGCTCTTCACCAGCACCGCTGCCGTCTGGCAACTGGGCTCAGTTTAAGGATGCCACTGCTCACAGCCTTCCAATGAGCTTTCTAGCTCGCCAGGTCCAACTCTGATGTATAATTCCAAATCCTGGTGTTGATAATCTGCATGACCCAGCCACCTTGGCAGTCCTATTTTCTCCACCCACCCCCGCCCCCCAAGACTGAGAAGCAGGGGAGTTAAACAAGTCACCGACCTTTCAGGCAGCTATGTCAAGCGGAACTTTCAGGAAATCTTTGAGTAGCGAGTGAGGAGTACCTAGGTAGATAAGGGACAGCTGGGGCCCCGAGGGAGAGAAACTCTCTAGGCTGCAGGTTTGTTTACCCAGAAGTCAAGGAAAACAAAGGGGTGGAACCCAAAAAGGGAATGCCTTCAAGTCTCTAAGTGAGAAGTTACCGCAGCTGGCTGTAATTCAACCCTGCAGGGGTTCCAGAAGTCGGGAAAGCGGTTGGCTGGTCGACGGGAGGGAGCTCAGTGGAGAGGAGGAGAGCCTAGAAACCTTTATTGTAGCACGGGGGGGGGGGTGTAGTCAGTTTTAGCACGGGAGCCAGGGCACCAGGGCTCTATCCCCAGCCTTAATGTAAGAACTCGGATGTGTCACATCTTTCTTGAACCTTAAAGCTTTCAAAGTTACATTTTCACTCTGAATAACTCGCCACCGGAGATTTCAGCCTTTGAAGGATGACCCGAAACACTCAGGGAAGTCACCAATCTGCTAGACACTGACTGGGAACAAGAAAACCGAGTGGGAGGCCGGAGATGGAGCCCAGAGCAGACACAAGAGGCTTACGTAGGAAGAAATGGGGAACCAAGGGGTTTGATTTGGCAACCCCGTTTCCAGTTCCCTCTTCTTGCTCTTCCTAACCTAGCCTCACCTTATGTGGTAAGGGCAGGGTAGCACAGGTTGGTCCCTCACCTACCCTCCGGTTCCCCGCCTTCCTCCAGAGCAGTACCCAGGGGACGAGAGCAGGAGAAGCATCCCTGGAGTGGTGTGACAGAACCCGAGCATAGCTACCACTTTCGGAGCCCTTCCCATAGGCATGCAACTATGCTATAAACTTAAATGTCTACTTTCTTTACTGCAATCCAAGGGGTGACTGTCGCCTCGTTTTACGCAAGAAGAAACTGAGGCAAAGTCTCACATCTGCTGCTTGGCGGGGCAGGCTTGCTCCTGTTCCCTCGTACGGACTCAGGCAGCTGGGGACCACTTAGTGCATCGTTACCTCTCTGATCCAAAAATCTTCAGGCAGCGGCAGCCCACATGACCTTTAGGTCCCCGCCTTCTCCCCGAGGCCCGCCCCCAAGGCAGGTGGCGCGCGGGCGCGGGGGGCGTGACGGGGGCGTGGCCGGAAGCCTTAAAGCGGCCCGGGAGCCGGGTGGGCGGTTCAGACCGAGGACAGCGGCTACCTTCTGGCTTCCTAGCCTGTTGCGGCGTCCGCCACCATGTCCCTGGCGGCCTCAGCGGGCCGGGGTCCGGGCACCATGTGGTCCCCAACCCACGTGCAGGTGACGGTGCTACAGGCGCGGGGCTTGCGGGCCAAGGGTCCCGGGGGCACGAGCGACGCGTACGCGGTGATCCAGGTGGGCAAGGAGAAGTACGCCACGTCGGTGTCGGAGCGCAGCCTGGGCGCGCCCGTGTGGCGCGAGGAAGCCACTTTCGAGCTGCCGCCGCTGCTGTCCTCCGGGGCCGCGCCCGCCGCCGCCGCCACCCTGCAGCTCACCGTCCTGCACCGCGCGTTGCTCGGTCTCGATAAGTTCCTGGGCCGCGCCGAGGTGGACCTGCGGGAGCTGCACCGGGACCAGGGCCGCAGGAAGAAGCAGTGAGTGGCTGCGGGGCGCGGGGAGTCCAGGGGAGGAAGGACGCTCGGGCAGCGCACCTTGGGGCCGAGAGTGGCAGCCAGCGCGCGATGGGAGGGAGGCCCTTGGCTTCCCCTCGCCCGCAGGCTCACCTAACCCAGCTTCTCTTCGGGATATCAATTTCCAGCTCTCCCAGTTATGGGGGCTTTTGAAAGATAGGAGAACCTTTGAATCCTCAGGGCACCCTTAGACCGCACAGTACACTAAGCACTAGATGAAGTTTTGATGAACTGAAATAATATTCAGGTAGGAGAATTCGTATTAGGTGGGGTCTCCGCTTTATCTTGTATGGACGCTCCCCTGAGTATTTTGTTGAACTTGGAAGGCTTTGAGTTGAGAACCTTTGGGCCAGAGAGGGTAGCTGAGGGGAGGACGGGGCGTGGGGGGTGGGGGGGACCATCAGCCTGGTGATTGCTGATTCTCAAGCCCATCTGATTCTACTCCTCGGAATGAACGCTAGAACAGTTTGTTGTTTGTCTGGGTCGATGATTGTTCCAAGATCTGTCACTGACTCCATAGATTGTTGCTCTTTGGAGTTTGGTAAAATCTGTCTGGTTCTAATTCCAGGTACCGTGGCTACTCACTAGCCAACCTGTGGGTGGCTCCTTAATTGAAGGTTCTGACAGGACATCCTAATTTTGCAGAAAAAGTTAGGCAAACTCCAGACCAGGCTGACCTTGAACTCAGAAATCCGCCTGCCTCTGCCTCCCAAGTGCTGGGATTAAAGGCGTGCACCACCAACTGCCCGGCCACTTTAAAGTCTTACAGATTATTTTATTTTATTTTATTGTTCACTGGTGTTTGCAAAGGGCACTTTAACCAATGGAACCTTTGATTATGGTTATCTCGTGTACCAAAGAGCTTGGATTAGCCTAACTGGGTACTTTGCTTGACCTTACAGATGCCAGCTCTGTTAACAACCAAAATCCCCCTGGGTCGAGAAACATATCTTTATGTTCCTTCCTGGTACTTCAGATATACTGAGTCTTTTAACTTTTTCTTGGGATGGGGCAAGATTCAGAGGTGCTGAATTTTCCAGGCTAGGATAGGATCTGTTTCAGCAAGCAATATTTAGAATTGAAATACCTGATTTCGTTTTTGTGGCCACAGATGAATAGGCATTTCTGAACACAGATTTTAAAAGGAGAGCCTTGAAGCTAACTGGGGTATCTTGAAACATCCACTTAACAAGCCAGACTGTATCTGCAGAAGGGAAGCCAAAATTACTTTATTTCCTCTCTTGATTAAATGCCATTTGCAGGGTTTGACTACTGGCTCTTAATCTTGCCCCATTCCAAGATGGATGTTCACGTCTCTGTTTAACTATTTCTTATATGACTATTTCATCCCCCTTGCAAGTCAGATTGCATCTCCATGCTGGAGATGGGGGTTTCCCAGTCTTGGGTCTGACGTCCACTATCCCCTGACTCATAGCTGGGCTCCTCTGGCTCCAAACACCCCAGTTTCCCTATTTATAAATGGAGCATGCTGCTACCCTTAATTGGTGTTTGTAAAGAGTTGCTGCTTCCTGGATTAATGAAGCCAAGGTAAAGGTTCAAAAGGTCCTGTGCTGCTATGTGAGGGATGAGAACCTCCTTTTAAGCTCTCTTTCTTCTCTGTATCCCTTTTCCTCATTTTCTCTAAGGTAACCCTAAACCTACATGGTCACTCCTGTTTCTGTCACATGAGCTGGTTACCACTTAGTCACAATATTGACTGGCAGTAAGGCTGTGTAAGTCTTACAGTATTGACTAAGTAAGACTGCTTACTTAGTGGGTTTTTATAACTGACATCGGATGTCTTTGCTTTGCAAAAAGTAGGTGAAATCGCAAAGTTTCCGGCGACTAGGAAGCTAGGGGCTTTCCCAGCTGCTGGGGGAACCCATTCAAACCAAGCCTATTGGATGACCTTGTATGACTCCAAGGTGCCCCAAGTAGCTGAGGTGAAGAACACAGGAGAGCTGTAAGTTTTAGCAGAAAGAAACAGGTTTGGCTAGGAAATCGATTTGAATTAGTTATTAATGGTTTGATTCCACCTTAGCGTGTTAAAAATCAGAAACACAAGCTAAAATCTTGGTCTGCTGTGTTTTTGTGTGTGTCTGACACAACAGTTGCTGGACAGAGGGTGATTTTTCTTAGAGTTTCAGACACTTAAATTTGAGGTCCATTATCACATTAAGAGCCAGCTTCTTAATTGTTCTCTTGATAAGCCCTATATAGCAAGATTTATTTGCAGACAAGGAAACATGCTTTTTATCATGACTCTGAAGTTGCTGACCTCAAATTTAGTGTAATGACACACTTTGAAAGCACCAAGCAGCCTAATATATAGGACAGCCTACTACATGGGCAGGATCCATTTAATAGCATGGAAGATGTGGCCTTCAGTTAGGAAAAATTAGACAGGAATGAATATTACTCTTTTTTATCTGTTAAAGACCTGAGGCTTGCGTGGGTGTTGGTTAAATAGTAGTCAGTTAAGCACCGAGACAATAGACAACGGCACACATGAATCTGAAGTATCTCAGGTAAGCAGCATTCTAGTCTCATGTAGCAGATTGGTTTCAAACAAAACCAGACAAACCTTCTTGAGATGCTAAGAGTAACAAAACTTGGGAAATAATCTCTTAGAGGTAGTTTAAAATATTTATTCAGCCTCAGAGCTGGGGCGGGGGTGGTCATTATGCAAGTAAGCACCATAAAACTTACAACTGCAGTAAGCTTCAGGATTTTAAGACAGGGAGGCAATGGTGGACGCAAATGCCTGCCTCTGCAAGCACTGGGATATTGCAGAGGTTAGATATTTTGAAAACCTTTAAACAATAGTAAGGTGCTGAAATAAGTTACCAGTGGGGGGAAAATTGGGTTATTAAAAATAAGCGTTGAGTACTTGTTTTCCTGAGAGACATAGAAAAAAATGGCTTACCTGACCATAGAGGTCATTAAGTCACGAGCAAGCAGCTGGAGGTGGCTTTAGGCTTCTTATGCACATGCAGATTGTCCTTATAGCAGGGTGGGAAATTCAAGCAATACTGTTACTAGGTTCTCTCTCTCTCTCTCTCTCTCTCTCTCTCTCTCTCTCTCTCTCTCTCTCTCTCTTGTAATTTCCCTTAAAGATAATGTTGGGCCTTCCTGGAAATGTTCATCTCAGCAGGCAGGATTACCCTGTAGAAAACTGAGCTCCTGGCTCTGGTAGATCCTGCGATAAACAACCCTCCCTTCGGGTGGCTGCCGAATGAAATGAACACAGACAAGAGTGCATCAAAGTTGCCGCCAGGTGATAGCATTACTAGTGATTTCGCTTGTTAGACATTCAGTCAGCGGAGAGGAAGTTCCGGCTCTGCCTCCTTCTCATCTCTAAAGTACATCCATTCTTTTAATAAATCCTTTTTTCCCCTCTGGTTCTAAGAATTGAACTCGGGGCCTGATGTATGCCAACTGATCTCTCTGAACCCCTGTACTCTATTCTCAACCCCCAAAATACTTTTGTGTGAGTGTGCGTGCATATGTGCAGGTACGGGGAGAGACCAGAGGTTGGCATAGGGTGATTTCCCCAAGACTGCTCTCTGCGTCGTAAGGTATTAGGCAAGGTCTCTTTCACTCGAGCCGAGAATGTCTAGCTAGCTAGCTTGTTCTGGGGATCCCCTGTGCCTGTAGCAGATTGCTGGTGGGCTACCACACCTGCCTGACATTTTCATGGGTGCTGGGGATCAGAACTTTGATCCTCAGGGTTGGGAGGCAAGGGCTTTGCCCATTAAGCCATCTTTCCATCCTCTGCCACCTTATTATTTGAGCCGGGGTTTCTGGATGAACCTGGATCTAATGTGCCTAAGCTGACTACCCATTAAGCTGTAAGGTCCTACCTCTCTTTAGTGGCCCCAGGGCTGGGGGGTTACAGACACCGGCTTCTGTGCCTGGCTTTTGCTTTGTGCTAGGATCCAAACTTGGGCCCTTATGCTCCGTGACAGGCACTGTCTACACTTTACCAGCTGGGCTAAAAATATTCTTTAGGCCTGCCATGTGGGAAGTTCAGACCCTTGTTGGGAAGTAGATATTAAGCAAAAGAGCACAAGAAAAAAAATGTACTGTGCTAAATCGTGGAGAGGGAAAGATCAAGCTATCAAAGTCAAGAGATCTGCACTGGTGAGATCTTAACTTGCCCAGCAGTTAAGAGCATTGGCTGCTCTTTCAGAGGACCAGGGTTCAATTCCTGGCTAACAACTGTCAGTAACTACTGTTCCAAGATTTCCAGTGCCCTCTTCTGGCCCCCAAGAACACTCATGCACATGGTGAGCATATATGCAACGGAAACACACACACAAAGTCAAAATAAAAAATATATCTGAATGCTTTTTTTTTTTTTTGGTTTTTTTGAGACAGGGTTTCTCTGTGTAGTCCTGGATGTCCTGGAACTCATTTTGTAGACTGGGCTGGCCTTGAACTCAGAAATCCACCTGCCTCTGCCTTCCAAGTGCTGAGATTAAAGGCGTGCGCCACCACTGCCCGGCGAGAAAAATGATTTATAAAATAAAAATGATCAGGGTCTGGAGAGATGGTTCAGCAGTTAAGAGCGTTGTATGTATATGAGTCCGAGCCCTGGGTTCGATTCCTAGTACTCACATGGCAGCTCACAGCTGACTGTAACTCCAGTTCCAGGGGATTTGCTGCACTCTGTCCTCTGTGGCTACTGGATAGACATGGTGCACTTACATCCGTGCAGACAAAACACCTGTATGCATAAAGTAAATAAATCTAAATTAAAAGGAAATTATATGCCGGGCGTGGTGGCGCACGCCTTTAATCCCAGCACTCAGGAGGCAGAGGCAGGCGGATTTCTGAGTTCGAGGCCAGCCTGGTCTACAAAGTTAGTTCCAGGACAGCCAGGGCTATACAGAGAAACCCTGTCTCCAAAAAAAAAAAAAAAAAAAAAAAAAGGAAATTATATTTTTTAAAATGACCGGTAAGAATGTGAAGAAGGCGATTGGAAAGGAGGGCATGATGGGAAAGTGGTCTCAGCTAACTTAGGAGTTTGAGGCAGGAAGATCACTTGAGCCTGAGAATTCAAGGCTAGCCGAGGCTGTACAGCAAGAACCTATTTCATAAAGTAGTGATAGGTAAGCCTTTGTTTTATGCTTATGGTGTTGAGGATTAAACCCGGCGGGGTGGGGTTATGCATGCTGGGAATGTGCTGAACTACTGAGCTGCAGTCCCAGCTATGAATATTAATGGCCTCTGAGACATTTCTAAAGGATAAAGAGGAAGTGTGTGTGTGTGTGGGGGGGGTGGGTGCTGTGCAAAGGCCCTGAGGTAGAAGTAGGGTAAGGCTAAATGGAAAGGAATGGCTTAAATCGAAAGGAAAAAGGATGTGTTATCCAATTTGTCCAAGTTCTTGAGTGAAAAGGGATTTGAACTTGGCCTAGTGTGGAGTCCCACAGACCAGGTGGAAAGCTGTTGCAATAATTGAAGAGATGCAGTGATACCGTCAAATACGGTTATGGTTATGGAGGTAGCGAGTAGTGGGTCCTTTCAGAAATATGTTATAGATGAAGTTGCTCTCCCTTGGGACAGATTGTCTGTGATGGGGGAAGGTGGCAGGATGGGGGGGGGGCAGGGGGAAGGAAGCGATAAGATTAAACAAGTAAACTCAGGGAGCTGTGGGTTGAGAGCGAACCAGGAAACAGTTCTGCTTTCTCACTCCAGCAATCACCCTGATACCAGGGTGAGGTCACCATGACAAAGACAACCCTGGGCAGTGCCACTTGTGAGTTAGCTGAGCCTTCTGTTGAAACCAGTGACTCCACTGAAAGTGCCATTGAAAACAGGGCGTGGATGCCTTGTGTCTACAAATGCCGACTGTTTTAGTGCGGGCCAAGTACCTGCTTGGGAACTATGTGGCTGGTGTGTGACCTCCTTGGAGTGTTCTGGCAGAGTTGATGACGTCACAGTTTCAAGGAATAAAGGATCCATGAAAGGAAAACCTGATATAACAGTGGGAAAGGACATCCCTGTGCAAAAAAGTAACACTCAAGTATTTAAACACCTATTTTGCGTCAGAGACGGCGAGTAGTGGAAAGCCATCTTCCTAAATTTCCTTCTATCCAAAGGCCTTTACAGTGTTTCTATAGCTACCATCAGAGGAAGAATTTTATAAGGAAGAATTTTATAAGCAGTATCTGATAGGCCATTTGAATTGTAGCTATTAACTTTGAAATGCAATAATTATATTATAAGCAGTACGTGTACTTGTTAAAATGCCATCAACTCCCCACACGTAGCTGCTTAGCTATTCATTAAAACACTTTGCCATGGGAAAGGTCGCTTTGCCCTCCCTCCTTGGAGGACAGCTAGTGCTGGCTTAACCTTAAGCTCCAGGAGTGAGAGGGAACTTAAGACTGAGGTGGAGGAGAGCGTGGGTAAGAAGAGGCCATTTGATCTTTACATCTTACAGCAATTCCCAGCGTTGCCTTTGGCTCTGGATCTAGGGCAGGCCTCTAAACCTCCAGGGCCTTTGAAAAACACCCAAGCCATGCATTGACTGGCAAGTGGGTCTCTCCCACGTGGTGCCCCAAGTCAGACAGAGTTCATGCCCCGGCCCAAGAGACCATGCCTGAGATGCCTGCTTTCACCTGACCACTTCTGTCTTGTTTATTGTGTGATGGGGACTCAGTCATTGTTGAGAGTCAGTGAGTGGCTTACTGAGTGAATAGCTGAGATTCCTGCATGGTAATGGTAGTATGCATTCAAGGTTTTTATTTGTTTGGCTTGTTGGTTGGTTGGTTTGAAACATGTAGTCCAGTCTGGCTTCAAACTCTTCATCCTGCAGCTTCTGCCTCCTGAGGTCTAGAATTTCAGGAGTGAAATACCTCCACACCTAACTAAGAGAGTTGTTTTGTTTTGTTTTTTGTTTTTGCAAAAGGAGAAGTGTGTTGATAACCTGGTAGAGAAAAAAGCAAGGGTCTGAGTGTCCAGGCTGTCCCCAGGGGACATGAGGAATGTGCTGTGGAAAGAAGAAAGGCAGCTGTAATTATCTTCCCTGAAAGCCCGCCTTTGAGCTACCCAAAGTGAAGGCATTAAAAAGCAATACCAGAGCGGTCCGTCCTGGAGATGTGGCTGTGATCAAGGGCACAGCTAAGCACCAGAAAAAGGAGAATCTCCAGAAAGCCCAGTCTAAAAAGGCCTCTTGTCACCAAGAATGGTGCCTGGTCTGAAGAGCAGCAGCAGTAGCAGCGGCGGCGGCGGCAGCAGCGACTACAGCGGCAGTGGCAGCAGTGGTGGGCTGAGTCCCAGGGTATCCAGGGCCGTGACCTCTTAGAGCACGCACGGTTCTCTCACAGAGAGTGAATGTGACCTGCAGGTCACCAAAATGGAACCTCTCTCATTCTTTACTAACCATTTGTTATTAAGTTGTGATTTAACCTACAACTCTTTGGGCGTGTTTTCTTCCTGCCTTGAACTTAAGGCGATAGTAAGATAAGCCACATATTCTCTGCTCCCTTGCCAGGAGCTCATAGAGGGAGAACATCCACCTGTTTACAGGGTGAGGAGTGGACTGAGCGTTCTTTGATGTTGGTCACCGAAGTTTGTTTTCTCTTGGCCACAGCATAGAGCACCAGACTGCAGTCTCTTTCCCCCATCCTTGAACGCTGTTTTCACTAGGGATCTGTCACTGATAAATTCCTTTGGCAGGCCAGGCACTATGGATATGTTGGTGGCGGTTATATCTGAGCTCAGGTCTCACTATAGAATAGCACCAATTGATAGCTTTCTGAAAGATGATCAACTTTATAAGTAGCCTTACATGTGGAAAATGAGTTAAGTTTTCTAATTTGTAGACTATCTTTTAGAATGGGTGCTTGAATTTTTGTTGTCTGCCTAGAGATCCCGTGGTTGTATGTTGCCACTGACTGCACTGTCCAGCTGTGTTGCTGATTGCAGGAGCTGCTGGTTCTCCGTTTCACCCACTGGTGTGGAAGCCAGAAAGGCCTTGGTGATGGTCTTTACATCACTAACAAGTTTTGGAACATGGACTTTGATCATGGGATTTTTAAGTTCTTCCATTGAAGAAGGAGGAAGAGAAGGAGGAGGAGGAGGAGGAGGAGGAAGAGGAGGAGGAGGAGGAGGAGGAGGAAGAAGAAGAAGAAGAAGAAGAAGAAGAAGAAGAAGAAGAAGAAGAAGAAGAAGAAGAAGAAGAAGATCACCTTCTGGAAATGATTCAAGAAAACTAAACTGAAATTATATAGTGCTAATTGTGTAGGTAAAGGTGAATATTTTTCTGTACCTTCAAATGCAAGTCCCTTGGTACTTACTTTAGATGGGCATGTTTGAGTATTTGGTAACTAACATAGAACTATTTATCTTCGTGTCGGGAACCATCTGACTATGGTCAGCTGTAGCATGCTCAGGTGTCATGTAGCCATCAGACTTGGTGGTGTAAAGATTCTAAGTGTTAGCTTACAGGTGATTCCCCTAGGCTCTCCCAGAGACCTAGCAACTGCTTACATCGTCACCTGCTGACTGGCAAGGGCTTCAGGTTTGTGCAGCCAGATAAAAGGACCCCAGCACCCGTTCTCAATAGATAGATAGATAGATAGATAGATAGATAGATAGATAGATAGATCTCCCCTCCCCCACCCCATATCCCATATTTTCCTAGCTGGTTTCTCCCCCATCCCCTTCTGTCCTTCTCTATGCCCTATCCTCTTCTCTGTCCTCATGGCTCTGTTCCTGTCTGTCTGTCTGTCTGTCTACATGTCTACTTGTCTGTCTCTACCCCTTCTCTGGGTGCTCACTCCCCTCCCTTCCCCCAAATAAGCCCCTTTATAATAGACCTGCTGCATGGTGTAATTTCTCAGAGGAACACCTTGGCATGGGCCTACCAGGTACCTTCTCGCCGTGTTACAGTTCATAACTATAAGGCATGTGCCCTATGCTACAAATAAAATTGCCTGTGCGTTTGGATTCCAGCTAAGTAATAGTTATATCTGCCATTCATGGCAGGCCGTGTTCTAGACACTTAGATCATCTGAACTTTATGAACTCCTTCTGAAGCAGGTGCCCTCAGCCTTGTTTCAGAAGGGGAGCTGGAACCAAAGAGTTAGACAAAGTTGCACAAGGTCTCTCAGGTCAAAACTACTAACTGCACAGATGGAAAAGAAGCCTAGAGGAAATGTATGAAACAGCAGTCGTTGGGCTAGCAGGGCTTGGGGCCACTTTTAAAGCATACTTGATTTTTCTTTCCCTTGTAACTTTTGTTTGTGTGTGAGGGGGTGGCTTTGTTTTTGCTTTTGTTTATTTTTGAGACAGGATCTTGCCATGTAGCTCAGTCTGGCCTGAAACTCAAATCCTCCTGCCTCAAGTCTAAGTGCTGGGATTCCAAGTGATCTCCACCATGTCCTGGTGTCTTGATTACTAAAGACTACAGTACTGGGAACATTATTTTACATTTCTTTGTCCCCCTCCCTCTGCACGCGTGTGTGTGTGTGTGTGTGTGTGTGTGTGTGTGTGTGTGTGTGTGTTTCACTACACATGTGAGTTCAGGGGATAACTTGAGGTTGTTTGTTCTTCCACCACATGAGTCCCAAGGACCTAACTCTGGTCATCAAGGTTGGCCACAGTGACTTATCTGCTAACCACCTCAGCAGCCTCCAAATCATTCTCACCTGCCTTTCCTGTGGGTTTTTTTTTTTTTTTTTCATGTCAAATACTGGCTCTTAGGACCAAGTTTGGTGTCTCCTAACAAATAGCCTTTTCAGTGCTACTAAAATGTTTTTGGAGATGCGGCAGGCGCAGTCTGTCCACTGCTCTCAGGATGGGCCAGTTCCTCCAGCAGCTGTCAGTAGGCAGAAGGAAGGATTCAGGTGGAAGGTTAGCCAATGGGTAATTCTATAATCAAAGCTCTGTCCTGGTTGCCACCTACCCACCCCATTCCACAGCAGAACTGGCTAAACTGCATAGCTGCTGTGGAGGACATGGTGCCCTCGAGTTAGAGGCCGTAAACATCTCTGTCCCTGCTACTCCGATCAGCTGCTGAGCTATCCAGGGCAGAAGTGTTTTTGAACCTCAACAGCCCGGCCCACAGTGTGGCATTCTGCCCTATTTATACTCGCTGGGGAAGACAGCTCCTGAGCTGCTCCGTGAAATGTCCCTATCTAGGAAAAGACTGTGTTCCGCTTTCAAACGCCCTGGAGGGTGCAGTTCTGTTCCTGCGCCTCCCTCCCAGAGGAGCCATAGGCAGCTAGGTTCTGATGCTGGGTTTCCATGGGGATGACGCTGGCGTGCGCCGCTGGAGCCTGTAATTGAGATTTGGCCTTAAGAGAGAAGTGGGTAGCTGTGCTGACCCTGACGTCTAAGCTGGACCCCGAGACCCTGAAATGAACACTGATACATCTATAAAGTGGTAAAGCTGTGGTCTTCTTGACCTTCGGTTTCTGGACTCTTCTGGTGTTCAAAGTAGATGCTATATTTATTAGTTTAACAAGAGAGGTGGCTTTGTATTCTGTAGGGTCTTAAGTTAGTAGTCTTCGTGGTGAAATTTGTACTTTAGTGGGAGTGTCATTTTATGTGGAATATTTTTACGTCCTTCACAGTGAGGGAGTTTCCAGCAGTTGTCTCAGTGTTTAAAGTTAGAAATTAGTGGCAAGACTAGCCTCTAGGCTCCGTGAGTAAAGGCACTTCCTGCCAAACCCTTCAGTACCCAGGAGTTACTCCTAACCAATCCCTCAAGGGGTGCTCGCTCACCACGGCATGGCTGCTCGTACGCATACAGTGTATGCCCATGCACACACACAAATAAATACATAGACAAACAAATAGAAAAGAGGCAGCTGCTGTCCCAGGGCAACTAACTAAGGCTCTGTGATGTTTGGTGCTCAGGCTCCTCCCTGACAGGAGGCAAGCCACGGCCCCCCTTCACCGCTCTTAACTACAGTGCAAAGAGTATAAATACGTTTGCATGGGATCTCGAAGACTGTGATTTCTCTCTGTGTGGCTGCCTTGTGGAATGTGAACAGCATTTGCTCCAGCCGCAGAGTGACTGTTTCTGAGGCGTTCGTTCCTCGTAGCCCTTTGCCCACCAGAATGAGAGAGCTTTACATCCGTAGGGGTGATCTGGAGGATCTGTTTTTCCTCATCTGTGGAGAAAGATCCTGTCCTCCTCCACATTCCCTAATCCACCCTCCCTTCTTCCTCCTTCCCATCCCCAAACAAGGAGAGGGTCCATCTCACTGTGTACCAAAGGCCAGTCTCCACACTCCTCCCATTTCCCTCTCCCAAGTGCTAGCTAGGATTATAAATGTGATGTTTGATCTCCTTAAGGCACCATCTGAAAATAGGTAGGAGATATAAACAATGTTTTATGTATTTTTAGATGTTAACATTATCTAAATAATGTTAACCCCTCCCAGCCCCACCCCGCCCCACCCCAAAGAACCCCTTCGTAAATGCCAGAAAGTAGGTAGGTCGGTTATTTGGGTGACGTGTATTTTTTTTTTTTTTTTTTTTTTTTTTGGTTTTTCGAGACAGGGTTTCTCTGTGTAGCCCTGGCTGTCCTGGAACTAACTTTGTAGACCAGGCTGGCCTCGAACTCAGAAATCCGCCTGCCTCTGCCTCCCACGTGCTGGGATTAAAGGCGTGCACCACCACCGCCGCCCGGCTAGTACTTATAGGAACACAGACTGTCACTTGGGAGAGAATACAAAACTGGGCATTGCTTCTAGGAGAATATGGGAAAGGGATGGCAGAAGTAAAAGGACCAAGTTTCTTATTCTCTGCCACACTGGGATTGGGATTTTATCCTATTATTTAAAAATAGTATATATTAATTTTTATTAATTATTAACATGCTATATTACATATTAATATATAACATATATTAAAATATCCTGTTGTTTTAAAAAAATATTATAGAAGGTCTGGACATATAGCCCAAGGGTGGAGATTCTGCCTTGTATACATAAGACCTTAGGTCTGATTCCTACACCACACACCCACGCAGGTTTACACACCAAACCCCAAAATGTTTCTGTGAACCTTCCCATCACCTCTACAGGTTCAGAGGTCCTTTTTAATTTCAAAGGACTCAATTTTAATTATAATAGTAAAATATAAATGTTAATTTTCTAAAGGTAATTACAAATTATAAAATATATATAATAAATGATATACTTTTAGGAGGGATCATTTGATTTTTTTTAAAAATTTTTTGATAGGTGGAGGACTTTTTTCATATCATAGGCTTAAAAAATAAACTTGCTGCGTGAGCTTATAGCTGTCTTACTGTACTCTGCCCTTTGGACAGAAAAAAATGAGCCCAGCCCTGATCCCAAGATAACGGCCGTGTTCTGAGCCTATGTGAAAGGTGATGCCGGAACACATACGTTGCTACTTTATTCTGTGTGGCCATGCTGGGACAGAGTGTTTATTAACTGCTTCTCTCGGGGACAGAAATTAAGTAAATTAAAAAACAGATTTTAAAAAAACACTGAAAAATGGAGTTGAGTTGATTGTAATGTTGAAGCCCACAGCCATAATCCGATTTGGGATTCCAGAGGGCAAGTCACTCATGAACTTTGTTAATGGAGTTTTCAGGCTCAAAGCCTGGGCCCCTGGCAGATCAAAGGCTCGCCCACCAGCCCCAGTGTGCCTGCCTCTAAAGAGACCAGACATACTGAAAAACAGGAAAGGGGGTGTGTTCAACATGGCCACAGTGGGAAGAGGTCCAGCTCCCCGCTCCCGCCCCCAGTCTGATTTGAGGTAGGTTTAAGCACAGGGCAGATGGCATGCATCACTAAGCAAACCTGTCATAGTGAGACCCCACCCCCACCCCATCATCCAACAGCATTGCCTAGCTCCAGTGTACCTTGTAAGATATGGTAAGTTGCCAGAACTGTATGAAATCTCTTTATTGGAGACAGTTTCCTCTTCTATCTAGTTGGCACCGGCTTTCCTTTCCTCAGTGTGAGACTCCTGAGGACATTTTAATATTTGGGACACAGGTGTCTCTTTAGAATATCTTGTCTGACTACGAGAACATAGCTCACAAGATCAACTAGGCAGGGCTCCACGTGGGCTCACAGAGACTGTGATAGTCACAGACCCAATGTGAGTCTGAGCTAAGCCTTCTGACTCTTGCCTGTGCTTGAGATCTTTTTCCTCCTACTCGTCTAGCCTCCATGTGAGGGCATGTGCCTAGTCTTATTGCAACTTGATATGCCCTGTTCAGTTGATATCCCTGGGAGGCCTGCTTTTTTTTTTTTTTTTCTTTAAGGGAAACAGGAGGAGTAGATCTAGGGGTGTGGGGGAGGACTGGGAGGAGGAGGTAGAGAAACTGCAGTTAGAACACTCTAGGCGGCATTTGCCAGGGAGCTCGCTACCTCTGATTGCAGGTCTTCTTATTCAAACCCCCTAAAGGAGCCCTGCTGGCAGAATTCGGTCTGCTGAGGAAAACAAGCAGCAAGAACAGTCGGCCAGGTTTTTGCTCTCATGTGGTGCCGCAGGTTTCCAAAGCCAGTCCAGCTCCAGTGCGTGAGCAGCGGGCAATCAGTGGTGGGAAGCGTTCCGGAGCCGGCTCTAAGTTTGCTTAAAATAAGACTTTGGCCCAAGAAACCTTTAGAGAAAGGCAAGCCCAGTCCCAGGAATGGTCAGGTAGCGTTCTCTGAAGGTCTTGAATGCATTTGCATGCCTGACTGACAGAAAGCCTGGTGGAAAAGCACCCGCCCCAGTACCCTTCTTCCTGACTGGCCCTGCCGCCTGCGGCCCCTGCTGTGGTCATCTGAGCTTCTCCTTTTCAGGTTTCTACAAGTGATATTACAAAAGCCCAAACACCTTTCATCACCAAGGCAACTGTGACTATCAGGGAAGAAAAACACAAATAATCCTTTCAACCTCTTGACAAATATGCAAAGTATCCCTGGCCCTGCCAGGCCCTGGAAAGATAGAGGCTCGAAGGGGAGAGCTGAGAAAGGACCTGCACCTTCCAGCATGGCTGTTCCTCCCCCACCACTCCTTCCCAGCTGTGTCTCACAAACCATGAAAGATCCCTCTTTGCCAGTCAGAGGCCGGCATCTCACGTGACTTTGTTGTTCCTGGCTGCATCTCTTGATGCACTTCATGTTTTTATTTTTTTTCCTGGCAGTTCTCTGTGCTGGATCTTCAGTGGTCATCTTACAGATTATGGCTGGTGGCAAGCTATGGCGTTGTGCTATGCTGGCATTTCCCTCTCTCCTTTTATTTTGGGATATTTAAATTGAAAGAGTTTGGGCTGGGCTTTCCGCTCTGTATTAGAGCACTTGCCTACCACCCATAAGGCCTTGCAGTTCGTCCCTAGCACCCCACCACACACACACACACACACACACACACACACACACACACTCACAGTCACTCCTGTACGCACACATGTTTGTTTGTTTTTTGTTTTGTTTTCTCGAGACAGGGTTTCTCTATATAGCCCTGGCTGTCCTGGAAATCACTCTGCAGACCAGGCTGGCCTCGAACTCAGAAATCCGCCTGCCTCTGCCTCCCAAGTGCTGGGATTAAAGGCGTGCGCCACCACGCCCGGCTCACAAACTCTTTGTTTGTTTGTTTTTTGTTTTGTTTGTACGCACACATGTACACACACAAAGTGGAGGGGAAAGCGGCTCAAACTCTGCCCAGAAAGAATTTGAAAGTGAGTCAGGAGAATGTAAAGCAAGCCGTCTGGTCAAGGAGAATGGAGAGGGACTCGGAGAATGGAGAGGGACTCGGAGAATGGAGAGGGACTCAGAGAATGGAGAGGGACTCAGAGAATGGAGAATCCTTGCCACAGTCTGCAGCAGTGTTGGTGGCAATTTCTAAGCTTCATTTCCCTCACCTGTAAAGTAAATGCATGTCCCACTCCGTGCCATCCTGTGAGGCGCAAGTGTGAGAGATGCAGGGCATGCTGGGAGTGCTGCTTGAGGGTTAGGGTTCTACTTTCCTGTGTGCAGACTGAGTCAAATACCTGGGGGGTGGGGAGTAGAGAGGGTGGGGGAGGGATTGGCCTTTGCTGAGCTACAGTAGAAGGTGAGAGAGGAAGTTGTGCTCATTTGGACAAAACCATCATTTCCTTAAAGTCCAGGCCCTAAGCTTTTAAGTAGGTCACTGAAGAAGAAGAAGAAGAGAAAAAAAAAAAAACCAAAAACCAAAACAGTAAGTTGTCCATTTGTGAGGTGGCCTGTGGGTGGCTCTCTGGAGGCCAGGTATAGAGAGTTGTTGCTCCTTAATGGCCTGCAGTGAATTAGGCTCCTAGTTCACTAGGGATCAGGTTTCCAGAAGGAAAATGAATGCCAAGGAGAATCCCCCTTCCTGAAGTTTGCAGTCATGATATGTCTGGTACCCTGGCGTTTGAAGTAGTTTTGCAGTAGTTTTGCAGAGGGCCATGTAAGATGTTTGAATGATGTTTGCAATGTTGTTTTATGATAGCTAAGTCAGACGTGAATGCTTTGCGGTCAGGTTTTCATTACTTCAAACTGTTATAAAATACAATCATAAATTACACAGTGTAAAAGTATATAATAAAAATTATATAATAACGACCCTTATTGAAAGAAAATATGACATTGGAACTTTCCCCCTCCAAGACAGGGTTTCTCTGTATAGCCCTAGATGTCCTAGAACTCAGTGTAGACCAGGCTGGCCTTAATCCCAAGTTCTGGCATTAAAGGCATGTGCCACCACTGCCTGGCTAAACATACCAGAATTTTTAACAAAGAAAAGAAAACATAGAGACACGCCCACAAAAAACAAACCTACAAAAACACAGAAATAAGAAACCATAATATACAAGCAAAAGATCAGGAAGGTTAAAAAAAAAAATCCCCAGACAAAGCAACCTGAGATAAAAGGTCGACAGAAATACTACTGAGATAATTTGTGTTGGCTAATACCGCTGGGCATGAGGCCTGTGCATCAGTGTGGTTTGTATATCTAGGGAGACTCCCTGGGAGAAACTAATGTTTCCTTTGCAAGCTGTTGTCAGTTGGAGATAGCTTTTGGGTTAGGGTGGGGGCTTGTGTGCACTTCCCCTCTCAGCACTGGGACCCCATCTGGCTTGAACCTGTGGTGCCCTGTGAGTGCTGTCACTGTTGGCACCAGGACCTCTGAAACCTGTGACATCACATAGTGGGGACCTACAGACCTGTTGCCGAGACAATGACCACCATATTCCCAGAATCCACTTGGCTCACTTCCCACCTTTACCTGTGTTATGTCATTATCCATATATACAGGGGAATGCCCCTCCCCCCCTCTTCCCCCCTTCTCTTTCTGCCACCACCTTCCTTGCCTCTCTCTCTTTCTCTCTCCCAATAAACCTCTTACACGTGGAACTGTTTTGGCCTGAGGTGCTGTGTTCAGATGAGAGCCGCTATTCTAACATATCAGCCTCCATCTCTGTGGAAGCATATATGTGTCCTGCCTGTTATCTCGAAGGCCTTCTTAATATTCTCCATTCCCTCTGGCTTTCATAACCTTGCTGCCTCCTCTTCCACAGAGTTCCTGAGCCAAGGGGAGATGTTTGATGGAGACCTCCCACTTAGGACTAGTGGTCCAAGATCTCTCGCTGTCTGTATGTTGTCCGGTTGTGGGTCTCTGTTAATTCCTATCTTTGGGTGTTTGTTTGTTTGTTGAGGTAGGGTCTCATTATGTAGCCCTAGCTGGCCCAGAACTAGATAAACAGACCGGGCTAGCCTCAAACTCACAGAGACATGCCTTCCTCTGCCTCACAGGTGCTTGGATTAAAGGCATGTGCCGCCACACCTGACTGAGGTAGGGTCTTGCATTTTCTAGGCTGACCTCAAGCTCCTACTGTGCCCACCAACTGTCCCAATAGCTGGGACTCCAGGCCTGCATCACTGTGCCAAGCTCTTGACTTTTAGAAATAACTCATTATCGGGTTATTATTCTAGCTAATTATAAGGGTTGAGGGTGGAACTCAATGGTACAGTCCTTGTATAGTGTGCTCAAGGACCCAGGCAGGTCTAACCCCTAGTAAGATGAATGCACTAAGTACGTTCTACCTTTTTTCCAGCATATGGGCAGAACGACTTCTTAGAGATAAGCGTTCGGGGCCAGGGCCAAGTGTTCCGTAGCCTGTTCTGCATGCCGGCTTCATTCGTTCCATCCCTTGGTCTACAAAAATGAATGAATAAGTAAAAGTGAAGTTCTCTACTCTCCCCCCCATTGAGACAAAGTAGAAGTGCATTTGTGAGGCTAGAGAGATGGCTCAGCGGTTAAGAGCACCGACTGTTCTTCCAGAGGTCCTGAGTTCAATTCCCAGCAACCACATGGTGGCTCACAACCATCAGTAATGGGATCTGATGCCCTCTTCTGGTGTGTCTGAAGACAGCTACAGTGTACTCGTCTAAGTAATACTAAATAAATAATATTTTATAAGCACGTTTGTGTAAGAGGTTAGAGCAGCAGAGAGGAGAGGCTGCTGAGGGATCAGCAGCCCTGCTAGAACTGCTTCCATCCAGAGGTAACCTCCTCCTCTCCTCCTTTTAGATGGTACACCTTGAAGTCCAAACCCGGAAAGAAGGACAAAGAGCGAGGGGAAATCGAGGTCGACATCCAGTTTATGAGGAACAACATGACAGCCAGCATGTTTGACCTCTCCATGAAAGACAAGTCCCGGAATCCATTTGGAAAGCTGAAGGACAAGATCAAAGGGAAGAATAAGGACAGCGCCTTGGACACCGCCTCGGCCATCGTCCCCAGCACGACACCCTCGGTCGACAGTGACGACGAGTCCTTCCCAAAAGACAAGAAAAAGAAGTCAAAGATCAAGACTTTGTTTTCCAAGTCGAGTCTGCAGAAGACACCGCTCTCCCAGTCCATGTCTGTCCTGCCCACTTCCAAGTCAGACAAAGTCCTGTTGCGGGCCGAAGACTTCCAGTCCCGGTGGGACGATGACGACCATGAGGATGAGTCCTCCTCAGCCTCGGATGGTGAGTTCCTGTCTTCCTGCTCACTCACCCTCCTCCCCGGTTTACCCTGACTGTGCTCTGAGAAGGGAGAGGGAGGCCTTTAGGTTTTAGTCAACTACAGTGATGATGGTGAGTGTTCTTCACAAAGGCTTTGTTTCTTAGGAATCTCCGAGAGTTTGGCTTGCAGGGTCAGTGCATTTGGGGGCTTTTGCTGTTGCTTGTTTTCCCCACAGTCCTGGGGATCCAGCCCAGGGCCTTGAGTGTTCTCAGTAAGAGCTCTAACTCGGCTCCAAACCCCCAGCTCCTGTTGTATATGAGAGAAGACTATAGGACCTTGTGTGTGTCATATTTCATTAGTTTATCAGATGCCTGCTGAGTTTTTATCTTGTGCTTGCCTCCTGTGGGCTTCATCCCCGATGGAAGCTCAGTAGTCCAGCCTCCTTAACTCTGAGTTGTATAATCTGACCTTCAGCTACAATTACTGAATCCCGTTTAGGGGCCAGATTCTGTTACTCTTATCAAGAACATGGCCTTTCCCACTGGTTTAACACTGGATTTCTTAAATTCTACACCACTGATTGTTCGGGCTGTTGTGAGGAGCCGTCTTGTGTGTTGTAGTGTGCCTAGGATCTTCCTGTGTTGTAGTGTGCCTAGGATCTTCCTATCAGTTACCATGATTGGAAATGTGTCTAGATATTGAACAGATTAACAGATGCTCCTGCCCATTGCAACTGCTCATTCCCACCCCCCACCCCCAGCCCATCTTTTGCAAAACTGCGGCTCAAAACGATGTCATGGTACATGCTAATCAAGAACACCACCACTGACCTTTGCCCCAAATCCCTCACTCATTTAATTTCTTTTTTTTATTATTATTAGAGATTGAACCCCAGAGCCTTGTACATGAAAGACAAATGCTTTAACTCTGACCTATATCCTCAGCCTCAGTTTTTATTTATGTGTGTGCGTATGTGTATGAGTGTGTGTGTGTGTGTGTGTGTATGAGTGTGTGTGTGTGTATGTGTGTGTGTATGAGTATGTGTATGTGAGTGTGTGTGTATGAGTGTGTGTGTATATGAGTGTGTGTGAGTGTGTGTGTGTATGAGTATGTGTATGTGAGTGTGTGTGTGTGAGTACACACATGCCTGTAGGTCAGAGGGATAGTTTGTGGGGCGTCAGTCCTCTCTTGACCATACAGGTCCTGGGAACTTAACTGAGGTCACTAGGCTTCGAGATACATTTCTTTACTCACTGAACTATCTCTTCAGCACTTACCCCTTTTGCTGTTTCCTTTCTTCCCAGTCATGTCTCACAAGCGAACATCCAGTACAGACCACACACAACCAAACCAGTCCAACTTCAGCCTTCCCAAGAAAGAAGGGCTCTCCTTCCTCGGGGGCCTCCGGTCCAAGAACGACTCTCTGTCCCGCTCTACCGTCTGTATCAATGGGAACCACGTTTACATGGAGCAGCCGGAGGCCAGGAGTGAGATCAGAGAGAGCAGCCCTTCTAATTCCCCATCCCCGCAGGGCTTCAGGAGGAAGCATTTGTTCTCATCCACTGAAAACTTGGCCGCCCGGTCTCCCAAAGAAGCAGGGGAAGGAGGTGGCACGTCCTCTGACAGGCGACTGTCTGACTCTTCCACCAAGGACTCCATGAAGTCCATGTCTTTGCCATCCTACCGGCCGCTGACCGGTGGGGACAATAGAGAGAGCATGTCTCCAGCAAACGTGGAAGCTGCCAGAGAGACAAAAGACAGCAGGAAGCAGGAGAGCAAGAAGACCTCTTTGCTTTCTCTGGTGACGGGAAAGAGAGATGCAGCTAAAGGCAGTGAAGGCGAACCTCTTCCCACTGTCTCAGAGAAAGAAAAGGAGAGGAAAGGCGCGCTCGTGGAAGCCCAGCTGCGAGAGGAAGACCTCGTGAGAAGGCCTGAGAAAGATGCTCTACCTGTTGCCTCCCAGTGGGGCAGCTCCTTGAACCCCTTCGAGGATGTGCAGATCTCAGACCCTGAAGCCAGCACGGAGTCCAAGTCTGAAGTAAAACCACCAGTTCCTGCTGCAAGGGTTCCCCAGACCAAAGCGGTGAAGCCTAGGTGAGTCTTAGGTTTTTACATATGGGACCTTTCTCCGCCACTGCCTGGTATTCCTCAAAGTCTCCGCTAGGACAAACCTGGTCTGCCAGAATGTGCATGTAAATGTTTGCTAGCCTGAAGTCATTTGAACCAGTCCCCTCTGCTGGCCTGGCCTGCTCAGCACAAAGGGCGGGGCTTTTCCCAGCCTAAAGCCACAGCATACATAAGTCAAGGTTGTCCTCTGGGAGCTAAGCAGACTCCAGGGAGAGGAGACCACGGTCTGTGGCTGCTTCCGAGCATGTGAGCTGTGGGTACAGGCAGGGCTTATGTTTTAAAGGTTTTCAGTGCATGCAGTCCTGAGGAGATGGCTGCCTTTCCTCCTAGTACTTGGGATCAGTTTGCTGGTGTGAGAAACCTTGGTCTGCTCTTTAGTTCTCCTGTGACCATTCTCTGTCTCCCCTGTGCCTGATTGTTAAAGCCTGCCTAAGCTGGAAGGAGTGTCTGCTTTTCTGAGTGACTCTCACCTTGACCTTTCTCTGGAATGGGGGTGGAGAGACAAACTTTTTGGAGATTCTGCAACGGAAGCCCTTTCTCTTCAGAATCCATCCTTGTTGTCTTCCATTATTCTGAGCTTATTTCGATGCTTTTTGTTCTGTCAGAGTCGATTCTTGAGACTGAGTGTATCTCGGAAAGAAACTGTAGGCTGTCTGCTGCTCTGGCCGAATCTTCCCATTTGCGTTACAACAGACCCTTGTGTGACGGCTGTGCTTGGTGCTAAGCAGTGTCTCTTTCTGTGGGGAGTCTATGTCTCAGTTGTGGAGGATTCACATAGCGTGTATGGGGCCCTGGCTTCGATTCCCCAGCACAAAGGGAAAACAGAGTGATCAATTTGTATGTCAAGAAGTGCAGTTTCCTTCACCTTGATCATTAAAACACCTGTCCCTCCCTAACGACTATTTTAATACGTGTCTTGAAATGCATCTGCAACTGACCTGCAGATTTTATTTTGTCCTTTTTGCAGACTGGAAGTTTCTCCAGAGGCTCAGCCCAAAGCCAGACTTTCTTCCCCTGACTCTGCTCTCTTTGCCCCCTCTCCCTCTAACTCTACCCAGGCTCCTGTCCTTTCCGACTTGAGATGTGACTCAGAGACACAGTTCTCTGAAAGTCCCTCTGCCTCCTCTTTCTCGTCCCCCTTAGCAGCTCCTATCTCCACATCCACTCCAATCGAACCCTGGCCCACAGGCAAGGGGGAGGCCGGTGCTGAAGAACCTTCCTTGCTCCTCAGAGCAGTCCCTGGTTTAACGCCAGCTGCAAACGCTGGTTCTTCTGCCTCGGGATCACCTTGTGAACAACTTCCTACACCTGTGCGGAAGGGGACGGAAGAGGCTTCAGGGCACACAGGGAAGGAAGCCGGCAGTGATGAACCAGGAAAGACCCTGACAGCGTCTGGGTCTCCTATGGATAATGTTCACGACGGTGGAATGACTACTGCAGTGGAAGAAGCAACGCCCCCTCTTCAAGAGGAAGAGGCGGCCTCCTCATTTCACCGTATAGCGCAGAAACATGAGGGGATGCATCAGAATGCCAGCGGAGGGCAGAAGAAGGGCAAGAAACGCGTGTCTTTTTCTGAACAGCTTTTTGTGGAAGAAGAAACAGAAGGACCCACTAGGCTTGAGGAGGAGGACAAAGGCCATCCCCAGCAGCTGACACAGGAAGGGCCTGTTGCTGGAAGCACGCCCCGTGCAGGGCCTCCAGAGTCTCCGCACACAGAAGGCACAGGACAGGAACCTGTGACCACAGAAGCTCAGCCCGCCATCTCTTCTGAAAGCGAGAGTTTCTCAGAAGGCCCCACAAGTGAAGCCAGCCCAGCAAGAGGTACCCAGACTTTGATGGATGAGGAGAAGGATGACCTCATAGCTCCCTGTCAGAGCAAAGCCAGCGATCATGAAGGCCTGCTCTCTAACCCCCTGAGTGACCTTCCGTCCGCCTTGGATGTGAAATCTCCTATCATGGCCGATCTGAGCTTGTCTCTTCCATCCATCCCTGAAGTGGCATCGGATGATGAAAGAGTCGATGAGGCTGGAAGTGGAGGAAAGGCAGAGAAGCTGGTTGATCTAGACACAGGAGTTTCATCCTGGAATGTGTCACCTTCCATTCTGGAGACGGCAGGAAGGTCTAGTGGCAGGGCAGGTGAATCAGTGCCCATGGAGAATCAGTGTGACTTCAGGCCCCTAATGCCCTCAAGTGCGGAGGAAGAGCTACCAGGCCCTGGAACTGCCGAGGAAGAGAAGCTGATAGGAACTGGGAAGCCAGGTTCGCCTCTGTGCATATCCCAGGACTCTCCTGTGCCCAGCCCCTCACTCGCTGAGACCTTTCCCGACACACTCTCTTCCCCCAGTTCTCCATCTTCTGACACTCACCACACCAGTGTAGCAGAAGCTCAGAAACAAGTGACAGCAGACATCTCCACTAGTAGAGTTGAGAATTTTGGCAAGAAGAAGCCACTTCTACAAGCCTGGGTCACACCCTCAGAGATACATCCAGTCCCAGCTCAGCCAAGTGTGGGAGCTGGGGCAGCCAAGCACAGGTGAGACATGATGGGGAGATTGTCTTTGTCCATTGTCTTTGCTTTTTACCTGATACCATGCCTTCAAACCAAATGGATGATGTCCCGATGCATGCCCGAATGTGCCTGTTTGCCTGGCAAGGCTTGTCACACAGGGACTGTGAACTTTGTGCTTGGAATAACTCAAGACCCAGCCGTGTGGATAGCAAGGACGTAATCGTCTTCAAAGATAGCTTAGGGATGTTTCTACAGTGTGATGGCATTTTGTAGCTATGGAATCATAGGGGGTAGTAGAACAAAGCAATACTGGAAGATCTGCTGAGAGCTTCCTTACAGCAGAGCCTCTCAGTGGGTTCCTAGTCTGTAGCGTTAACCTCCAAAGATAATAAACTATTGTTCTTCCTATCTTCTTTACTGTTAATAGTATTTTATTTATTTATTCATTTATTTAAAATATTTTTTGCAGTGCTGGAGATGGAGCCTGAGGCCTTGTGCATGCTATGCAAATACTCTGCCACAGAGCTATGTGCCAGCCTAAGAGATGATGGGTCCTACTGTTCATGTACCCATAACCAGACTGAGGGACTTAGAATCTGCCGGGACGCCCTCGCCAGGGATGTGTGTTACCAGTTGTGTGTGGCCGTCTGGTCCTGCTTCCTTTGAATTCCACAGGAGCTAAGTCGTGAGCTGGATTTGGGACCAGAGATGCTTCCCCCTCCCCCTCGCCTGTCTTGCAGGCAGCGGGTCTTTGAGATGGGTACTTCTCAGCTTCGTGGTTACTGGAGGTTTAAGGATTCTTTTCTTGTCTCTCCAGGCCTCACCCCGTGAAGCCGATGAACACAGCCACCAAGATTGCAAACTCTAGTTTGGGAACTGCCACCATCATCAGCGAGAACCTGATCAACGAGGCCCTCATGAAGGTGAGTGTTCAGAGATGGCGGGGTGTTTGTTAAGATTTCGGAGCTTGTGTGTATATAGTCGCCCACCCTTACAGCTGGCCTCAGCTGTTGCAGCCACACTGGGGGCCGATGAGTAGGGTGGGGGCCAGCCTGGGCAACGTAGGAAGATCTATCAGAAGAAACCACAGCCAAAGTTGAAGTGCTTGGCCGGCAGGCAGTTCTGGGAAGTACTCACTCCGGTGTCTCTGAAGTCTGGATAACCTGTGAGAGCCTCCAGACTTTCCATTGACTAGATAGTCACGTTTCCTTACGATTAGTTATTCCTTACCGAATTCTTTTTTGTCTCTAGCAGTGTGAGTCACTGCACTGTCTGTCTGTCAACTATGGTGGTGCTCTTTTGTTTATTTGTTTTATTTTTCAAAAAGACAGGGTTTCTGTAGCACCAGCTAGCATAGAACTCACTGTGTAGCCCAGGTTACCCTAAACTCATTACATTCTCATGACTCAGCCTCCTGGGTGCTGGGATAACAGGCGGGTCCCTCCACATCACCTGACACTTGTCTTTTTTTTTTTTTTTAAGTTTTTCTTTCTCCATCTTTCTTATCTTTAGGCAGAAAAATAAAATTCTTGATATAGTGTTTCTCAAAAATAGTTCCCAACATTTACAAAGTTGCAGAAATAGTACGAGGAGCTCCTGTGGCCTCCCTCTGGGTTCGTCCTGCTAGACTCGGTCTGCTCTCTTGCCTCCCGTTCCTCCCTCTCCCTCCTACTCTTCCTCTGTCTGCCTCTACATGTGCCCATTCTTATCCAAACCGTGGATAAAAGTCCTTTTCACTTCTAATGGTCTGTGTGTAAGACACGTGCATGTGTGCACGTGTTTGTGTGTGCATGCATGCAGAGGCCAGAGGCTGTGGTCAGGTAGATACCTTTCTCAACAGCTCTTCACCTTTTTTTTTTCTTTTGAATAATGTTTTTTCATATAATGTATTTGATTATGATTCCCCCTCCCTCTTTTCCTCCCAGATCCTCCCCACCCATCCAACTCCATTCCCCCCCACCCCCTGCTTTCTTTACAGAACATAGACAAGTAAAAACAAAACAAGATCAGAATAAAACAGAAAAGTATACACACACACAGAAAACAAAAACACAAAATTGGAAATAATAATATATAAGCAAATGACCAGCAGGGTTTAAAAATAAAAACTCCAGATAAAGCAATGAGAGCCCTCACCCCCCAAAAAATCTACAAAAATACTATTGTTCATTTTGTGTTGTCTATCTACCCCCTGGGCATGGGGCCTGTGCATCAAGTGGGTTTATGTACCCAGGGAGACTTCCCTTGGAGAAACAAATGTTTCCTTTGCAAGTGGTTGTCAGTTGGAGATGGCTTTTGAGTTAAGGTGGGGCCTCGTGTCCACTTCCTCTCTCAGTGCTGGGAGGCACCTGGCTTGGACCTGAGCATGCAGCCTGTCCGGGAGCACGGGTGCGTCAGTCCTCTGGTGTCTAGAAGGCCTTCTTGCCTTGCTGTTATTTCCTCTAGCCCTTACACTCTCCCAGCCTCCCCTTCCACAGGGTTCCCTGAGCCCTGAGGGGAGGGATTGTCCAGTTGCAGGGAACTTGTCTAATGGTGGTTGAGTGGACAGAGCTCTTAGGTGTGGCAGAATGTCATCAGGAGTCCTACTGCTCCGTCCTTTTAGCAGAGCAGTAGTATGTGGGTTTCCCTGGGTCCATGGCCTGTCTAGTCTCAGGTTTTTCACTACTGGAGCGGTGTCAGACATGGGTTCCGTCTCATGGAGTGGGTTTGTAATCCAATCAGATAGAAGTTAGTTATTCCCCCAACTTAGATCTCTCTATCCCCGGCTGTCCTGGAACTATGTAGACTAGGCTGGCCTCAAACTCAGATCTACCTGCTTCTGCCTCCCAAGTGCTAGGATTAAATGTGTGTGCCACCACTAGCTAGTCAAATTTAAATATATTAATAAGCACTGTGTATTGGTGCACACTTGTTTTGTTTTGTTTAAACATTTTTTTAAGGTTTATTTATTTTATAGATGTGAGTATACTTTTCTCTCTTCAGACACACTAGGAGAGGGCATTAGATCCCATTAGGGATAGTTGTGAGCCACCATGTGCTTGCTGGGAATTGAACTCAGGATCTTTAGAACAGTCGGTGCTCTTAACAGCTAAGCCATCTCTCCAGCCCTGTTTTGATTTTTTGAGACAGGGTTTCTCTGTGTAACTGAGCCCTGGCTGACCTGGACTTGCTTCGTAGACTAGGCTGGCCTTGAACTCACAGAGATCTACCTGCCTCTGCCTCTCAAGTGCTGGAATTAAAGGCGTATGCCACTACGCTCATCTAATTTTATTTTTCTAAATAACCGAAAAATATTCCATTGTGTAAACGTACAACTTTTTAAAAAATCTTTTCATCCATGATAGACATCTAAGTTTTTTTCCAATTTCTGGCTATTATGATATGAAGAGTAGTAATGAGCAAGTGTCTCCGTTGTAGGGCATAGGCTCTTCTGTGTATGTGCCCAGGAGTGGTATGCCTGCGTCTTAAGATCTACTTCCACCTTTCTGAGGAACACCACGCTGATTTCTATAATGACTAGATAAGTGTATGCTCCCAGCAGTAAATGACGGTCCCCTTACTTCACATCCTCCACAGCATGAGCTGCCATCTGTCTTATTGATCTTAGCCACTCTGACTGATGTAAGATGAAATCTCAAGCCGGATGGACGGTGGTGGCTCACGCCTCTAATCCCAGCACTTTGGAGGCAGAGGCAGGCAGATTTCTGAGTTCGAGGCCAGCCTGGTCGACAGAGTGAGTTCCAGGACAGCCAGGGCTATACAGAGAAACCCTGTCTCGAAAAAAAAAAAAAAAAAAAAAAAAAAAAAAAAAAAAAAAAAAAAAAAACCAAAATCAAAAAACAAACGAAGAAAAACCTTAAAAGAAATGTTGTATGTACTTGTGATAGTTGAAAACAACAAATAGCTAGCAGGACAGTGATGGTTAAAATATACTGGAATTCAATTTTTCTAAAATCAATTTGAACTAAAGTTTTAATTATGCTTACAGACTAAGAAAAGGCTATCCTCGGGGGGGGGGGGGGGGGGGAGATGGCTCCTCTATAAATGCACTCTCTACCAAGCCTAGTGACCTGAGTGCAGTCCCTGGGACCTACAAAGTAAGAAAGAACTGACTGTCCCTCAGTTTGTCCTCTGACCTGCATACATGACTCACTCTGCCCCCCCCCCTCTGGAAATAAGTGCAATCATGATGTAATATTTTTAACTTTAAAAAAATGCTATGAAATTATATTCTGCCTGATGTCAACATTATAAAACATACCATTTTAAGAAATAAGTCAAAGGAAAGGGCTCAGGGTTTAATGCAGTTGATGGAGTTCTAGTAAGTAATCAGGAAGCCTGGGGTTGATCCTCAGGACCGCTTAAACAGGGTGTGGTAGCTCATGCTTGTAATCGCAGCCCTGGGAAAGAGACAGGAAGATCATAGGTTAAAGGCCATCCCTGACTACAAAGGTAGTTTGGGATCAGCCTGGCCTACAGGAGAGAAAGACAGGGANGTTTAATGCAGTTGATGGAGTTCTAGTAAGTAATCAGGAAGCCTGGGGTTGATCCTCAGGACCGCTTAAACAGGGTGTGGTAGCTCATGCTTGTAATCGCAGCCCTGGGAAAGAGACAGGAAGATCATAGGTTAAAGGCCATCCCTGACTACAAAGGTAGTTTGGGATCAGCCTGGCCTACAGGAGAGAAAGACAGGGAAGGTAGAAAAAAGAAGAGAGAGAGAGAGAACATCGGATGTGGTGGTACACATTGGCAAGTGGAGGCCTGACGCTCAGGAACTCAAGACCAGCATGGGCTACACAAGACCCCGTTTCAGAGAGAAAGGAAGAGAAGGAAGAGACGGAGAGAACAGAGTGGCTATGGATTTAATAATGCAGGGCCTTGCCTTTGCTAAACACACGCTGCCCCCAAGCTTCACCCTCAACCACTAATCAGCATTTCTTAATAACCCTCTTTATAGTGTAGAGGTGTGATCCGAGAGAACCTTGAGGACATGTTTCTTGATGTGAGATGTCAGTGGATCCTCTTTTTCTTTTAATTATGGCAAAATGTACAGGACATGTTAGCTTTCCACCATACCTTTTTATTGAGACAGGGTCTCACTCTGTAGACCTGACTGACCTGGAACTCTTGATGTAAGACCAGGCTAGCCCCTCCAGATCTGCCTCTGCCTCCAGGGTGCAAGGATTAAAGGTGTAACCCCACAGCCAGTCTCATCGTACCATTTTAACATAGTTTAGTAGTGGTGAATAAATCCACCATCTGTGTGTGTTCAGTGTCCAGAAAATTCTAGACATGATACTGGCTTTTGCATTGTTTGTTTTTTGAGATACCGTCTCACTGTAGCCCAGGCTTGCCTAGAGTTTGCTTCAAGATACAGGCTAGCCTCCAATGCAAGATCTCCTTGCCTTCATCTCCCTAGCGCTGAGATTACAAGTGTGTACCATCATGCCAGGTTTGAATCCAGTTTTGAAAGTCACACCTGGAGCATCTCGAGGAGTTGTAGCTCAGTGGTAGAGAGCTCTTGCTTGCCGTGGCCAAAACCCTGAGTTTAAGCCCTAGAAGCAGAAAATAGAGACGAAAGGTATTCCCCCCTCCGAATGTACGTTCTCAACAAGAAGAAACGAAGAAGGAAAACTGGAGTGGGGCGTGGGGAGAGATGCAGATGTTGGAGAGGGGGCCTCCGTCTCCATTATTCCGTTATTCAATACCACCTGACCTGCATTCACGCTTGCTCTGTGTGTGATAGCATCCGTGTGTCCTAGCCAGCCAGTGAGAGAGTGGGATTCCTCTGAATTCCTCTCCCTGGACAGTTTGCTCCCTGAATGGGGTAGGGGCTTCTGCACTGTGGCTGAGCGACTAGTGTGGGTTCAGCCCCTGACTCTGCTTGGAGCTGGTAGGCTCTTAATTTATTGGTCTCCCTGGTAGGTGAAGGTGGAATGCCTTGGATTTCGTTGGGTAAAGATCACCTTGAGTTGCTCTGGAGTCTTTTTCCTGCGCCTTGTAAATCTGCTCAGCTGCAGCTCAGCTGCCAGGTCTTTCCTTCCACTCCCCCCTGAGACCTTGGTGTGACTCGTTACTTCTCATCGACTCCTTTATCTCTCATTTCCTTCTGGCTCAGAACTCTTGTGCTCAGAGTTAGAGCCCCCTTGTCCCAGAAGATAAATGCTGGTTAAAAGCCACTGTTCTGGGTACATGCTCCTATCAGAAATGGGAACAGTCAGTCTCTGGGAAGGGCCACTGTGTACCCAGAGAGTGTGCACTCCAGTGGCCTGTAAGGTCAGTAGCCTGGTGGCACATGGCTACTGTGACAACTACCAGATACCACCAAGGCCTCATTATGTTCCTTCCTTCTCTCCTTTATTTTTTATTTTATGTATATGGTTATTATGCTTGCATGGATGTCTGTGCACCATGTGAGTATGTGTGTGTTTGTGTGTGTGTGTGTGTGTGTGTGTGTGAGAGAGAGAGAGAGAGAGAGAGAGAGAGAGAGAAAGAGAGAGTGTGTGTGTGTTATGAGCCATCATGTCGTTGCTGGGAATCAAACCAGGGTCCTCTGAAAGATCCTCCAGTTCTCTTAACCACTAAGCCATCTCTCCAGCTCCCATTACATTTCTTGACAACATGTACCTTGGCAGAGTCAAGACCGGAGGTGTGAGAACTGTAAGCCAAGTAATGTTCCTGCTCCCTGTGCTAGGGATCAATCCCGGGGCATTTACGTGCTAGGCAAATATTCTGCTACACCAAGACCCTTGGCTTTTACACATTTTGGGGGGGAGGGGTTCTTTTCGAGACAGGGTTTCTCTATGTAGCTCTGGCTGTCCTGGAACTCAACTTTGTAGACCAGGCTGGCCTCGAACTCAGAAATCCTCCTGCCTCTGCCTCCCAAGTGCTAGGATCAAAGGCGTGCTCCACCACCGCCCGAAGGCTTTTACACTTTTTAAAGGATCATAAAGAAACAAACAAACAAACAAACCTACTCTACAGACTCCAAAGTACTTATCTCTTCTCATCAGCCGCCTGGTTTCATCCTTTGTGGAAAGTGGCTTTCTAAGCCCGGTGTGGTGGCGCACACCTTTAATTCCGACGCCTGGGAGGCGGAGGCAGGTTGATCTTTGGGAGTTCCTGTGTTCTGCTAACCCTTTCCCTCTTCCTTCCCTCTCCAAAGAAATACCAGCCCTCGGATCCCGCCTTTGCCTATGCACAGCTGACCCACGATGAGCTGATCCAGCTAGTCCTCAAACAGAAGGAGACCATCAGCAAGAAAGAGTTTCAGGTGCGGGAGCTGGAGGACTACATCGACAACCTGCTAGTCAGAGTTATGGAGGAGACCCCCAACATCCTCCGAGTGCCAGCGCAGATGGGCAAGAAGGCTGGAAAGATGTGAACTGCGGGAAGGAGGCATGGTCTCCCTAGTAACCCACACACCTTCTCCGATGGCCTGCTGTGTGCATCGTCTCTCAAGAGTTAATTCTCCTAGTTGAAATCAGATTAATGATTACAAGGAATCTTTTACTATACATTTCCCAGCGTTTTGTTTTTCAATGCCACTGTGCCTTTAACTACCCTGTAAATATCAGATTTGATCAGATGTATTTTAACACCGGGGTGGTTGCCCTTTGATGCTGAGATCTTCAGGTATGGATCCTCCGTGAAGGCAGGCTCAGGGTGAAATGAGAAAGGGACTTTGGGATGCGGTGCTGTCTCACCCGCTCTGTTGGCCTTTGAGCAGCTCGGATGAGGCATGTGCCAATTTTTAATTCGGGTAAACGCGGAGGACTCAAGGGTTGTTTTGGGAGGCATTGTTCTGTTTTCAGGGTGGGGTGTTATGTAGCCCCGGACTGCTCTTGAACTCACTGTGTACTGAGACTGGCCTTAGATTTCTGATCTTTCTGCCCCCACTTCCCAAGTGCTGGGATTACAGCCGTGTTTGATGCCTTCTGGTCAGAGCACGGTTGTTTACATAAAACCTCAGAGCATGCTTCTTAGATTTTGAATATGCCTTTTACAATTGCCACTACCCTCCCATCTTAAAAATATGCTTTTTGTAGGTGGGGGAGATACAGCTCAGTGGGTAAGGTGCTAGCACTACAAACCTGAGGGTCTGCGTTTGGATTCTTAACATCCATGCTAAAGGCAGGCGGAGTGGCATGGGCCTGGGCTGGGGGAGGGCAAAGCCAGGCAGATCTCAAGGGCTCACTGGAAACTCAGGTTCAGTGAGGGAGCGTCTTAAACAATAAAATGAAAAGCTACTGTAGACCTCTGCCCTTCATGTGCACGCACACACACACACACACACACACACACACACACACACACACTGCTCTTTAGATCTATAGGGCCATTTCCTGAAGACAAGAAAGAACTAAAGAGTCACTTTTCAGGCTGGAGTGATGGTCTAGTGGTTAAGAGCACCAGCTGTTCTTCCAGAGGACCTTGGTTCAATTCCCAGCAACCACATGGTAGCTCACAACTGTCTGTAATTCCTGTTCAAGGGAATCTAACCACGTCACACAGACATCCATGCAGATAAAATATCAATATACATAACATTAAATTTAAAAGGAAACAAAGAGAGTCAGTCTCTACTTAAGTAGTTAAAGTTGGTCAGTCTCTCCTCTCAGGATACTGGGGTTCCTATCGTCCCGTTGGCCTTTCCTTGCCGGCGAGAGGACTGAGTGTTCCACAGTCTTTCTACAACAGCTCTGTGAGGTAGAGGATGATTTTAGGAACGGGCCTTGGGCCGTTTCCTTCCATTGGCTTGTCTCAATTGCTTTTCCTGGAAGGGAGTAGACAGTCCACTGATTCCTCAAGATAACGGAGCCTCCGTCGGGAGCTGGATAAGTGCTCAGGGGTGGAGCGCCCCAGCCACACGTCAGCCATAAGGAACAGTTGTGAAGAGCTACAGGGTGACATGTGCTTCTTTACTGCTACTTCCCGATTAGGGGAGTTTAGTTGCTGCTATTTTGAGACAGGATCTCACTGGCTTTAAACTTTTCACACATACACACACCTTCCCCCGCCTCAGTTTTCCAAATTTCCAAATACTGAAATTACAGGTATGTGTCACCATGCCTGGTAGATCAATATTTTTTTTTAATGTATACACACACACACACACACACACATATGCACACCATATATATATATATATATATATATATATATATATATATATATATATATATATATATACACCTTAAAACACACACACATATATATATATATATACATACATACATACACATGCACATATATATGCACACCTTAATACACACACACACACACACACAGTCGCTTTTTCACTAATAGAGGGAATTCCATTGCTGATCACCTCATTCTGGAATTAAAATGTTTCATGATTTTTTTTTTCTTCCTGGTAGTAATAAAAAATCTCATCAAATCTTAACATCTCTGCTCAGCGAATCATAGGCCAGTAAGTGGATAGGGTGGAATAGAGGTGGTTCTCAATGAAGAGTCTGTGTGTGTTCTTCTCACGCTGAAGGTGAGGAACATTGGTTATACTGCAGCACTTTAATCTGAAGGGCAAGACTGTAACTTGATTTACCTAACAAGCTGTTGATGATCCACACGTATTTTTATTTAATCTCTCCTACAGTACTGGGGACCACTGCAAATTTCTTGAGATTATTTGTATTTTGTGTGTGTGTGTGTGTGTGTGTGTGTGTGTTGTGAAATTCATTAATATGCCTATAAAGAAACTGTATCCACTTGAACTCTGAAAATGTACATGTATATTACTGTTCATGGGGTTTTGCTTTGTTTGCTGTTTTGTTTTTTGTTTTTTTAAACTTGATATAAATGCATTTTTACTGTGATAACCTAAGTGCACTGGAGCACTGCTCAGAGGAGACAGCCTGGGGAGCTTGCCTTGTGTATGAAGAGCCTGGAGGTCTCTGCTGCTACTCGGACCTTTGGTATGTGACCGAATCAGCTCTAGAGAGGACTGTCTAGGTGGAGTGAATTCCTGTGCTCTGAAATGCCACTTGGGGACTCTGGAGAATGAAGGACAGTTTACTTCGGGGGGCTTTGCTGGTTTCTGCCAGTGCTGGGAAACACTGCCTTTCTGGCTTGGTTGTACCCCACAAGGTCATCGAGGCCCCGTCTACCTAATAACTGTTCTTGCCTATTCGGTCAGGGACTAAGGGACCATACCAAGGAAAGCTGAACCTGCATTGAGCCACTGGCAGAGGCTGGTGACAGGGAGAGCCCTGGAGCTGCTGAGGCTGACCTGCCTTGTGCTTGTAGCTTCCATTAATGCCAACTTGAGGTGCCCTGGAGGGGCCTACACTTCAGAGAAAAAAGAGAAGGAAGGAAGGAAGGAAAGAAAGAAAAAAAAGAAAGGGCCCTTTCCTTGTCCATGCCTGGCTACCTCCAAGAAAGCCCAGCCAGGGATTTTGGTGGGGTATGAGGGCATTTGCTTAAATAGCAGCACACTCCATTTGGAGGACAGCATCCTAAAAGCCAGCCAGCCCTTGGCCTAATTGTTTCATATCTTATTCTTGGCTTTGGCATTCGGCCTGGCCTCCCTGTTTCATTCCCGTATATTATCTTTACTTGGGCCACGGAAGGAAGAAGCAAGCAGCCCTGCCCTGTGCCATGATCCACTGCTGTCCAGCAAGAGAGGCTGGTCCACGATGCTTCACCATGCACTGCATTGAAGCTAGAGTTCTCCATCCCTGGGTTCTTCTCCCAGTCAAGCACACCGCCCCCTTTTGGTGTTGGGGATTAAGCACGGTGTCTTGTGCTTGCTAATCCCATGTCTGCTGCTGAGTTACACTCTTAGCTGGACCCTCCCCCGAGCTGTGAGTTGTGTTTCTGTCTTTGTTTTTTGAGACAGATTTCCATGTGGGCCAGGTTAATCTTGAATTGATTTTATGGCTACTAATGATCTTGANAAGCACACCGCCCCCTTTTGGTGTTGGGGATTAAGCACGGTGTCTTGTGCTTGCTAATCCCATGTCTGCTGCTGAGTTACACTCTTAGCTGGACCCTCCCCCGAGCTGTGAGTTGTGTTTCTGTCTTTGTTTTTTGAGACAGATTTCCATGTGGGCCAGGTTAATCTTGAATTGATTTTATGGCTACTAATGATCTTGAACTCATTATCCTCCTGCCTCCAACTTCCAAGTGCTGGGAATATCGGAGTGTGCTACCATTCACAGCTTTTTAATTTTTTTTTCCAAGGGTAGAGGTGGGTACTAATTAAGGATCCTTCAAGACTGAAAATCTATTGTCTTAGATAAGAAATGTGAACCCGGGCTGGATTGATGGCTCAGCGGTTAAGAGTGCTGACTGCTCTTCCAGAGGTCTTGAGTTCAATTCCCAGCAACCACATAGTGGCTCACAACCATCTGTAATGGGATGCAGTGCCCTCTTCTGGTGTGTCTGAAGGGAGCAACAGTTTTGGGTTTTTTTGTTTTTGTTTTTTTGAGAGAGAGAGAGGTGAACCCATGCCAACCCCAACTCTAGATTTTCCTACCTACTTTGATAAGCTACTAAATTGACTTTCACCTCCCTCTAACTGAAGGTTCACCTAGTAAAGTTTGGTTTTGTTTTGTTTTTGTAATGGTTGGTTGGGGTTTGGGTTTTTTGAGGGATTTTTTTGGTGATGGTTTGGTTTTTTGAAGCAGGGTTTCTGTGTGTAACAGCCCTGGCTGTCCTGGAACTCACTCTGTAGACCAGGCTAGCCTCGAACTCAGAGATACACCTGCTTCTGCCTCCCGAATGCTAGGATTAAAGGTATGTGTCACCACTGCCTGGTTTCACCTGGTGTTTCTTAATTACGAAATTGTTTTCTGCTGTGTTCCTTTCGGGATTTTTGAATTTGGGATTAGACGTGTAGTTTAATACTGTGTTTGCCTTACATATGCAAAGCACTAGGCTTGATCACACCCTCCAGCCCCAGGACTGTGTAAACTGAGCAGTGTGACCATCTGTAATCCCAGCCAGCATTAGGGAGGTGAAATCAGGTGACCAACAGTTCAACTGCATTCTCAGAAGCATAGGGAGGTTTAAGTCAGACTGGGATATACAAGACCTTGTCTCAAAACAAAACCCTAAGACTTCCTAACAATAAATAAAATCATACTACCTTTCAAGGTTTGTGTCTGTACTTCAGGTTGGGTGTGATTTAAAAAGTTCCTTCTGTCTTGTTGGAAAACTCCTAGGGTGGTGGTATCCAATGGTGGTCTCTCACACGAAGCCTTGCAGCCACTACCGTGATCTGTGCCAAAGACTATCTGAGCCCCTTGTGGAGGGGACAGAGCTTCTCTGTCCTGACTCTTCATAGTCTTGAGTGACCATGGCATTGACACCATGGGAATGTCTACCCGAAAGTTTCCAGAGGGAAGTCTTTGCCTTGCGTTCAGAAGCACCCCATCTGAGAAGCAGACCCCAGGCATTCAGCTCAGCCAATCTGCTAAGAAGTTATCAGATGTCTCCTCCCACGCTCACTAATCCAGCTCACCTTTCCATCGAGGCCGGCAGAGCATCTGCTGGCCTCACAGGTGCAGAGCGAGGCTCATAGACCTCCCTCCATAGACTCTGGAAGGGGGCAGATACTGTCCCCTACCCACCCCCAGAGATCACATTACAGGGCTTGTGAACATAATCTCTGCCCCCAAAATAGATTCTTGATAAAACCCACAGCCCTCTTAAGGAGGGATGGACAGCTTGGGGGAATTCTAGAGTCTCTGAGAGCAAAGTTTTCCTAAATGATTGTCGTTGTGAGGTTTGCTTCTCTTTTTTTTTTTTTTTTTTTTTAAGATTTATTTTATTTATTATATGTAAGTACACTGTAGCTGTCTTCAGACACTCCAGAAGAGGGCGCCAGATCTCGTTACGGATGGTTGTGAGCCACCATGTGGATGCTGGGATTTGAACTTATCACCTTCGGAAGAGCAGTCGGGTGCTCTTACCCCCTGAGCCATCTCACCAGCCCCGA
>LR753514.1:0-47373 GCA_902729485.2 Mus minutoides | reverse complement strand
TTTTTTTTTTTTTTTTTTAAGATTTATTTTATTTATTATATGTAAGTACACTGTAGCTGTCTTCAGACACTCCAGAAGAGGGCGCCAGATCTCGTTACGGATGGTTGTGAGCCACCATGTGGATGCTGGGATTTGAACTTATCACCTTCGGAAGAGCAGTCGGGTGCTCTTACCCCCTGAGCCATCTCACCAGCCCCGAGGTTTGCTTCTCTTGCCTCTTTGTTTGCAATTCTTTCAGATTGGTTCCTGTTACTGCTACCAAGCTGAGGGCTTACAGTCAGCCTAGTGTGTTTTCAAATATTCAGTTCGAGAAAGGACATAAATGTCTTGTCCTATGAAACCCTTTAACTTGACTATTAGAAACAGAAAGCTTTTGTTTAGATAGATAGATAGATAGATAGATAGATCAGACAAAGAAGACAAGGGAAATGGTTATAGAGTATATAAACAGCATAAAAAGAAGCTTTCCCAAATCTGGACTTCTGATAGAAGTTAACCCCCAAGGTCCAGCAAGCACCTGCCTATCTCCAGCCAGGAAGCCTTGAATGCTACCTGATGCGGTTCCTTTGACTTAATGCCAGGATTTTCCCTTAAGGAAGATGCCCTTTACAAAGAGATCACTGTTTGGTTTTCAATCCTAAATGTTTTCCAAAGCCTTGTATTAACATGCTGGGTGAGCAGCAGGCTGGCTTTGTAGTTAGAGGTGCTTGCCACACAAGCCTGGGGGCCTGGGTTGGATCTTAAGAACCCACTGTAGAAGGAGAGGACTAGTTCCTTGTAAGTTATCTTACACACATGCACTGTGGTTCTGGTTCATGCGTGCCTGCATGTACAGATACTAAGGATTTTGGCACTCTTGGAAGATGGCCCAAGTGCTAGGAGGGAGATGTGGTGAATATAATTCAGGTCCTTGCGGGTATGTCCTTAAAGGGGATGCTGGGAACTCTACTCCTTCCTGAGTCTCTTTCCTGGCCACCATGAAGGATCAGCCCTATGTCCCAGCCAGGATATGCTGTGGCAACACACAAACTCAGGGCAGAAGAGCCAGGCAATCTGAAGTGGGAAACCCAAATAAATCTGCCCTTTTTCAATCGATCACACCAGGCTCTTCGCCCCTATAGTGGGACTCTTAACACAACCACACAGTGCCTCTGTTTTGAACATACCCTCGTGAAGATGACCATCATTTGCAACAATCAGTACTTTACCAACATGGGCTGATAAAGACTCAGAGCTGACAGCCACCCACCAAGAAGAGCCAGGTCCTTCCTAAAGCATGACTGCCACCTATGGGCCACAGTGGGGATCTGCTGCTGCTGGAGGGCCCTCTGGTATCAGCCCACCCTTGGAAAACATTTGCAGGATGTTGCCCGTCCTTCACCAAACCCCAAGTGTCAGCACACAGCCCCCCTTACCCTTGAGCCTAATGGCTAACAAGCGGATCTTGTGTTCGGGACTCCCCTTTCAGCACCGTCTTCAGGATCCCTTCCGTCCCGCCTCCTGGGGCATCCTGACCATCAGTTCTGACCCCAAACTGGCTTAGTTGGCCCAGCATCTCCCACAACCAAAAGCTCAAGGGTTAACGTTCTCTGCATTTTCGTTCTCTACTCTGTCACACAGTAAACTGTATCCTGAGCTCTGGAAAGGGTCACGTTGGTGACACAGATGCAGCCTCCAGAGAGTTGAAAAGAGAATATTGATGAGTGGTAGACTCAGGCTGCACCTTCACTGCAAAAGGGAGGCGCCAAACTCCTTTTAGTTTTTGGTCAAGGCAGATATTGAGTCTATTAGGCAAATGAGACAGACTTTGAGACCTTTAGCTGTCTAAGTCGCATCTGCGCGTCGAAGGGCAGATTCAGGTAGGTATGGTGTCAGGTACCTACAGTCACAGCTGCACAGGAAGAGTGCAAGACTCCCACAGGGGAGTCTGAGATTTCCTAACCTGTCTGACCTTGAGGTTTAGAAAAGCGGCCATCAAGCTCTGGTTTGTCGCCTTGCGCTTATACAGCTTTCAAGCCAAGAGGGATTTGAAGATTTACGTGATTTAAAGAAAAATCAAGATGATGGTATTCATTACATGAAATTCAAACTTTAGTGTTCACAGAAGGAGATTCACTAGGCAGAACCATACTCATTTATGTTCATGGCTACTTATGTCGTTGACTATTTTCAACTTTATAATAGCAGAGTCAAATGGTTTCAGGACAATCCAACATGTCTTTGAACTCCCTTGCTATCTGGCCTTTTATACAAAAAGCGTATCACTATTTTAGAATCGATATTGGGGCAAGGAGATAATGTTCTTTGATTCTAGTGGAATTATTAAAACAGCTCAGACTGGGAAAACGGAGTCCACATAATTCAATCCCCTCAGAGACTTTGCATAAGACCAGATAGTTTTCCAGATCTATAGTTTCCCAGAAGAGTGGTCTGGAGGAGTGTCTAGTATCTCTGCTGAGTGCAGTAAAGTGGGTTCTGTGACCACTTCTTATCTCTCACATGTCAGCTAGGAGTGGTGGCACACAGAAATCCCAGCTGAGGCACATGAGCATGAATTTGAGGTCAGCCAGGACTATAAGGGTTTATCTCAAAATATTGTTTTTCAGAAGAAGAGGTAAAGAAAATGTTAGCAGATATCTTTAGTTTTAGATGTTCAAGAAGTTGGGCATATTACTCCTCTTCAGCCACATATATGTGTGTGTGTGTGTGTGTGTGTGTGTGTGTGTGTGTGTATATATATATATATATATATATATATATATATATATATATATATATATATTCTCTGTGTGTGCATGTGTGTGCACATGTGTGAGTTTATGTGTGAGAGTGAGTGCGGGGCTGGTGAGATGGCTCAGCGGGTAAGAGCACTGACTGTTCTTCCGAAGGTCCTGAGTTCAAATCCCAGCAACCACATGGTGGCTCACAACCACCCATAATGAGATCTGACGCCCTGACACCCTCTTCTGGTGCGTCTGAAGACAGTTACAGTGTACCTATTTATAATAATAAATAAATTTTAAAAAAGAGTGTGAGTGCATGCTTGTGTGTCTGTGTGTATATATAAACACACACACACACATATATATACAAACAAAAGAGAAAGGTGACTAAGACCTAGGCAAGTCCTGCCCACACTCCATACTGTGGCTCTCTTGTCAGTGAGTGCTGGAGAATGAGTGTCCACTAAAGAGCTCAGGTGAAGGAGAAGAAACGAAATCAAAACAGCTCCAAGGCCTGATGAGACAGCCAAGCTTGGAGTGGCTACAAGAACCCTCGGAATGAAAGTGGCCTGGTCCCAAAGTTGTGGTCAAGTGAGCAGAGAGGAACACTGCTAGGGTGGGGTCACAAACCTCGATGGTGACTCACACTAGATTAGAAGAATCTAAACAGATGATCTGAGGAATTCCATCTATTTAATGCTTCTCCCGGGCCCATCCAGGACTGCTATTCATAGCACCTGAACCTTTTTTTTTTTTACACAGTGTTAGCCCTCCCCAAGATGATCAGACTGCAGGAATTTGCAATCATAGGGAAGGTGTGCCAGACCAGACTGACAGTGTGCTAGAATGGCTGTATCTAGCCCAGGGCAGATGGGATTCCTTGTCTCCAGACCAGCCTCTCCTTGAACACATTCCTTTCTGGTCTCCCTTCTAGAAAAAGCCCCAATCTCAAAAATAGGCATTGCACACACGGCCCATGCCTGGACAGTCTTCCCAGCAGTCTCTCTGGGCTGTCTGGAGCTACCTCTTCACGTCTCCTTCCCCAGAAGCTCTAATACAGCTATTGTGGCAGTCTCTCAGGAGTGTCTCAGATAAAATGGATGCCACTATGGGTGGTCAGTAGCTCTCAGTAGAGTGGGTGACAGGAAGTACCAGGAATGATGTGTGGTAAGCTCTTAAGAAAACAGTTCCAAGCACATTGATTTCTTCCTAAGGAGATGGAGAACCACTAGGCATACTTGACTCGGCAGAGTGTGTCCTGGATCTGTCTGAGCAGTCTCTCCTGTCACTTAGGTGTACATTACCTGTGTCCACTCCTCTGACGAGTAGAGTCGCAGGTGAGAGGCTTTACGGCATTGCTCTTCTCCTTTGAACAATGGAGAAAGTGGAGCGCATCCTTGTTCCCGCAAAACCTCCTTTCCCCCTTAAGTGTACTCAAGTTCAAGAGCTGCAGTTACAGATGCCAGCAATCTGAGTCAGTTCTGTATATAATGTAAGAAGGTCGTTCGAGCAGACTCGGTGCCATGTACCTGTGACCCACACTCCAAGACGGAATCAGGAAGATTGAGGGATGGAAATCAGCCTAGGGTACACAAGAAGACCCTGCCTCAAAAACTTTAAAAACATTATTGAGAACCCATTATTATTTCTAATGCTAACGGTGTTGCTTCTAGAGATCTGGATACAGATATCAGCTGCACCATCTGAAAAGCATACACACATGAAAAAAACGAAAATATAAAAAAAATAAAATGAGTATCAGTCAAATTAGTAAGTCCCCCCCCCCCAACTGAGCTGGCCAGTGAGCTACCATCTCTTGTCCTTCCATCCTATCATCCCCACACGACCCCTCTTTGTTCAGCCCAGACAGGAGATTGGGAAAAGGAAGTTCCTGTACAAAGGGATCATTCTTTCTGAAGGAAAGATTTGGAAGAAATGCCTGCCCATGTGCCTATCAGTGATAGAAAAAGCTCCCTGACAGAGGGTAGGTAATCTGGGACAGGGAGAAGTGCTGGATCTCAGAGTCAGTTTCACTCGTGTGTGTGTGTGTGTGTGTGTGTGTGTGTGTGTGTGTGTCCCTAACCGTTACCCTGTGCTTGTGCCATGCAGATGCCAGTGAGAGCAATCTATGGTGTTCTTCCTCAGTTTTCCTGGAACTCACTGGACCAGACTGAACTAGAACTCATAAAGATCTGTCCACCTCTACCTTCCAAGTTCTGGGATTAGAAAAGGTGTGTGTCACCACACCCAGGCCACTCTTTAAAAGAATTCTTTTATTGGGGCTGTAGAAACGGCTCTGTCGTTAAGAGTACTTGTCGCTCTGTTAGAAGGCCTGAGTTCCGTCCCTAACACTCACTCTGGGCAGCTTGCAGCTGCTGCCATCCTAGCTCCAGGAGATCTGATGCCTTCCGACCAGTGCAAGCACCTGCACACACGTGATTTTAATTACACGGACACACCTACATAAATAAAAGGGTTCTTTTTGTTTGTTTTTGTTTCTTTCCCTTTGTAGCCCTGGCTGTCCTGGAACTCACTCTGTAGACCAGGCTGGCCTCGAACTCACATTAAATCCACCTGCCTCTGCCTCCCTCGTGCTGGATTAAAGACATGCACCACCACTGCTCCTCTAAATAAAGGTTGTGAGAGAAGTATCTCCTCTGCAGATAATTCTTGCAAGGCCCAAGACCTCTTTGTAAATTTATATTGGAGGGAAGTGTCATCAGAGCAGGGAAGGACAAGCGGCTGGGTTACAGACAAAGCACAACCTTTGGTCAGCAAGTTGCCCCTGTTCTCAACTATAGTTCTGGGAACACACAATCTCATTGGATACAAAGGAAGCCCATGGCATCTCACTCCTGATTATAACTCTTCTGAGAGCAGCTAGCCTTGCCTACTCAACTCTGTCTTCCAAAGGCTCAGCATTTCTAGCTGAGGAGTCACCATGAAAGTGATCATTGTGTCACCTGGACTCTTTTGATGAATAAACATCTTTTCTCTTTTGGGGGTGGTTGTTTATCAGTTGCAAGGAAATATATTGATCTTCTAAAGAAGGTAGCTGTAACCCAGACACTATTGCATATGCCAGCAAGAGTTTGCTGAAGGGACCCTGATATAATTGTCTTGTATGAGGCTATGCCAGTGCCTGGCAAATAAAGTAGTGGATGCTCACAGTCATTTATATGATGGAACACAGGGCCCTCAATGGAGAAGCTAGAGAAAGTACCCCAGGAGCTGAAGGGATCTGCAACCCTAGAAGAGGATCAACAATATGAACTAACCAGAACCCCCAGAGCTCATGTCTCTAGCTGCATATGTAGCAGAAGATGGCCTAGTCGGCCATCATTGGGAAGAGAGACCCCTTGGTCTTGCAAACTTTGTATGCCCCAACACAGGGGAACACCAGGGCCAAGAAGTAGGAGTGGGTGGGTAGGGAAGAACGGCGGGGAGGTGGGGGAGGGTATAGGGAACTTTTGGGATAGCATTTGAAATGTAAATTAAGAAAATGTCTAATAATAAAAAAAAAGAAGGTAGCTGTACTCCTTAAGAGAGGACCCTTATTTATGAAGAAGGTAGGAAGACACTGTCTGGAGTTCATTCTGTACAATGGTTTTCTGTTTGGTCTCACATTACCCTTCCAGTGCAAGGCTGGAAATGAGTTAACAACCACCTGGAAAGACTGCACATTCTCCATTGTCAGCCCAAGAAGCAAGAATTCTCCACAAACTTGAAGCCCTGGTGCCAATGAGTCCCTGCTGCTCTCAGATTCCGAAACTCTCTGGTTGTTCTCAACATTTAATTCATTTTTTCCTATTTTTCCAGATACAACTAATTCTATAATTTCCAAGCTTTTCATTGATACTATTTCTGAGCACAGTGGCACACATTTCTAATCCTACCTTTTTAAGTAGACTCAGGAGAATTATTTGAGCCGAGGAGGTTGGTTTTGGTTTTGTTTTTTTTGTTTTCTTTTAGATAGGGTTTCTCTGTGTAGCCCTGGCTGTCCTGAAACTACCTCTGTGGATTAGGTTGGCCTTGAATTTACAGAGATCCACCTGCCTCTGCCTCTGCCTCTGCCTCTGAGATTATTTTATAAACCAAGCCTAATTGCACTCACCGGGCTAGCTCAGCTATAGAATACGTGTCTATCAGCATCCTGTGTTTGATCCAACAAGAATAACACATACAAGTTTTTCAGAAGACAGGATCTAGCAATATTGCACAAGATAGTTTCAAACTCCTGGGCTCAATGCCAGGTGGTGGTGGCAGCCTACGCCTTGGCGTTTGGTGGGGGCTCTTCTAAGAGAGAGTCTTGAAGACTGCATCCTTCAGAGGGATGGAATCCTATGTCTTCACAAGGCAGAAGGTTTAAGGGCAAATGGAATATATCCTTTTTATACTGTACTGGTCCATTCTTAAGTGCAGAGCCATTGTGGCCGTAACTTCCCAAAGACCCCATCTCCCAATAGTTTTTTCACAGGGACTAAGTTTCCAACACAGGTGTTTGGAACAATGGCACCAACACATTAAGCACATCGAATTTGTAATTTGGTTTTTATAATGGTATCACTGAAAGCAATATTTTACTCAGGATTCTTTGATCTACATAAAACTAATAAGTCTGGAGTCAGAATCTTAGGGCATCTTAAAGCTCAGTTTTTTTTTTTTTTTTAAGATTTATTTATTTATTATATGTAAGTACACTGCAGCTGTCTTCAGACACTCCAGAAGAGGGCACCAGATCTCGTTATGGATGGTTGTGAGCCACCATGTGGATGCTGGGATTTGAACTTATCACCTTCGGAAGAGCAGTCGGGTGCTCTTACCCGCTGAGCCATCTCACCAGCCCCAAAGCTCAGGTTTTATTTTATCTTTTTCATTTGTTTCCTTTGGTTGTTTTTTGAGACATGGTTTCCAGTAGGCCAGGCTTGTTTCTCTCTCCCCCCATCTCAGATTTGTTTATTTATTTTACATATATGAGTACACTGTCACAGACACACAAGAGGGCATTGGATCCGATTACAAATGGTTGTGCGCCACCATGTGGTTTCTGGGAATTGAACTCAGGCCCTCTGGAAGAGCAGCCAGTGCTCTTAACTCCTGAGCCATCTCTCTCCAGCCCCTTGTGTTTTTGTTTTTTGTTTTGGTTTTTTCAAGACAGGGTTTCTCTGTGTAGCCCTGGCTGTCCTGGAACTCACTCTGTAGACCAGGCTGTCCTCAGAAATCCACCTGCCTCTGCCTCCCAAGTGCTGGGATTAATGGTGTGTGCCACCACGCCCAGTTCAGCCCCTTGCTTTTAACTCTTGATTTTCCTGCCTCTACTTTCCAAGAACTGGGACAACAGCCCTATTATATTAAAGTATAAGATTGTTTTTTTCCCTTTTCTCTCTTAATAAAAAAATTTTAATAGAGGGTCTAGCTAGCCCTAGCTGGCCAGGCACTCTCTCTGTACATCAAGTTGCCCTTGGACTCACAGAAACCTGCCTGCCTCTGCCTTCTGAGTGCCAGAATTAAAGGTGAATGCCAACGAGGATAGCTCGAAGTTCAAGGTTTTAAACATGTCTGAGTCGGCCTGTAGCTTCCAGTTTGCCAAAAGCTGAAGGGGAGAGAGGAGAGAGAACATGCCTAGCTGAGTGTGTGTGTGTGAGTGAGAGAGAGAGAGAGAGAGAGAGAAAGAGAGAGAGAGAGAGAGAGATTGAAGGCCAGATGTAGTAGCACGTCTTTAAATTTAATCCCAGCACTCAGGAGGTAGAGAGAGGCAAGCAGATTTCTGTGAGTTTAAGGCTACCGTGGTATATATACAAACCAACAATAAAATCTGACAACTTAAAATGTATTTTTAAAAAAGATTTATTTTGAGCCGGGCGTGGTGGCGCACGCCTTTAATTCCAGCACTCGGGAGGCAGAGGCAGGCGGATTTCTGAGTTCGAGGCCAGCCTGGTCTACAAAGTGAGTTCCAGGACAGCCAGGACTACACAGAGAAACCCTGTCTAGAAAAAAAAAAAAAAAAAAAAAAAAAAAAAAAAAAAAAAAAAAAGATTTATTTTATTTATTATATGTAAATACACTGTAGCTGTCTTCAGCCACTCCAGAAGAGGGCGCCAGATCTAGTTACGGATGGTTGTGAGCCACCATGTGGATGCTGGGATTTGAACTTATCACCTTTGGAAGAGCAGTCGGGTGCTCTTACCCGCTGAGCCATCTCACCAGCCCCTTAAAATGTATTTTTAGCCAACTCCTAGCCTCTGTCAACCCAGAAGTTCTAATATCATCAAATAGCACCTGAAACCCATGGAAAGCGTTTTCCCACATCCTGTAACGTGCTTACCCACTGGTTGCGTGATGCCTCTATGGTGGCGCACGCCTTTAATCCCAGCACTCGGGAGGCAGAGGCAGGCGGATTTCTGAGTTCGGGGCCAGCCTGGTCTACAGAGTGAGTTCCAGGACAGCCAGGGCTACACAGAGAAACCCTGTCTCGAAAAAACAAAAACAAAACAAAACAAAAAAAACTAACGCAATCTTCATGTGACCGCTTAAACAGTTCTATGTGTTATTTGGAGAAACTTGCTCAAGCCCTTCTTTTTGGCTCTAGCGTAAAATCTTGTGCATCCTCTTTGAGGCAAGAACTACGGTTTTGCATGCTATTCTCTGAAGATATCTAAGTCTACCACTCACGATTTTAGTTCTCACTAAGTTGCTCTGACGCGACTGAACTCAATATGTACACCAGGCTGGTCTCAGACGATGTCTCCTAAATTCTAGGATTAAAGAGATATGTTGAAAAACAACAAGACAGACTTTGAAACTTAGTATGGGGAGGTCCGTATAGTACAACACAATTTACGGCTCTCTCACAGTAGAGTGATCTCTTTTCTACTACAGTCAAACTTAACGTTTCTTACTACATAGGAAGGGAGACACTGGTTCCACTTTTTTTTGAAGGGAGTTAAATCAGGCATGGTAATACAAGCCTGTAACTCCAGCATGTGGTAGGCAGAGGCAGGAGAATCAGTATTCTAGGTCAGCCTGGGCTACATAAGCATGATAGGCTAAAAAAATAAATAATAAATTATATATGTGTGTGTGTGTGTGTGTGTTGTGTGTGTGTGTGTTTCGCAGACAGCAAGTCCTCATCTGTGGTTTGTGTCAACTCCCAACGTGGCCTAACCACAACAAACCAGATATTCTGAGACACAGTTAAGCTCAGGAATCTCCCTTTCTAACTCAGGTTTCTACCCGAGTCCATAGAAGGGACCGGAAGTGGCGTGCAGCCGAGGGGGTGGGGAGAGGAGCGAGCTGCCAGTCGATTGGCTAGCTGGCTGGAGGAGGATGGTGCATCCGGAATAAGCCTCCCTCCACTTTACAGCCGCTGCCCAGTTAACAAGGTCTCCAGGAGTTGGTACCTGGCGGCCGTACCGCAGCCCTGGACCGACTGGCGGGATGCCGAACGGAAGCCGCTGCCCGGACTGCGGCTCCTCCGAGCTCGTGGAAGATTCGCATTATTCTCAGAGCCAGCTGGTGTGCTCCGACTGCGGCTGCGTGGTCACCGAAGGGGTCCTAACGACTACCTTCAGCGACGAGGGCAACCTCAGAGGTACTGGTCTTGAACCCGGGGATCGCCAGCCTTGGGCGGTGGAGTCCTTAAACCCAGCTCCCTTTTCCCAGCCTCCTCCCTGTCTTGGCCATGCGCACAGTTAAAGGTGGGAGAAGCGAGCTTAAGTAAACAGATGAGCTGGAGGAGGGTGCGATCCATCTCATTTCCCAGTACCTACTACGGTGTCTGACATTGGGTGGGTATACTGGTTGGTGAATGAATGGAACCAAAAAGGTTTCATTCACCTTGTCAGACCTGGTCAGTGTTGACAAGATGAATGAAACAAGATGATGATGACAGGTAAATTATTTGGAAATAGAACACGAACCATCATCTCCTAGTAGGTTTTAGCATTAATTGGCAACATGCTCTCCTCTGCGTTCCACGCCATTGCTCTAGTACAGCGGTTCTCAACCGGTGGGTCATGACCCCAGTGGTGTCCACAGACCCTGTAACAGGAGTTACCTAAGACCATCCTGCATATCAGCGGTTTACATTATGATTCATAATGCAATTCATAATTCTCTCTGTTCTATAACTAATGCAATCTTCATGTAACCATTTCAGAATTACAGTTATGAAGTAGCAACAAAAATAATGTTATGGTTGGGGGTCACCACAACGTGAGGAACTGTATTAAAGGGTTGCAGCATTAGGAAGGTTGAGAACCACTACTCTAGCCCTTGGCTAATGCATCTCTCAAAAGTGAATGTATCAGAGAAATTACTGGAAAATCAGAATTGCCAGTACTGCTTTTTTTTTTTTTTTTTTGGTTTTTTGAGACAGGGTTTATCTGTATAGCCCTGGCTGTCCTGGCACTCACTTTGTAGACCAGGCTGGCCTCGAACTTAGAAATCCACCTGCCTCTGTCTCCCTCGTGCTGGGATTAAAGGCACGAGCCACCACGCCCGGCCAGTACTGCTTTTTAAAATATAGTTCTGTCCTATTACTTTTACATAGATGGGTATCTTCTTTGAGGTAGAAGTAGATACACAGACATTTGAAATCTCCCTGGCCTTCTGCAGTCAGAGGGCAAGGAGGTGGTGATCAGAGACCAGCTGTGTAATTTGTTGTTTGCTATTTTACAGAAGTGACATATTCTCGAAGCACTGGGGAAAACGAACAAGTTAGTCGCTGCCAGCAACGAGGTGAGAATCGAACTTTTTTTCCCTTAAATTTCAGCTTTGCTTTTATTTATGTCACTGTTTAATATTTGATATTATGTGTGTGGGTGTTCTAACTGCATGTATGTGTGTGTAGCGTGTGCATGCCTGGTCCCATGGTGTTAGAAGAGGGGGTTGGATCATCTGGAATTGTAGTTAAAGGTCATCATGAGCTGCCCTGTGGATCCTGGGAAGCAAACCCCAGGTCCTCTACAAGAGCAACAATGCCTTTTAACTGCTGAGCCATCTCTCCAGCCCAGAGCATCAATCTTTTATGAGACTGTGGCTTTAAAAACAGTTGTTGTTGTTGTTGTTGTTGTTTTATTGTTGTTGGGTTTTTTGTTTGTTTTTTTAAGACAGGGTTTCTATGTATAGCCCTGGCTTTCTTGGAACTCACTCTGTAGACCAGGCTGGCCTTGAACTCAGAAAACCGCCTACCTCTGCCTCCCAAGTACTGAGATTAAAGGCATGTGCGCCACCACTACCTGGCTGGAGACAGTTGTTATGATGACCTAGTCCATCTGTGTGTCCTTGTTTTCAGCATTACTGGTGTCAGGCAGGCTGCAAGAGAACGGTTATTAACATGGCATGTGCCTACAATCTTGGCACTCTGGGGGTGAGGCAGGAGGATAGAGTTTGAGGTCAGCCCAGCCTACATACTGAGTGTGTCTTAAAAACCAAAAGGAATAGAGGTAGAGGAAGGTTTGGGTCTGCACAGGGAGGCTGAGCAAAAGCATGGCTTTGGAGTTGGGGGTAGGTTGGTGATGGAATATGTCCTTATCATGTGTAATGCTTGAGGTTCAATCCCCAGTACCACAGAAGAGAGAGGGAGGGAGGGAGGGAGGGAGGGAGGAAGAGAGAGAGAGAGAGAGAGAGAGAGAGAGAGAGAGAGAGAGAAAAGAAGAAATTTTGCCTTGTCCATAAGCTAAAATAATGCATACAATGGTGGTGGATTGAATGTGACTGTCATGGTTTGTATATTCTTGGACCATGCAGTGGTACCATTTGGAGGTGGCCTTGTTGGAATAGGTGTGACCTGGTTGGAGTAGGTGTGTCACTGTGGGTGTGAGCTTAAGACCCTCACCCTAGTTGCCTGGGAGTCAGTCTTCCACTAGCAGCCTTTGGATGAAGATATAGAACTCTCAGCTATGCCTGCACCATGCCTGCCTGCCTGGATACTGCCATGCTCCCACCTTGATGATAATGGACTGAACCTCTGAACCTCTAAGCCAGCCCCAATTAAATGTTGTTTTTTTTTTATAAGACTTGCCTTGGTCATGGTGTCTGTTCACAGCAGTAAAACCCTAACTAAGACAGAAGTTGGTACCAGGGACTGGGGTATTGCTGTGATAGGCCTGACCATGCTTTTATTTGAAAGAATGTGGATTTGGGGACTTTGGATTTGGAACGCAGTGGAATGCTTTAAATGTGGCTTAATGGGTCATCCTAGTAGGAATATGGAAGACTTTGTTGCTGGGAGTAATTTGAACTGTGTTGACCTGGCCCAAGAGATTTTAAAGGAGAAGAATTTCAGAATGTGGCATAAAGACTGTTTTTGTGGTATTTTGGTGAAGAATGTGGCTACTTTTTGCCCTTGTCTGAAAAGTCTGCCTGAGGCTAAGGTGAAGAGACTCAGACTAATTGCATTGACAAAGGAAGTTTCAAAATAGCCCAGCAAAGGGGCTGGCGAGATGGCTCGGCGGGTAAGAGCACCCGACTGCTCTTCTGAAGGTGATGAGTTCAAATCCCAGCAACCACATGGTGGCTTACAACCACCCGTAATGAGATCTGACGCCCTTCTCTGCGGGGCTGGCCAAGTGAGTGGGGCAGACCAGAGTGAGCAGGGTTGACCGGAACAAGGAAAAAAAAATAGCCCAGCAAAGACTTTGTTCTCTGGTTAAGTCTTATGGAGAGAAGTTTGAACAAGCATAGCAAGCTTAGAAAGGAAAAATATAAAATATATGGTAGTAAAAAGGAGTACCAGGAAGTGAAATGGAGCAAAATCCTGTGTTCTAGGAGATAACAGATTAAGGGAGTGGGGAGCAAGGTCCTACCCAGCTAAATTTAGATCCAGGCTTGGTGGTACAAACTTTTAATCCAGGAGACAGGCATGCTGATCTCTGCGTTCAAGGTCAATCTACAGAGCAAGATCCAGGACAGCCAAACTTAGGCAGTGAAGGAGTTGGAAAACAGAAAGCCAGTGACAATGTAATAGTACAAGAGGGTCATGTTCTAGTTCCTGCAAGTAGCAGAACTCAGCAGCTTCAGCCATGTGGCTCTGGCTCTAGAGTTAAGAATGAAAGGAACTACTGGGACAATTGATGCTGGTTAACTGGAGCTAAAAATATAGTGGTGATTAAGAAGAGACCAGCATCACTCAGGTGAAATCTTCTGGGAAGTGTTTTCTGGGAGCACAAAGAAGCTGTGTTCCAGAGTTAGCCAAGGTGGTACCTCGTGCTGTGGTTGGACTTGGTAATATGTGAGAATCACCCAGGTGGTACTGGTTTTGAAGGCATGAAGGTGTCATGAAGAACAGCTGAGGCTTGGCACTGTGAGAAGTCATGGAAGGCCATTGGAGAAGGTATAGCCTCAGCTGTAGTTGATGGCCCAGGACTGAAGGAAGGGGTCATGCAAAGGATTTGAGGCTTGGCACTGTGAAGAGAGCCTATGAAAGGCTATTGGTGAAGCCTAGTTGGAGTGGAACACCTCAGTGTATTGGAGATGTCAGTACCATAGGATGATCACCAAGAACAGCAGCCATAGTGGAGTGGATCAACCTGAGCTTAGAGTGCTACAGAGGGCACAGCTGGAGAAGTGATGCCAGCCCTTATGAGGAGTCCAAAAAAATCAAGTGGAATCCCAGACACTGAAACAAGAAGCTGTAACATTGAAATTGCCTTGGAGACTCATAGCTGTAAAAGATGCCAGAGGCATGGGCTATCTGCTGAGGAAAGCTGCTAAGAAGGAGTGGAACCAGCCCAGGAGAAAGAAGTTTGTTGCAGATAAAAAAGATAGGAGTGGAGATCTGAAGACCTCTTTGACATCAGCCGTGGAGTTTGGAGTTTGCCCAGCTGGTTTCCTGTCTTTCTTTGGGGATTACAGTAAAGTGATTGAATGAATCTCAGAAGAGACCTTGAACTTTGGACTTTTAACATTGTTGGGACTGCTATAGACTATAAGGACTTTGAAAATTGGATTAAATGCATTTTGCATTATGCTATGTTTAAGTATGGCTCCCCATAGACTCATGTGTTTGAACAAGTCTATGGGGGTCAGGGAGTGGAATGTCATGATTTGTATATTCTTGGACCATGGAGTGGCACCATTTGGAGGTATGGCCTTGTTGGAATAGGTGTGACCTGGTTGGAGTAGGTGTGTCACTGTGGGTGTGAGCTTAAGACCCTCACCCTAGTTGCCTGGAAGTCAGTCTTCCACTAGCAGCCTTTGGATGAAGACATAGAACTCTCAGCTCTGCCTGCGCCATACCTGCCTGGATACTGCCATGCTTCTACCTTGATGATAATGGACTGAACCTCTGAACCTCTAAGCCAGCCCCAATTAAATGTTGTTTTTTATAAGACTTGCCTTGGTCATGGTGTCTGTTCACAGCAGTAAAACCCTAACTAAGACAGAGACCTTTCTACAAATGTTGTGTACCACTGGAAGGACCATAGTTCTAAAGGGCTAAGAATGTAGCTTGGTGATTAAAAAGTGTGCCCAACATGGTTGAGCAATCTCCATCTAGTTCCAGCACCACAAAACACATGGCCATATCAGGTGTCCTGTTAGCACAGAAGGATGTTTTATTTGTGCATCTGGTATATATGGCAAGTTTAAGAGAAGTCAGTTAAGCCCTAGAAGAACTTGCTAGCAGTTGTACACTACTCTCTTTGACCTCTCTACTTCTTGCGTGTTTTCCTAGATCTCCGTCGAGTAAGAGACCTGTGTCGAATTCTGAAGCTGCCGATAACGTTTGAGGATACAGCAATCTCCTACTACCAAAAGGCATATCAGCTGTCGGGCATCCGCGCTGCCAGGCTTCAGAAGAAGGAAGTGTTAGTCGGATGCTGTGTTTTAATCACCTGTCGGCAACATAACTGGCCTCTCACCATGGGAACCATCTGCACGCTGCTCTATGCCGACCTGGACGTGTTTTCTGGCACCTACATGCAGCTGGTGAAGCTCCTGGGGCTGGATGTGCCATCCCTGTGCCTGGCCGACTTGGTGAAGTCTTACTGCAGCAGGTACTGGTCTAGGAGGAACACCGGGCTGGGCTGGATCCTGGGCATTCTTTCACCCAGACCAGAGCCCATCTCAAGGGATGGTAGGGTTTTTCCCATTTTATCCTTACTATTTATGCAATTTATACATGTTAATACTGTTCATACAGTTCCAAAATGTTGTCATTTCAAGTCCCTTTTCCATCATCATAGGACTGAGATAATTTTTTTGAAAGCCTGTTAGGCAGACTTGGCATAGTACTGCTGAGTTGCCACTTCCTGCTTTATGAATGGCAGTCGTTGGAATTATGTGGCAGGGGTCACATTATGTGCAGTGACCCCATTCCAGCAGGGTCACCTCTATATGGAGTCCAAAGGTGCCAGTTTTTGGTCGGTCAGGGTTAGAGGCCAAGGCTTTACTGGGAGTTTTGGTCATTGTTTTTTTTGTTTTTTTCTTTTTTGGTTTTTTGAGACAGGGTTTCTCTGTATATATAGCCCTGGCTGTCCTGGAACTCACTTTGTAGACCAGGCTGGCCTCGAACTCAGAAATCCACCTGCCTCTGCCTCCTGAGTGCTGGGATTAAAGGCGTGCGCCACCACACCCGGCTGGTCATTGTTTTGTTTAGACAGTCTCATACAGCTCAGGCTGCCCTTGCACGCCTGGCCTTCTTGCCCCCATCCTCCCAGTGCTGGGATTACAAGTGTGCACCACTGTCCTTAGCCTGCCTTTGTTTTGTTTTGTTTTGTTTTGTTTTAATAAGTTAATTTTTTTTTCTCACTAGTATACTTTAAAACAAAACTGCAAAGTGGCTGACCAAGTATGATAGCACACACTCTAATCCCAGCACTTGGGTGGCTGAAGCAAGAGGCTCAGGAGTTCTAGGCCAGCCTGGACAACATGGTGAGACCCTATGTTTAAAAATGCTAAAAAGCAAAACACCAGTAATGGTTGGAACTTGGTCATATCCTAAGTAGATGCAGGTAACAGCACACTTTCCGTAGAGCGATTAAGGACGTTGGAACTGTGCGAGAGGAGGGCACTCAGCTGTTAGTGCCCTGTGAGAGGAAGGCACTCAGCTGTTAGTGCCCTGTGAGAGGAAGGCACTCAATTGTTAGTGCCCTGTGAGAGGAGGGCACTCAGCTGTTAGTGCCCTGTGAGAGGAGGGCACTCAGCTGTTAGTGCCCTGTGAGAGGAAGGTACTCAGCTGTTAGTGCCCTGTGAGAGGAGGGCACTCAGCTGTTAGTGCCCTGTGAGAGGAAGGCACTCAGCTGTTAGTGCCCTGTGAGAGGAAGGCACTCAATTGTTAGTGCCCTGTGAGAGGAGGGCACTCAGGTGTTAGTGCCCTGTGAGAGGAGGACACTCAGCTGTTAGTGCCCTGTGAGAGGAGGGCACTCAGCTGTTAGTGCCCTTCACCTGCAAGCGTCTGCCCCCTTTCCTCAGTCCCTCTCCCCAGCAAGCTGGGGTGTCTCCAGGACAATACAGCTCCCTGATCAATCTTGGGAGGACGACGCCTCTCACCCTGGAAGGGCACCTTGATCATTCACTCACTTGACCCTCACTTTGGTGTTTCAGCTTCAAACTGTTCCAAGCATCCCCGTCCATGCCAGCCAAATACGTGGAGGACAAAGACAAGATGCTGTCTCGAACCTTGCTGTTGGTGGAGCTGGCAGATGAGACATGGCTAGTGACTGGGCGGCATCCCTTGCCCATCATCACTGCGGCCACCTTCCTGGCATGGCAGTCTCTGCGGCCTTCAGACCGGCTGACCTGCTCTCTTGCCCAGTTTTGTAAATTGGCGAATGTGGACCTGCCCTACCCAGCTGCCTCTCGCCTGCAGGAGCTTCTGGCCGTGCTCCTTCAGATGGCTGGCCAGCTGACCTGGCTGCAGGTTCTAAGACTTAACAAGCGGTCAGTGGTGAAACACATTGGTGACCTACTCCAGCACCGCCACATGCTGGTCCGAATGGCTTTTCGAGATGGAACAGCAGAAGTGGAGACCAAGAAGCAGCAGGAGGGACAAGGACAGCAGGAAGAGATAGAGGATGGTCCTTTTGATTTGCCCAAGAGGAAACGTCCTGCCAGTCCCGCTCCCCTCCTCCCCCCCTGCATGTTGAAGCCTCCCAAGCGGACCCACACCTTGCCCCCCGAATCTGTAGTGACTGGTGATGAGGATATTTCGGATAGTGAAATAGAGCAGTATTTGCGCACCCCTCAGGAAGTTAGAGACTTTGAGAGAGCCCAAGCTGCTAGCCAGGCAGCCAGGAGTGTCCCTAACCCTCCCTGACGCACATTCTCTAAGGTGTCTTCAGTTCTGACTGCCATTTATTAACAGACCTGTTGTGTTACAAGAAATGACTCTTGGCTATTTCTTTTTTAAAGAAACCACGAGTAGCCTTGCAGTTAATTGGACCCAAGGTCCTAGAGAAAATGGGAGGCAGATGAGATGACTGGGTTGGGGATAAGTCCTGACCCCTGGTGGAGGTCACCGAGCCAGCTGTCTATAGTCCAGGATGGATCCTTCCTAAGACTGCTAAGGAGTCTGTCTAGCTCTCTCCTACCCTAGTGTGCAGTAAAGGCATTGCTGTTGTGAACAAGCTGCATCCTAGTGCTATCAACCGTTCCAGGAGCAGGAGCAGCAGTCCCTGGCTCGTGTCTGGTCTAGGCTCTAGTGGTTTTGAGTATTGATAAGACCCTTGACATCATTAACAAAAGGACCATGGGTGGACGACAGCTGTCGCTCAAAGAGTTTTGCAAGATTTTAATATATTAAAACAAAGAGGCATCTGCTGGAAAACATTCTATTGTATAAAACCAGAGCTTTTAGAACGTGTTTTCTTTGGCACTTCATCCCCTCCCTCCCCTTTCCCCGGCATATTGCAAAAAGCTCTCCAGTGCTAAGGCATCGGCAGAGTAAACAGCAGCCAGCATATGTGGGAGAGTAATACAAAGCTTTCCTCTAATATTGTCTGTGCAGCAAAGCATAAATAACGGGACCCATCTCAGAGTATGGAGTCTTTCCCGCTCTGTCCTCTCACTTGACCAGAGCTGGGGTCCCTGCTACTTCCCAGGGCCCAAGGGTTCCTCTACTTCCATGTGGTTCTGTAGTAAAAGGCATCTGGGGTTGAAGAAAATGGGGGCTGGAAGCACAGGCTCTTGAGCAGCCTGGACAGGTTAGAAATCAGATTATTAGCCTGGCTTTGCCACAGAAGCCTCATGGAGGCATTTCCCCTCAGTCCCCTGGAGCTGGAGGGCTGGGAACAGACAGTGGGTATTATAACTGAGCAGCTAAGCGGAGCCACTTGCAGACCACTGTATAGGTTGTGAGACACAAACAGCAGCTCCATCCCCTTGAGTCTTAAGGCACTTGCTGGCAGGATCATTTCTCGGGTGTGTGGGGTTCAGGGTTTGCTGCGAACTCTGCTGGAAGAACCATGGACCACTCCCATAGTTAGGGGTTCTGTCTCCCTAACTGCACCTTTCCCACCTGCCTGCCTCCCAAGGGACGAACTCATCTCTAGAGCTGCCCACCACGCTGCCCTACCCCTCCCACCCCACCCCCCTTGCATAGTTAATCTGAAAGGCAGCACCTGTTATGCCCCCTGGCTCACCTGCTAGGAAGGTTTCCCAAGCCAAAACTGGGGGAGAGGCCTGGGATCTTGGCAGTCACAGGATACCTTGCCAGGCTGGCGTGGAGAACCCAGTTCCTGGGTCTCCCTCTCATTTCCTGAGCCTACCTGGGCTGGGCTCTTCAACTCAGTTTATGGGTTACCCTACCTGACAGGATACCAAGAACTTGGCCACCAAAACTGGTCTGGGATTGTCTGTCGCTACTGCTGAGGGAATAGTCCACAGCATTTGCCTCCCCCTTCCCTACCCTGGGTAACTAAAGATGGTGGACCCAGGGGCAGCCATCAGCATGGCCGTCTTAAACCTACATACACATTAGTAGATGGCTTGGACCGCCCAGGAGGATTTGGGAGTAACAAGCGCGTGTGACCTGCCCATCCTAAATCTGGACCTAGACGGTGGTCTCGCTTTTCCAGAGGCCGGTCTTCATGCAACCTACCGCTATGGCCTCTGCACCAGTTACACTGGCATCCTCATACTTGCCCCCTTTGGGGGCACCGTTAAGACTGGTAGTGTTGAGCGGATAGGAGCGTCGCTTGCTCTCCCTCTCCAGCGCGCTGCCGCTGCTACCCTTGAGGTTGTCACGGCTGGCACTACGGCGCTGCCCGGGGCGCCCTGTATCAGGGATCGGCGCGGCGCTTGTGTCGCTGCCCTCTGACGGCGTAAGCATTGGCTCACCCTCGAGTGGAAGACCGTCGCCAGGACTGTTGCGGCTGCTGCCCAGGTAGCTGTCGGACGGGCTGTTGTGCAAGCTGCCGCTCTCACTGGACAACAGCTCGGGAGCTCCTGGGGACGTGCCCGCGCGCAACGCCTTGAGCCGGCTCTTACCACCAGTCTCTCCGGCTCGGTGCCCCTTGGCCCGACTCTTGTGTACTCGGCGCCCATGATGCAGGTTGTTATGGTGCCGGGGAGCTAGGCTGCCACGGGAGCCGGTGGGCTCTGGCTCTCCATCCCCGCGGGCGGCCACACTTGCATTGCACACTTGACTCTGGGCCACCTGCAGATTGGTGAGTTTGCAGGGAGGCGGCGGCGGCGGCGCTCGGCCACTGCTGCCACTCGGGGAGGACTTGAGGGAGGCTAGTCCCTCCTCCAACACTGGGGATCCATCCTCCGTAGCAGTCGGCAGGGCCCGGGCTGGGGCGTGGGAGGCCGAGGGCGAAGCAGGAGGGCAGCAGGCGCGCCAGGAAGCCCGGACATCTCTACGTCTGGCACAGTGGTGAGTGAAGACAAAGAGGCCCAGAGATGAAGCTGCCACACCGTACAGACAGCTACACACCACTCGGGGCAGCCAGCGCTGAGACACCGCCAAGGCACCACAAGCCCACATAGCCAGGTACAGGAAATGCGTGGTCATCAGCGCCCCCAGCTGGACTCCAGGAGAATATACGCCATCACCATCCTCTGGGGGCGCAGGTGTCCCTACTCCTGCGCTAACTGTAGCCAAAAGAGAACCAGAGTCACTCTGAAGGACGCCACTGTTCCTGAGCCTGGTGGAACCCCTCAGCTCTTCCCCTGGCTCCAGAGAGAGCCTACTGTTACCCTGCTTTGGATTCTGGGCCACATGGCCCCGTAAGTGAAGGCCCGCACACAAGAAGTAGATCCAGGTGATAGGCAGAATCAACGCCACCGGTATGTAGAAGGCACCAAGGCTTGGACGCCACACCAGCCAGCAACTAGGAGGAGACAGAGAGGTAGTGGATGAAGAGTTTGGAGAGCGCCCTGGAGGTGGGGGCACAGGCTGGGTGGTTGATGAGGTAGGATGTGGAAGTAGAGAGGAGAGGCAGGACCTGGCTTAGGTCAGCATGCAGGGGCTCTCTGGCTGGGCGGAACAGCAGGCATGGAACTGGTGTGAAGGTTGGGCAAGGAGATGGTGGTGTTGAGGCAGGAGGGAGTGGTGCTCACTAGGGACTGTGGTCCCGGTAGTTGTGGATGTTGACGGCAGCGGTGATGCCGCAGATTATGAGGGGGATCCCTCCAGCAATCAAGTAGAACCTGGGGAGGGAGGGCAGGGGGGGGGCAGGGTTTGAAGGTCAGAGCCATGAACCACTGGAGATAAGGGAACCAGACAGAGCCCTCAAACTGATGTCTCTGTCTTTTCCTCTGCTCTTTTTAAATCTGTGTGATTTGGGGAGGAGGGATGGGGTAGGTAGAGCTTGGTTAAAAACTGTTCTAAGAAACAAGAACCAAAGCGGTTCTCTCCCTCCCTAAGCAATCCGGGTGAGGGATTTTTTTTTTTAAGTATCCTTACCCAATGCCCTCTGGTGCCACCCAGGGATCTTGTACTCATCTCCACCCCACCCCCAGCTTCGCCACACCCATCTTGGGTCTCGAGGCCCTTCTCCCAGCTGATAGTTGAAAGCACTTACCGGAGCATGGGGCGAGGACCAGGCGGGGCTGCATCCCCTTCTTCCGGAGGGGGTGCCCTCCAACTAAGCTCCTTGTGGAGGACTCGAGCCTTGACCCCCATCCAGAGCAGCGAGGACAAGGAAGAGTAGTGCAGAGTGATGCCCACCTACAAGGTCAAGGCACTGAGGCTTGGGACCTGAGCGGCTGACTGGGCTACACCCTGGACCGTCAACGGCCAGGCGTGTTCTCACTCTCCTCACTGCTCCAGCAACTCCCCCCCCCCGGGGGGGGTGCTCATCACACTGGTCCTAGCCAGTGTCCTCTCTGCTTCCCACCCTAAGGACCCTCTGGGACCTGGGGGTAGCTGTCTGGGTGGTACAAGACCTATCCCCACTGTAATCCCCACTCTCTACTTAGTCCCATCTTCAGTGATCTCAGAGCTAGCCTGCCCATTCCTGTTATTCTCCACATCACCCGTTCCCAGCCCTACAATGCTAGCACAGAAAACAGAGGAGCCGGAGCTAATCTCATGCACCTTATTTCTGTTGTTATGCTTCCCCCCACCCTGCTCCTCTGAAGGCACCCTATATTTTAGAGTCCCCATCCCCTTCTTACCGCTTGACAAACCATTTGGTAGTTGGTAAGAGTGACGCCCCCCACAAAGACAGCAGAGGTCATGGCCATGTGGAAACAAAGGTTCAGCAGCATGTGCCAACCCTTCCGGGACACGTGGATGGAGCTGCCTCAGAAAAAAAGTCTTTTATTAATGAGCTATCCAACCTCCCACAGAGTCTCAAGACCCCTGGGAGAGCTGAAAAGCGGAAGACACGTTCTCTATAACCACATATATAAATGTGCTCTAGGCAACAGGGAAGCAGTCCTTCATCTCCTGATCCCCCAAATACGTTGTCCAACTCCAGGGCCTGGTCAGGTCACGTGGACCTTCCTGACAGAGAAACATCTGCCGGTCAATGGCGAGACTTCCCCCCTCCCCCAGAACAAACTCTCACCTGTGGTTGAGGATGTACGTGATGATGGTGGAGAAAAGACAAAGTAGCAGCAGAGCCGTGCAGGGGTACACGACAGGGTGTAGCCCGGCCCCAGAGCCTCCTGCCTCCCGCGGGAATGCATTCAGCTCCTGAGAAAGAGGGAGCAAGAGGGCTGAGCTGTCCCTGTCTGTCCCTAAGCCAATTTCCCTCGCTTTGACCCCTGCCAGCCTTGACCCCACATCTGAATGCTTCAGTCCATTTGGTAGGTAGAACATAAGTGTGAGGAGCTGGCCTCAAGGGGACACTGGTCGTCCCATCCCATCTTCTCTCTGCCTCTCCCCTTTTACTGTTCTGCATTTCTGGGGGCTTCTTTTTAGATGCCCAGTTGAAAACTCAAGCGTTATGGGGAAAGCTGGGGAGATGACTCATGGTTAAGAGCACTGGCTGCTCTTCCAGAGGACCCGGGTTCAATTCCTAGCACCCACATAGTGGCTTACAACCGTCTGTAACTGCACTTGCAGGGGATTTGATGCCCTCACATTGACACACATGCAGGCAAGACACCAATGCACATAAAATAACAAGAAAGAAATCATAAAAAAAGAAAGTTCCAGAGGAGGGTTGTCTGTGATATGGCTGTGTCTCTGCACAGCGTCAGCAAAAGTTTCGTGAGGAGTAGGCTGACGGAAGGGATGACTAGACATGTTCCCAGGTTGCTTTTCAACTAGAACAACTCAGGTCAAGATAAGCATGTTGATATCTGCTCATTATTCTAGCATTTGGGTGGCACAAGCAAAAGGATCATCAACTTAAGGTCAGCTACATAGTGAGCCGGGCTACAAGAAATCCCATCTCAAAAATCAGAAACCACTCCAATGGCTTCTGAGCGCTGGAGGCAGAGGCAGGCAGATCTCTCAGTTTCAGGCCAGCCTGGTCTACAGAGTGAGTTCCAAGAAAACTGGGGCCACACAGAGAAACACTTTCTTAACCCCCCCCCCAAAAAAACCAAACCAAACCAAACCAAAACCAAAAAAATCAAAATCAAAAAAACAAAACAAAACAACAAAACCTCAAACCAACCAACCAAACCATACAAACAAAAACAAAAACACCCAAAGGGCCTGAGGGCAAAGCTAGATGATTCCAGATCCCTCTTGAAAGATGGAAGAGCATGTTAGAAGCTAGAGGGTCATTTCCCATGAACTTTGACATCAGCAGAGCACAGGGCTGCTGTCCATTCTCTATTTTCTTGTGGCTTCAAGTGATCAAAGTCCCCCAGTCCCTACCTCCCACGCGTGTTTCCTTGCCTCCCTCCCTCCCTGCGTCTCTGCACACTCTCCCCGCCCCCACCATTATACGCACCATAAGCACGGCCACATTGCCCAAGTGCTGGCAGTACAAGGAGCTGACGTTGGGCTGGCTGAAGCGGAGTTTGCAGCCTTCGGAACTCCAGCCTCCAGGCCCGTCTTGGTTCCACCAAGCTGCCATGGGGTCAGCTCCTTCAGCCCAGTGCCTCAGTGAAACGGCTACGGGCTCCGTCAAGTTTCCCACACCACAGCCACCTGCAGGGGCAAGGACGTCCATGCAGACACATGAACCCGTCAGGAAGGCTGCCGAGAGTAGTCAGAGCATGCGGGGACAGACACTGCTGACCTGAGGTCAGGACTAGATACAGTCTGGGTTCAGTATACCCCAGGGAGAGAGACAGACACATGACACCACTTCTAACAGCTTGCTAGGTGACTGTCAGCTGAAGTGTGCACCCTTAAGGGAACGGGCACAACAGTCTGTGCTCAGCCCACTAGAAACTGACACAAGCTAGGTACTTAACAAGTGTTCCCACTAAGACTGGAAACAGCCTATTTTAGGAACAGGAAGGGATCCCAGGGTAGTGACAGCAACACCTTCATGGCACACAGGAGACTCTGCCTGACATGTAGAGGAAGGTATGTGTGTATATATACATGTATGTATATATGTATGTATGTATGGTTATGATAAACCAATATGACCTGAAGGCGCTCTGATGTGTCTAGTGGGTTTTTTCAGAGGGAAAAACCTGATGACAGATCTTCTTGTAGATGGAGGTTGCCTTGGCAACCAAGGCCAAGTTTCGAAGGCAGAAGGAAAGACAGACTCGGAAAGAGACAGGTGAGCGGGCGGTGGGGGAGAAGCTGCTCTTGATGGGACAGTCCAATTAAGGCTAGGGACATACAGTGTTGGGGACCAGATGGCCGACAGGACAGGGAGTCCCTCCCAGTTACCCCTCCCACTCTAGTCTCTGGCCGGTATGCTGTGTCTGGAAGCTCTGACTACCCCTTGGGGGTCAATTCTGTCTGTCCCACCTTTAGAGGGGACAATCAATGCCACGGCTGTCTTGCCTTTTTGGACACTTCTCACCAGGGCTGCAGGCCTATTGATCTGAGAAGCCTCTGACTGGAATAGCTCAGGGGGGTATTATTCAAATTCTCCACTACTTAGGGAGGCAATATCCATAGCCTTCCTGGTTTCCTCCTTTTAACACCTGAGTATTATGTAGCGCTAAGCTTCCTGGATGCCTTACTGCTTGCCTGAGCAGGGGCCACGTGTGTCAGGGGTTTGGTGTAGAGGGAAAGGAAGTGAGGCTTTGTGCTTGTAGGCTTTCTTTATTCTTTTTTTAAAAAGTAGATCCTGAGTACTTTTTTTTTTAAAAGATTTATTTATTATTATACATAACTACACTGCAGCTCTCTTCAGATGTGCCAGAAGAGGGCGTCAGATCTCATTACAGGTGGTTGTGAGCCACCATGTGGTTGCTGGGATTTGAACTCAGGACCTTTGGAAAAGGAGTCAAGCGCTCCTATCCGCTGAGCCATCTCACCAGCCCGCTTGTAGGTTTTCTGATATGTCAAATGCTTAGAATGTAAAACTGCCCTTCCTCTGAGATGTAAAACCATGTCACATTAAGCTTCACCTCCACCAATCCCTTCTTTTATAGGACATCTCTACCCCCATCCTTCCTTGAAAAACTGGTAAGGTTTCTGACATCCTCTGCTAACTGAACAAGGGCAGTGGGGGGAGCCACGGAGGTGAAAGGGGGGGCAAGACAGACGGGCAGAAAGTTAGTCCCTTACTGGTTCCTGCAAATATGACTGGGGTGGCCACACCACGCCTCTTGCCAGGCCCAGCTGCTCCAGGACGGGAAGTGTTGCCGTGGCTGCGGAAAAGACGGCCATTTCTGAAGACCAGCAGTTGCAGGGTGCAATCTGGAGGGACTGGGGGAGCCAGGGCAGCCGGAAGGGTTGAGAACAGGCTGGGGGGCAGCTGGATGGAGGCCAGGGCCACGCTATTCTGAGGGGACATAGGAGGTCCTCAGAGATACTCAGCACCCCTGGGCTTTGAGGTGTTCCAGCCCCTTCTTGTGTCCTGTGTGGTCCCGCCTCCCACCTGCCACCTGCCACCACCTGACACCTGCATCTCAGTACCGCCCAGTTCAGCTTCTGGTCCTCACACCCACATTCTTCCCTTCCCCCCGGTGCCCACCTTGATGTGGAAGGATGACAGAGAAATGTTGGGCCTCCCAGTGGTGCAGCGGAACCGAAGCTGCTGATCAGCCAGGGGCTCAGGCTCTACTGGGGTGTCCTGGCTGGAGCTGCCTGGCTGTACGCCTGACACTCCTAGCTCCCTCCTCTGGAAGGCCGTGCAGGTCAGGCCCACGTAGCTGTGAGGCTTGATGACGTAGGCCTCCAGTGCCACATTCCTTGAGTTCTAGGGACAGGGAACTTGTTACCAAGTGTCTGAGGTACAGTGATCTTTGTGCTAGACTACACATTTCCTAGTTTCAGATCTCCTTTATCCTTTATTCTTCACTGTCTCTTCAAAGCATGGAATGTCTTAGGTGTGCCATGGAGTCATCTATATGCACGCACGCGTGCGCGCACACACACACACACACACACACACACACACACACACACACACGTGTGTTTTCCAGCCACGGCCTTCTCCTTCTCTTGGAAGCACTGCTGCTCCAATATGCTTGCTATCTTCTACCTGCTATTATCTATTGACTGCACCTCAGCTCTCAGGCAGGGTCCATGTCTAGCCCCCATATGTCCCCAAGTATCTAGCCCAGCATCTTATATAGAGATGCTCTACCAGGCTAGAGATGTCACTGTCCCTCAGTGAACTTGCGGCACTCCTCATTCCATTTGAAATGCTGTCCACAAAACCTCCCTTTGCCTGTACTCGCGCCCACTACACTCCTATTTATTTCGGCCAGCTAACCCTCAACTCAGCCCCCAGCCAGAAAGCCCCACACTATGTCACCATCGCCCCTGTCAGGTCACAGCTGAGCTGTGCTTGCCACCATGCTACCAGAGCCTGCTACGTGTCCCGTGTCCCGGTGAGGGGGAGGCACGTCCCTTTTCTGAACCGCTACACTCTCAGGCTCTCCTCCCCCAGTGCTAGCCCCCGAAGGGTCCCTCCCGCGCCAACCTACGGTACCACAGAGATGTGCTGGGCATGGGGGCTGAGGGCAGCTCCTCCGATTCGCTCCAGGGCACCCACAATGCCACTGCAGGCTTTGTCTTCTCGCTGGGCCAGCCACAGAAGGTGCTCATCCACCAGCATCAGGTTGCTGGCCATGTCCACCATTACCTCCACCAGCTGAGGGAGGGAGGGATCTGTTACCAAGGGCAGGGGTGGTATTTGGGACTCAGCACATGTGAGGCTTGAGGTGATGAGAGGACACTCCCAGGAAGGGTCTAAAGGATATGCTGAATCTCACCTCTTTGATCTGGTCAACGTAACCCAAAAACTTCTGGATCATCTGAGCCACATAGACCACGTCCATCATGTCTGAGAAGCTGGCAGCCTCTGCAGTATACACTCGCAGCTGGTGGGCCAACGTCAACGCATTGGAGGCATTGATGGGCATCTGGGGGTATTGGGGGGCGTGAAGAAGATCAGCCTGCTTTCCCCTTTCTGTTCTAGAACTAGCCCCCGGAACCCAGGGCTAACACGGGAGAGGAACCAAGACCATCTACTGAGACTGTCATGATCAAAGGTGTCCATGAGTCCCTGATCATCACAATTCTAGGCTATTTAAGTCAAGCACCACTGGTCTAAGGATGGTAATAAGGCTGTAAACCAATGTGATGGTGGATAGGGAAGACAGAGGAGAGGAGAGGCCTGACCCTGGGAGAAGACAAGCACCAAGGGGGGGGGGGAGTGTCAGCCCCCAAAAGGTGTCAGCCCATGGTTCTTGCTGTTATTCCCCCTTTTTGAGACAAGGTATCATTATATAACTGGTTATTCTGAAATGCACTCCATAGACAAGATTGGGCTTGAACTCACAGAGACCCACTTCCCTCTGCTTCTTGAGTGCTGGGATAGAAGGCATGCACCACTATGCCTGGCAGCTGTACCCACTCTTAATGCACACCCGGGCAATGAGGTATAGCCTCCCTTACGAGGCATCAGGCTCCATCCCAGCCAATTCCAGGAATCAAAGTTGGGGGGGGGGGGATTGTGCCCCAGCCTCACCAGCACAAAGGTGTAGAGCACCCGAGTGATGTCATTGGTGTACAGACAGTGCGAGTAGTCCCCTGCCTCCCAGCGGCCAGCTCGGTCACACCTGCGTGAGGCTCTGGTACCTGGGGCTCCCCCACTCAAGGGCACGGAAGTGAAAGGGTACTGTAAACAGGACTGGTAAGCAGTGATGCCAGCCAAGGTGCGGGGCCACCTAGTGGTAGAGTTAGGAAACTGTTAGGACCAAGGCTCTTTGAGACACCCTCTCCTCCTTGACCCCGACCCAGGGCTGTGACACCAGACCCCTGGAGCTTAGTGCAGGGTTCAGCAAAGAGCACCCTGGCAGACTCTAAGGGGTTCCCAAGTTCTGCTTTCTTTCAGTTTGTTCAGACAATGCTACTGCAAGCAATATGTGGGGGTGTAATGCAGGGATCTGGGTTCAAAGACAAGTTCTGCCACTGATTTTGTTTGTTTGTTTGTTTGTTTTTTGATTTTGGTATTCTCAGCTCTACAGAATGGAATACTGTAATAATAACTGCCCTCCATACACAGGGACTCTAGAACATTAAAAGTGTGACACTGTTTTGAGAAAGCTTTTGCATACCAAAACAGGAGAAAGCAATGAAAAGAGGCTCATTTCCTTGAGATGTAACAACAACACTGTGGGTTAAGTGATAAAAAGGGAGTCATGGAGACTGACTGGGAGGAAGAGAGCAAATGGGTGGGGGCTAGGCAGATGGCTCAGAGGTCAAAAGCACTGACTGCTCTTCCAGAGGTTCCTGAGTTCAATTCCCAGCAACCACGTGGTGGCTCACAACCATACCTAATGGGGTCTGATGCTGTCTTCTGGTGTGTCTGAAGATGTCAACAGTGTAGTCATATAAATAAATACATTCTTAAGAAAAAAAAAGAAAGAAAAGAAAGCAGGTGGGTGCCCCTGGTCATTTGTGCTCTCAGAGGGTACAAGTGCAGAACTGGGGATGGGGTGGGAAGAGGGGCAGCCACTTAAAAAGCAGACGCAGACAACCTGAAGTCCCCGCGGTTGTTGGTCACCCGCTCTGCAGGGCAGTAGGAGGCAGAGGTCTCCAGCACTACTATCTCCACCTTCTTGCTGGTGTTGCCTTGGACTGTGGACACAGAGCACTCCCATTCACCGGAGGCCCACACGCCGATGTGAGACAGGGTCAGCTCACTGCAGGGGAGGAGGGGGAGCTGGCTTTGGGCTCTGGTCAGCATCATCACCATCACCATTACCATCGTCACCATCATCATCGATTTTCATTATCGTTACTATCATTATTAGCCAACTTGACCCAAGCTAGGGTCAACTGAGAAGACGGAACCTCAGCTGAGAAAATGTTTCTCTCACAGGAGCATTTTCTTCATTCATGTGGGCAGGGTCACTCCTGGCCAGGTGGTCCAGGTCTGGAGTTGTTTACGAAAGCATAGGGAGCAAGTCAGGAAGCAGCGCTCCTCCATGGTCTCTGCTTCAGCTCCTGCTTCCAGGCTCCTGCCCTGCCTGAGTTCCTGCCCTGCCTTCCTTTCCTTTCCTCCCCAAGTTGCTTTCGGACACGGTGTTTATCACAGCAATGGAAAGAAAACGGAGACACTTGGTGAGCACTCTCAGGTCCAGCCTCGACTCCCTTCCATGCCTCCTGGACAGCCCACCTACCTATGCCTTGTCCTGGGACGACAGCTCAGGTTCTTGCTTTAATGGAATGAGAGATCCCTGTGCATACATACTCACTGTCTTCTGATTGGAGGGGCACTGCGGTCATTGTGGAAGCCTCTCCAATCAGAAGGCAGTGAGGGTTTAATTCTAAACTCTACTCAGGCCATTTGTGATTGCATCTTAGCTCCTTCACAGGTTGAATATGCCTGGCCCAGGGAGTGGCACCATTCGGAGGTGTAGCCTTGTTGGAATAGATGTGTCACTGTGGGCATGGGCTTTAAGACCCTCTTCCTAGCTGCTGGAGGGGTGGGGTTAGCATTCTGCTTGCAGCCTTCATATGAAGATGTAGAACTCTCAGCTCCTCCTGCACCATGCCTGCCTGGATGCTGACATGTTCCTACCTTGATGATAATGGACTGAACCTCTGAACCTATAAGCCAGCCCCAATTAAATGTTGTCCTTTATAAGAGTTGCCTTGGCCATGGTGTCTGTTCACAGCAATAAAACCCAAACTAAGACACTCTCTATAATCTCTCTCTCCTCCTTCTCTCCCCCCTCTCCCAGGAGCATGTCTGGAGGGCAATGGCGACTGTGGCTACTTGTTTCCATGCCCTCCACTAGAGAGGGACAACAGAGCCAGTACCTGGTGATGAAGGTGCAGTCGTGGATGAGGTTTTCAGCAAGGACGATGCCGGCCTGCTCATTGCTCTCCATAGGGGCCCCATTGTGGTACCAGTGGATCCGGGTATCGTTGCCCAAGTAACTGGCTGAGCACTGGAAGGGCAGGCGGTCACCCTGGAACACCACTTGGCGCAGGGATGGGATGAGGTAGTGGGTGTGCAGTTCCAGGGCCCCTTCTGTGCATGAGACATCAAGGATGACGCCTGAGCTCATGCACGCGAGAGCCCATGTCTGTGAGCGGCTCCACTTAGTGCCTTAATTGTCCTTAAAGGGCAGCACATGGCGAGAGTAGGATCCCACAGAGCAGACCCAGACCCTTTGCCTCTAGTGATCTCTGGCTGGGAATGAAAGGAGTCAGAAAGAATCCACCCGGTGGGGGGGGGGGGGGGGAGGAAAACAGAGAAGTGTATGGTGGTGTTACGCAGAAGGGGAGACCAGATGAAAATGTAAACAAGCAAACAGATCTAGAAGAGGTTTAGACATGCTGGTGGAGAGCCACCCCCATGGAACTGGGTCCTGGAAAACACAGTCATCATACAACCACATCCGTAACCCAGAGAGCCTTGCTCTAGCAAGCTGGCAAGCTGTGGGTGAGGGACCTGCTCTTTGGGGCCTGGGACAGGTTTCTCACCACAGCGGAGCTGGGACTCCTGGAGGCTGCTCAGGGCGTGGGCGTGCAGGGCACTGGGGTAGGCACAGAGTGTGCGATCGGACAGCTGCAGGGAGTGATTCCGGGCCCAGGGCAGCAGCCAGCGCAGGCGGCAGTCACAGGTCAGAAACTCAGTACCAAAGTCCCTGCGGGGCAGGCACAGGGAACAGTGTGGGCTCACATGGATGAGGCTAAGCAGGGAAGGGCTGGAAAAGACAACCTTGGCTACATGTGTGTTCTGCTGCCCGGGATGTGACTAATTTGGGGGCACTTCTGGCAGTCTGCCTAGCCAACAGGCATGATGCTCCCCTGTCCCCCTCGGGGCTAGAAATGGCCACACATTTGGCCCCAATCAATCAATGTGTTGAATAGAGAATGGGAGTTTGAGAAGGGGCAGTGTGGGGTGGTGGGCAGGTAAGGTGGTTGCTCACAGGATCTGGGAGTTTCTTGAGGGGTAAGGCAAGGGCTGAGTCCCCTGGTTCCAAATGTTTCCATTCTAGGCAGAGGAAGAGACCAGGGCGGTGGGGGGCTGTTCCTGTGTTGGGAAAGATACTCACACAATTTTAAGGGCCGGCAGCTCATCAAAGACCCCAGGTTGCAGACTAGAGTAGATGTTTCCAGATATGTTTCTGCAGAGGGCAGGGAAGGGTGAGATAAGATCTCAGGGACCCCCCCCTCCCCCGGGCCAAGCCAGAGAAGGATGGAAGGAGAAACGGGTCTGGCCCAGCCTTTTTTCTCCTAGGTCCTCCCCTCCCCTCCCTTTCCACCCCCCCCCCAGGCCTATCACTCACAGTCTGAGAAGTCTAGGGAGCCCTTGAAATGTCTCAGAGGTGAGACAGCCAATCCGATTGTTGGAGAGATCTCTAGAGAGAGAGACACACACACACACCAACTCAGCCAACCCTCAAATACATCAGGATGAAGATTCTCTTCAGAGAGAGACATTCAGCGGGAGATTCTGTGGGCAGTAGGCTTGAGCCCAATGCCACAGCAAGCTGGAAATACCTCCACGTTTGGCCCCAGCCAATATACTGAGTAAAGGCTGGGTGTCTGAGAAGGGACAGGGCAGGGTTGGTATTAGGGGCGGGTGCTTGGGGGTATCTGGGAATTTCTTTGCGGATAAGGAGAGGGGCTGTGTGTAGAGTGGGCGGGGCATGCTACTCACAAGCGTCTTAGCTCTCCCAGACCTAGGAAGGCTCCAGGCTGCACAGTGCTGATGATATTGCTCCTCAGGTCCCTGTGGGAAGTAGCGGGGAGGCCTTCACACTTCTGTCTGAAGGCTGCCCTGCTCCTTGGGTGGGGCATTGGGTCACCCCAGATGCTAGCTCTCTGTGGAGCTTGGTTTCTTTCTACATCTGCTTTCCTAAACCCCACCCAACGGGTCTCTTCAGCCTCAAGAGCTACCAGTAAGGAGTACTGGTCAGAGAAATGTTTGTGAGCTAAAGTACGGTGAAAAAGGACACATCTGCACTGAAGCCCCCTCCTCATGGACTAATTCAATGGCTGCTTGCCTAATGATGAGGGAGAGCTGTGTTGCAAATGGAAAGCCGCAATTATCTTGGGCTATCTTTAGTTCTCTTAATAGATACTTTGTATTCCGCCAAACTTCCTTTTGACAATCAGCTAAGACCTTTGTGACTTAGCAGATAACCCAAAGCTAAGAATGTCCTCAGATAGCATCTGAGGCCCAGAATGGCTGATCTCTCCACTCTCCTGTAATATCTACCTGTTTTCACTAATTTGGTAAATGCCTTGATTTATGGATTTCTTTGTTCTGGGACTATAAAGTTTATGTCACCTCTTCCTTGTCATTCCGGGCAAATAGAATCCATTCCCCTGGGCCATGGTCACCCACCTGTGGCTCAGAACCAACTACATCTTACTCCTCTGGGACAAAAGCTGTGTTTTATGTCAACATATCTGAGATGATACAGGAGGCAAGAGACGAGATAGATAGGAAAGGCTTTGGATGGGGAAACAGGGATAGGGGTGAAGAAAGCTTTGCATTAAGAAATAGAAGACGCCGGGCATGGTGGCGCACACCTTTAATCCCAGCACTCGGGAGGCAGAGGCAGGCGGATTTCTGAGTTCAAGACCAGCCTGGTCTAGTGAGTTCCAGGACAGCCAGGGCTGTCTCGAAAAACCAAAAAAAAAAAAAAAAAGAAGACTTGGTTTCCTATGATCATTCAGCAGAGCCACTAAAGATCTTACAGGACAGCTCTAGGGAGACTTTGAAAATAGCTATGCCAAGTCATCAGAGGGAGTTTTCCAGTTATTCTATTCCAACAGCGCTCATTCTGCCCCCCTCCCCTTTTCTCTCTCGCCTGTGAGGAAGAGGGCAGCAAGGCTGGTGGGTGAGCAATGCGCTGTGCCCCTCTACAGCTCCAAGCTAAGGTTGCCAATCATGAGGCCCAGGGCTAATAAAACCTAAGCAATGTCTTCAGTCCCATGCCCCCCCCCCCCATAACCTCCCCACTGCTGCCAAGAGGTGGCAAGGACGCTGCCTCCAGGCTGAGCAGGTCACAGCAGGATGGAGGGTCATCCCCACTCCACATGAAGAAACGTACCACAGATGAGTCTCACTGACTCCCAGCTCAGGGGCTCAAACATGATGTAGGAATTCAACTCTTGACCCTCCCTCTCCTCCCCTCCCCAGCTGCTGAGGTCGTCCCCCCTACCCCCATCCAGGAGGACATACCTATCTAATGCATCAGCCCAGTACCTACCATGCAGGCCTCCACACTAAGGGCCAAACTGGGTACCAGTCTACTCATCTTCTGCATTATCCTCTATGCTGTGCACGTCTAAGGAGGACTACAGATCATGACCCACCCACAAAGGCTCCACCCACCCAAGGCTCCACCCCTGCCCTGCCCTATCTTTTCTAAGCTAACACAAACTGAAACTGAGGCTGCCTATAACACTAAGGGTCATCTTTTCTGCTCCTACCTAAGAGAGCCTGGGAAGCCGGATAGCAGTTGAGTGGGTGATGAGCCATTCCTGGGGGCGGGGGGGGGAGACGACAGAAATCTGACAAAGATATCTGGGGGTCAACTTGGGGTCAACGTGGTTTCCAAAGTTCAGCTATCCCAGCCAAGGCTAAAGGCCTTAGAGACAGCTCTGAATTATGGAGAGGAGAGAGTTAACTGAGCTCTGTCCCTGCTGGGTAAGAGGAAATGGGTGTCGGGGATGGGGAGGTGCTGTCCTGTCCCACCAGGGGGCCTGTTTGTGCAGTCCCTGTTGGGGGGGGCACTGAGAGACAAGAGGCAGAGATGAAGTTCCATTTAGGCTGTAGCTCAGCTCCCTCTCATACCAAAGACCCCGACAAAGTAAGGAAGAAGGGGACGCTAACTACACTAACATCAGGGCTCATCGTCCTAGAGAAAGCTCCAGCTGTGGGGAGGTGCCCCAGTGCTAGGCATAAGCTGAGAATGTGGAAGGGCCAAACCTGGTCCTAGAGTGCCTGAATGCCCAGTCAAGAGGACAGAGTAAGTCCCCCTGCCCAGGACTGCCCTTCCTGTATATCACCCTCATCCATCCCACCCTCTTCTGTTGATCCAGCATGTGCCCCCTGGCCTCTGCTGGGGTCTGGCCATTCTCAAGGATCCGCCTCCACCCCCTCGCAGGGGCGGGGAGAGGGAAACACATTCCTCATTGTGTGTCACTTCCCTTCATGGGCTGCCAAAGGGGCAGCCCCCCGCCCCTTCCCTCTCTGCTCACTTGTGTTTATTCTCATTTCCTCCTCCCCCCCAACCCCACCCCGTGAACCCCACCCGCCTGTCCCACTGATGCTCTGCAGATGGGAGCAAGGCAGCCCTGGGGCCCCAGCCCCTCTCCCTGCCCTGTTTCCTGCAGCTGAGCCACTCTCTATGGGGCAGCTTCCACGGGGACAGGCGGTCTTCCCCTTTCGTCAAGTCAGAGGTGACCAAGATGGTCTCTTGCGGATAGTTTCCTAGGGGGTGGGCCAGCCCTGGGACACCAGGTTTTGGGGGCAGATGCAGGGGGACTGCTTCCTGGACTGAACCCTGACAGCCCAGTGGGCCTAGGGACAAGCCAAGTCTCCTGGTCCCCGAATAAGGGAAGTGGCTCAGGGCTGTACCTCCCCAGGGACAGGAGGAAATGCTACCCCAGGAGCTGTATATTTTAGAAATCCAAGGCGCTTGTCAATTGGCTGTTCTGAACCCTTCCTGTTTAATACTGTTGGGGAAAGCTGATGAAGGCCTGGACTCCCACCCTAGAAGAATGTTCTACATTTAACACTGGGCACATGGTCTTGAAGGGCTGTGGGAAAACCCTTGCTCCACAGAGCTGAGGATGGGGCTTACTGGGAGAGCTCCTACCTCATGTGTAGGCCCTGAGTTCCACCCCACAATGAAAAACACTCCAGGCATGGTGGTGCCTACCTTTAATCCCGGCACTCAGTAGGTACAGACAAGTGGAGACCTCTATGAGTTTGAGATAGCCTAGTCTACATACCAAGACCATGGTTTAAAAAAAGAGAGAGTGACCCTAGCTCCAAATTATCTAAGCTAGGGTCTCCATTAATTAACTAGCTGAGGTCACAAGCCAAAGTAACCAGTTGCTGTTTCTAGAATATGGATTGCATGACTCCCTATCTCCACAGAGCTCTGGACCTGGGGAAGAGGCGCTGCACTGACAGAGTGTCCCTATCCCCATTGCCTTTTGTCTAGTCTTGATCATACGCTAGCTGCCCTGACTCCAGGCACACCCTTCTCCCACTATGAGTGTCAGCATGAAGGGAAGGACCCCTGACAGCAAAAGTGGATGGAGACATCTAGGGCAGTCACGCCCTGTGCCCTTTCCAGAACCTGAGTGTGGGCGCACAGCAGGGAGAGATCAAAGCTGGCTGTGATGGTGGTGATTCCAACCTTCCATCCTGCCACTTAAGGAGGCTGAAGCAGGAGGATTGTGAGTTTGGAGGCCAGGCCACCGCTATCTAACCAGAACCTGTCTCCAAAAATCCAGAGACAAGCAGAAACCAAAGCAAAACAAAACAAAAAGGCCCGCCAGGTGAAAGTTCCCGAAAGAACTCCATCGGGATGGCCTAAAAGACGAAAATATCAAGTACCCATCAATGTGTAAATAAGAGATTTAAAGTACAGTATGTTCAGTCAGTGAGCTACTTAATATTTGCCCACAAAGGGGAATCAGTGCTGATAAAGCAAGGAAATGTTAACACGGGCTGAGAGGATCTAGTTATAAAAGATTACATATTATATAAGTCTATTTATACGACATGTCCAGAACAGGCAAATCCATAAAGATGGGAAGGATATTAGTGGTTGCTTAGGTCTGGCAGAGGAATGGAGACCGACAGCTAATGATTCAAGTTTTCTTTTGTGGATGATGAAAATGTTCTAAAATTAGATGAGGGTGACGGTTACACAATTTTCTGAAATATATCAGGGCCCACTTTCAACGGGCGATATAAATTACATCACGTTGGAGTTGTCAAAAGTGCAAGCCGACGACGTGACTGTGTGTGTGTGTGTGTGTGTGTGTGTGTGTGTGTATGTGCTCACACGCCATCCAGGCAGAGTAGGGTTGCACAGACTTGGCTCCTCCTATCCCCCACAGACCTCCCTGCTTGTAGGTCTGAAAACCAAATTATAGGCTTGCTGGCCACACAGCAACTTGCCCTGAGCCCTACAAGGTTTCCAGAGTTCAACTTGAAAGCGCAGGCTGGCTGCAAAACTGGCCAGAACACCCCTGCAGGTATAGAGGTTGCTCGGGGAAGGAAAAAAAAAAAGGATCTTGTGGTCAAGGAAATCCATTATGGTCCCAGACTCTCATCTTCCTACCGTCTCCAGGGCTTCTCTGCTCCTGAAACCTTCTACAGGTATTTATTGAGCACATACACTGTGCCCAGCACTTATGCTGATGGAGGTGAACAAGAGGAGGACGTCCCTGACTTTGTTAGCCATCCCCCAGGGCTTCAGCTGTACTGGAGGCCAGGACAGCTTCTCCTTGTCATCCTTCCCCAGTGTTAGTGGGAACAAGACTGGAATGGAGAGACAGAGCCCCAGGCCTCACCCTTGGCCCCGCCCACAGATTAATGGAAACCACCTGGCTAGTGAGCTGCCCTGTCCCTCCGTTCCCATGAGCATCTGCTTCTAATGAGTGCCCCGGCACCCTCTGCATACCAGCCCTCAGGGCTCATTAATCTCATTAGGCAATGACAAATCATCCCTGAGCAGAGCAAGCTCCCCTCCTTGGGCCCTCTGCTCCAGCCTCACACAAGCCTTCGTGGGTCCACATCCGTGTGGAGTCTCACACCCTTCTACATACTCAGTCTCTCTCTCTCTCTCTCTCTCTCTCTCTCTCTCTCTCTCTGTCTCTCTCTCTCTCTCTCTCCCCCTTGACCTCTTCTGGGGCATGTCTGTCCAGTGGTCGCATGGAGGCATCTTCATAGAGCCCTGAAGATTTGTCTACTAACCCATTCCTTGTTGCATGTGCTTGGTGGAGGATCCGGACAGAGACACATACGAGACACGCACCCGAGGAAGGAGCCCTCCACGGGAGAGTGGGGGTGGCTCTATGGCACACTACTTGTTTTAGCATGTGTGGGATGCTAACCAATTCATCACCAGCACCACCAACGACGACGAGAGCTGGGCCTAGTGACTGACAACACAGCTGATTGCATCTGTAGTCTCAGTACTCCAGAAGGCAAAGGGAAGCACTTTGGACTACACATGCAGTTTTAGGGTCTCAAAACAACTGGGGCCTGCAAAACGGCTCTGCAGGGGAAGGTACTTGCCACTAAGCTTGTATCTTAGCCTCAAAACCTATGTGGTAGACCCCAGTAAGATGTCCTCTGGTCTTCATATACGTCCCTTGGCATACAAAAGAAAGACACGTGATGGGAAATCCAGATAGCTACACATAACAAGTCAGGCAAATACCTTCTGATGTATAGAAGTCTTTACAAAGGAAGAGCACTGCCTTCACTGGAAAAGCCTATGCTCAGTACTGTATCGATGAACTAACTCACCTAGCCCCACAACAACTTCGCAGAGAATTCCTAGCCCCATTCACACGGGCCACTCGAGGCTTGTGGAAGCGCTCAAAAAACAAAGGAAAAGAACGGGATTTGATCCTGAGCCTTTGATTTGTTTGTTTTGAGAGGGTCTTCTGTAAAGCTATGTAGCCCAGGTTATCCTGGTCCACACGGTGAGTTCTAAGCCAGCCTCGAACTTGCAACAGCATCTCTGCCTCTGCCTCCCCACGGTTGGGATTACAAGTGTTCTACCAAGTCTGGCTACCACAGCTAGCCCTGGCGTATGCTTTTGTCAGTTTTCCCCCACTCCCAAATGTCTTTCCATTGGGTCACAAACAGGCTGAGTCAAGCTGAGGGGCCATAAGGAAAAGTGCTTTAGGCACGTCTGGTCCTTTTGTACAGTCCCTGGGCTGCCCGTGGCACACAGGATTTTTGGTTCATCATACCCAGTTGATAGAGATAGATTCCCCCTGGATTCTAGATCCACCACTAAGATCCTTTCTTTTTGTGTTTTTTTCAAGGCAGAGTTTCTCTGTGAAGCCTTGGCTGTCCAGGAATTCACTCCGTAGACCAGGCTAGCCTCGAACTTAGAGATCTGTCTCTATCTCCCAAGTGCTGGGATAAAAGGCGTGACCCACTAAGATCCTCTTAACACAGCCATTTCTGCATGCACTCTGCTTTTCTTCCTCTGTCCTCCAATCTCACATTCACATTGTCAGTTTACCTGTATCTTTTTTCCAACCTCACTCAGTAAGACCCTGGAGTCCAAAGCAGATTCAGAGTCCAAAACTACTGTCCACTCTCGGCCAGCACAGTCACCAGCACACTCACACACACACACACACACACACACACACACACACACACACACACACACACACTTTCATCCATTTGCAAAGATCCGATGGGCTCTTAGCTATAGCTTACCACTGCAGTGACTAGAACAGTCAAACCTCCCATAGGACAGGATGCCTGCAGATCGTGGGATGTGGAATGGACATGGTCTCAGCTTGCTCATAGCTAGACATCCCAGTCCTTCCACTGGACAGAGGGATCAGTGTTTCCTGGACACCAACTACACACCAGGCTACAATGTCACAGTTGTGATGAATAGGCTCACAGTCTGGGGGTCATCTGGTGCTTTGGCTCCCAAGCTCAGATGAGCATGAGAACTCCCTTCCTGCTGGGTAAAACTCCCAGGCCCCATCTGACCCACTGACTTACCACGTCCAGGAATGGGACCCAGGTCTTGCATTCCTAATGGGCCAGCCTTCTCCCTACCTTAGCACAGTGGTTGGTCATACACCCATCTGGCTGTGTGTCATGGTGTGCACCTACAGGACTGGCTCCTTATTGGGAGAGCCATTTGAATACAGCATTTCAAAGCTACCCTGAGCTACGCACTGAGACTTCCATATCAAAACAAGAAACAAACCACTAATGTTAGATCCTGCTAACATTAGTGCACCGTGGAGGCGTTCTGCAGATGTACAAGCAGCTGGCCTTAACGAGACCCCTTCAACAGTGCAGTTGGATATCCTGTAATCAGCTGAAGGCTCAGGAGAAAAATATCCTTATTGAGAGGAAATTCTATCCCAAGACGGTAGCATCGTTTCCTGTCCAGACCCACTGCTCTAGGAATTTTTTCCCCTTTCTTCTTCTTCTTCCTTTTTGAGACAGAGTTGACTATATCTTACAATGGTCTTAAACCTGGTCTGCATCTCCAAAGAGCTGAGAGCCCGTGGAGTCTCTGCAAATAATCTATAATTATATTGGCATATAATTCTGGTTAGACTCATACTTACTGTATCAGAGAATAACCTTGAACTCCTGGTCCTCAGGAGTTCAGGGGTTATAGGCATTTGCTATCACACCTAGTTTACAGGTGCTGGGTGATAGCATTTTGTCTAAACTCTGCCCCACAGTTACCTGGCAACAGCCAGGTGTGCCTGACTCACTATAAAAGAGGCTGCTTGCCTCCCTCCTTGCTCTCTCGCTCTCTCTCTGTCCTCTCACCCCTTTCCCTTTTATTCTCCCTCCCCCTCTCCCCTCTCCCTCCATGAGCTCATGGCTGGCCTCTCCTCTACTTCTCTATTCCCCCGCCTCCCTCTCTCTGCCTTTCTCTGTCTCTACTACCCTCTCAACTCCACCCCGCCTCCATGCCCTGAATAAACTCTATTCTATACTATGCCGTGGTGTAGCTGGACCCTAGGAGGCAGCCCCTTACCCCACACCTGACTACACCTCCACCACACATATTCCGTCTCGCCTTATCTTTTTATGAAACAGAACACTGGGGACTGAACCTAAGGTTTGAGGCCCCAGAGTTGGGAATTCTTGCCGTGTCTTTTCTCCTGGCATAGGTGGGTATTCAATAACTTGGCAATCAAGACCTCCTTCCAGGTACTTCCTCTGAAGGACCCTGGCTGCAGGCTCCCTGTCCGTGGTGCTGGGGAGAAGAGCTTAATTTGGTACTTTGTACAGGTAGAAAGGAGATAGGTAGCCATGGTGTCTCTGAAGGAAAAGAAGACATAGGAAACAAGAAGACAGATGGGGCAGGGCATGGTGGCATATGCCTTTAATCCCAGCACTTGGGAGGCAGAGGCACACGGATTTCTGAGCTAGAGGCCAGCCTGGTCTACTAAGTGAGTTCCAGGACAGCCAGGACTATACAGAGAAACCCTGTCTCGAAAAAAAACAAAACAAAACAAAAAAAAAAAAACCAAAAAAAAAAACAAAGAAGAAGAAGAAGAAAGATGGGAGATGTCAGAAGGGCTGCTTGAGATTCACAGATGTGTTCAACTATGGGTGTCAGGAAGGAAAACATATAGGTTTGCCTTTCTCCCAAAAGACCGCTGAAGAAATGTTTGGTTTCATGCCCTCTTTAAATCAAGACATAAAAAACCTGGTGGTGGTAGTACACATGCTTTGAATCCCAGCAACCAGGAGGCAGAGGCAGGTGGGTCTCTAAGCTTGAGGCCAGCCTGGTCTACAGTATGAGTTAAGGACAGCCAGCGCTGCACAGAGAAATCCTGTCTTGAAAAATAAAAATCAGAAGGAGCTAGAGAAAGTACCCAAGGAGCTGAAGGGGTCTTCAACCCTATAGGTGGAAGAATAACCATGAACTAACTAGTACCCCCTGGGTTCGTGTCTCTAGCTGCATATATAGAAGATGATGGCCTAGTTGGCCATCAGTGGGAAGAGAGGCCCCTTGGTTATGAGGACTTTATATGCCCCAATACAGGGGAACGCCGGGGCCAAGGGGTGGGAGCGGGTGGGTAGGGGAGCAGGGCCGGGAGGGGGGAGGATATAGGGAACTTTCTGGATAACACTTGAAATGTAAATGAAGAAAATATCTAATAAATTAAAAAAAAATAAAATAAAAAAATAAAAAAAAATAAAAAAAGAAAAATAAAAATCAAGACAGATCCGTTCCCAAATGCTCAATCACATATGGAAGAATGAACTTCTTCCCTCACCTGTAATACTAGCTAGCATTTAGCGGGCTGAAGCAGGAGGCTTCGAGCCCAGGGCTAGCCTGGGCTACAATAACAAGGCTATCTCAAAAAAAAAAAAAAAAGAATCCAGAATATGCTATTAAAAGCTGGATGTGCAGACTTTGAATGGAGTGGGAACCCAGGCTCCCTCTAGAGCCCTGCTTTGCAGCATTCTATGTAAATGGCACCATCTGGGGGAGGGGGAGGATTTCTTTGAGCCTCAGACCTGAGCTTGAAGCTAGCCTTCTGTCATTATCACAGATAGGAGCTGCAGAACCAGAGGACCCTGAACATACAGCCTTACACCACACCACACCACCCTCGCCTCCCTCCCAGGGCCTTCTATTCCCGGCCTGTCCCAGATCAGAGTTTTAGGAACCCACATGAATTTGACCACTCTTGTCTCCTACAGAGAACACCAGGTGGATTTGACAAACTTTTCACTTCCCCTGTGAAGTGGGAGGGAGGGGGCTTTTATAAGAAAGCAGAACACGGTTAAGCGGACACTACCTCCCTGTTGCCCATTAACCCTCTAATCTTGATGACACCTCCTTTGTTTGTTTTGTTGTTGTTGTTTTCGAGACAGGGTTTCTCTGTATAGCCCTGGCTGTCCAGGAACTCACTTTGTAGACCAGGCTGGCCTTGAACTCAGAAATCTGCCTGCCTCTGCCTCCCAAGTGCTGGGATTAAAGGTGTGCGCTACCACTGCCCCGCTGATACCTTCTTTGAACTTGTCTGAAAGAGGCCCTCCGACTCCTCTATGGTCACATGTAGAGATGTGCGTGATCTCCACCACACCGACATCACCTTTCTCCTTTTGTATTTTCCATCACACTGACCCAAGTCTTCAGAACCAAATGGTACAAGAGGGGACAGAGGGCCCTACTGCATGAATTAGGAATGCCTCCGTGAAGGATGTCAGAGGTTACAGAGGAGGGTATGGGTGGAAAAGAAAGCAAGAATCAGTCCCCCCGAAGAGAAAAGGAGTCCAGGATTCTTTCATATAAGGCAGTGATTCTCAACCCGTGGATCGAATGACCCTTCCTCAGTGATCACCTAAGACTATCGGAAATCATATATGATTCACAACAGTAGCAAAATTACAGGTATGAAGTAGCAATGAAAATAATTCTATTGAGGGTCATCACAACATGAAGCCCTATATTGAAGGGTCACAGGAAGGCTGGGAGCATGGAGGGGACAAGAACCCAAAGTGATGGCATAGGTTAGGTTCTGGAAGTATGACCATGTGTTGATGCAAACCCTCACCTGGCAGGTTAAGTGACTTAGTCAAGCCCTTGGGAACAGCGGAGCCCTCAGCCTCCTATGGTCTCACTTCCCTAATTCCTGTGGCCCCTGGCTCCTGCTCAGTCACTGTCCCACTAACAGTCCCTAACCAGCCCCAGGGGTCATCAGTACGGGCTGAGGGTCTCAAGGAGCGAGTAAGGACACTTCTCTCCAAATGCACCTTGAAATCGGTAGGGGAGGGGGTGCATGAGACTCAAACATGCCTGAGCTGCCCACCCTCAGTCCAGGACTCTGCCCGCTCCAGGCCCTGGTTGTTGGTTTGTTTTTCTGGATGGAGGAAAGAGAGCTCAGTCACATTAAGTCTCCCTCAGCCATTTCATGCTGGGCTGCCCGCTGTGGGGGACTGGGAGGTTGGCTAGAAGGCTCACTCAGCCCTCTTAGCTAATTGCTCATTAAAGAGTATTAATGAGCTTCCCTTTGCCCCACCTCGGCCTAGAACAGGGAAGAGACCTTACTTTGCCTAGATCACCAGGCAGTCCCTACTGAAAAGCCAGTTCCTCCCTCTCCCAGACCAGCAGCTCTGTCCTCTAAACTAGCTCTGGCTCTGCAGGTTCCAGACCCTCTCTCCCTCTTCCTCCCCAGAGTGACCATCCTACCCTTGTTATCCTGCCATCCGCCCCCCACTCCCACCTTGCCCAAACTCTTCCAGCACTTACAACTTCTCCAGCAGGGACAGCCCCAAGAAGGATCCATTGCGGAGCCCAGTAATCTTGTTGTTGCTCAAGAGCCTGCAGGGACAGAAGGAACATAGATAGGCGCTGTTAGAAGCTAGGCAGTGCAAAGTGCAGACGGAGTGGGGACCCAGGTTCCCAAGATGGCCGTGCGGCGCTATGTAAATACTGCCACCTAGAGTTATGTAGCAGGGCCCCTACCTGCTACTCTAGGAGGTTATATATAGGGTGCAGCTGATGCAATAGTCCAGCCATAGTGAGCGCCTCAAGCCATACATTTCTCCTAATGAAGCAGTGAAGGGCCCGTAGACTGGACCTAACTTGAGATAGGGTTCAGTAGATGTTGCGATGGCTTGTTTCTAATTTGGAGTCTCATTGTCAACCCCATAGGAGCCCCTGCCAGCATCCCCCGAACATCCACCAGCTCTGTCCTTGCAGAAGCCCTCCCTCGATCCAAAATCCAGAGCATAGTGATGGGGAGACTGGCCTCATCTGGGTCAGGGATGGTAAAGGAACCCTAAAGCCCTGTATGGATGCACGCTCCTTCAGTTCCAATGCATGGGAGGTAGAGGCAAGAGAGTGGGAGCTTAAGGTCATCCTTGATTCCATAAGTTCGAGGCGGCCTGGGCTACCTGGGATCCATTCTCACAAGACAAAAAAAACAAGCAAGCAAAACAAAACAAGATGGGGAGGAAGGAGTGTGAAGAAGAATCCCTGGTGGAAGAGAGCTTTCCAATTCTTTCCTTGGACTTAAGGACTCTACTGCAAGGTGCCCGCTCTGGGACATCAAGGTCTCCAGTTCAGAGGGGCTGCACAGTTACTGTCTCCTTATCTTCCTAACCTGTAGAAAGACTGATGAAGCCCTGGATCTGATAGAAAACTAGACCTCCTCCACCCCCACCCCACCCCCACCCCTTTGCAATCTCGGCTCCAACCTTTGTTTATTTATTGTTTATATTCTAGGGAAAAAGAGGCTCCCCAGCCTCATCTTGGCCCACCCACTCAGCTTCTCTCGCCCAGACTTCTTGTTAGGAGGAGGGAGTTCCAGACCAGCCAGAGGGCTCAACCCTCCAGTTAATTGCTTATTAGAAAGCTTTAATGAGAAGTCTCAACCTAAACTCCTGGCAGCCCTGGGCTGAAGCAAAGGGTTTCCCCTTCTTTGCTCTGTTCTTATTAGTGGAAAACTCACTGGAGGACCAAAGTACAAACTTTAAGATGGCTCTGGAGTAGATAGCCTCTGTGCTCTGTAGTGTACAGAGAGACGGGGCTAAGAAGCAAATGTAGAAGAGCTGTCAAAGAGATCTGACCTCAAGCCTCATAGGTGCAAATAGCCCAACAAAGCAAAGAACAGTCCCCGGACTCCAACTCTCCAGGACCTTTCCACCACTAGGTCATATCCCAGGCCCAACACTGGCTAGGATGGAGGCAAGAGAGGGAGGTGTCGCTGGATCAGTGGAAAGAGGTAGATATCTCATCTCTTTCTTCCCTCCAGGTAGAGCATTTCCAACTTCCAGTATGGTCCAATAGTCTAATAGTCCTTCCAAAGGTGACAAGGTAATGTTTTCCAGCAGAAGAATACTTAGGGGAAATTACTAGGTTTCCACACACATTCACATGTGCACTCATACTCCATCACGGTATTTCAAAGAGTACATTAAAGGTGCCAGCTGTATGCCAAATACTTGCAACTAGCATGCAGGGAGCTGAGTGAGGAGGAAGAAGGAATCAAGAACTGAGGGACAGCCTCCACTACAGAGTAAACCACGGTGTTGGGGGAGCGCACATCACATCAGAACTGAGCTACAGCTCAGAGTAAGAATATAAAGCATGTAGTTAATATGCACAGAGCCCTGAGTTCAGTCCCAACACACAGCAAAAACAAAATGAAAGTCAAAAGGTAGCTCAGACATAAGAAAAATTAAGAGCTTTTAAAGAAACTCCCTTTTTCTTGTTTTATGGATAAGGATGCCGGGACAGAGCNACATCACATCAGAACTGAGCTACAGCTCAGAGTAAGAATATAAAGCATGTAGTTAATATGCACAGAGCCCTGAGTTCAGTCCCAACACACAGCAAAAACAAAATGAAAGTCAAAAGGTAGCTCAGACATAAGAAAAATTAAGAGCTTTTAAAGAAACTCCCTTTTTCTTGTTTTATGGATAAGGATGCCGGGACAGAGCGCCAACCCCAGAGAACAATCAGAGAAGTTCCAGAGAACGTGAGTGCTCAAGATTGGAAGATGGATGTTATCTTGGAGTTGGAAACCGGACTAAGTTCTAAGGAACATCTCAGGATTGAGGACTCCAGTTAGAAAACCCCTGGCATTAAAAAAATCCTACACTAACCAGGGTAGTGGTGCATGCCTGCCTGTAATCGCAGAATGCAAGGCAGGACACAGAGGCAGGACACAGAGGCAGGATGCAGAGGCAGGACACAGAGGCAGAGGCAGAGGCAGAGGCAGGGGCCAGGGGCCAGGGGCCAGGGGCCATAAACACACACCCATAAAACATATATTTTTTTTAATTTTTAGAAAAAAAGGCACTTTAAAAAAATTTTTTTTTTTGGTTTTTCGAGACAGGGTTTCTCTGTATAGCCCTGGCTGTCCTGGAGCTCACTTTGTAGACCAGGCTGGCCTCGAACTCAGAAATCCGCCTGCCTCTGCCTCCCGAGTGCTGGGATTAAAGGCGTGTGCCACCACGCCCGGCCACATTTTTTTTTTTAAAGGTAAATCTTTGGGCCAGGTGTAGTGGTGTACAACATTAATCCCAGCACTTGGGAGACAGAGTCAGGTGAATCTCTACACGTTTCAAGCCATCCAGAGCTACCTAGTAAGACTATCTTATAACTAAGTAAATAAATCAATATTTAAAAAACATTTCTTTTTCTTTATCTTACACTAGGGGCCATCAAGGAAGCTCAGTGGCTAGAGGTACTTGCTGCCAAATCTGATGACCTGAGTTCAACCCGCAGGATAAACATAGTGGAGGAAGACTCTTACACATTGTCTCTGACTTCCACATGCATGCCCATACCCACATAAATAAATGTACTCCCTCTTTTCCTGTTTTCCCTCACTTATATGCTTTCATTCATATATATCATTGTAGGGTTCAGGAGCATCACATCTACATGTAGTGTGTCTGTGTCCACGTGCGTGCAAAAAAGTACTCAGGTCAGAGGTCAACCTGCAAAAGCAGGTTTGTCCCTTCTACCATGCTGTCTCTGAGACGAGAATTCAGGCTTGAGGGGCAGTGGTAAGTGCCCTTGTCCTTTGGGCCATCTTGCTTTCCTTTTCTTTTAGAAATGTTATTATTTTTAATTGATGTGTATGAACATCTGCTGTGTGGACATATGCATGGGTTTGCATGTACCTGTGCAGGCCAGAGGAGCTGGAGTTAACAGGTCATGTGAGCCACCTGTTCTGAGTGCCAGGAACTGGTCCTCTGGAAGACTATCTTATAATAGTTCATGCTCTTATTCACTGAGTCATCTCTCCAGCCTCTGCCTTGTCTCTTCTTTAGAGACAGGGTCCTACTTTGCACTCTAAGCTGTCCTGGAACTCATGATCTCTGTGACTCTCCCTAGCAGACACTAGGATTACAGGTACGGGACACCAGACTGAAAATGCTTTCTAATACATAATTAATTAAATATTATATATATATATATATATATATATATATATATATATATATATATATAT
>LR754805.1:6396-28356 GCA_902729485.2 Mus minutoides | reverse complement strand
CCATAATGACATCAAAACACCATGGTGTACTTACTTAGCAAATACACAATTTTATCTAGTAAAGAGTAACACCCAAAACAGAAATCCACAAATCTTGGAGAGGTTATGGGGAAATTGGGACCCCCATACACAGATGGTAGCCTGCATCCATGGGGCGGCCATTGTGACATTTCTACAATAAATTAAAGCTTAGACTGACCACACTGTAGTACATACCTGAATCAATCCAAAGTATGTTTCAATAAAAAATGAGTATGTGAATATTTACAAAAGGCTAAAGGTAGAATCTCATCCCTAGCACTGTTAGAGAATACCAGCTTTGGACACTCAGCAGCGCAGCCCATCTCCTGTAGATCCCACAGACTATCTCCTCCTAATCTTCCTTTCCACTCATCACTACACACCAGCCTCTAACACTAGCAGGCATTCCCTTTGAGCACCTGAGCAGACCAGGAAAACAGGCAACATACAGCCATCACACTCTCCAAAACACCCAAAGAGGAGAAACCCCAAAACAAAACACACACCCAACAGAGACAAACTCACACATCCATCATCTGGATTTATAATCACCCCAAACCCAGATGCCTAGATGCCAGCATAAGAACACCATCAATAGTAGTCAGGGCAATGTCTCCACCAGAGCTCAGTCATCCCACTAATGCAGGCTCTGAATAATCCAACACAGCTGAAGAAAAAGACCTTAAAGCCAACTCCATGAGGATGGTAGAAGTCTTCAATGTGGAAATGAATAGACCGCTTAGAGAAATCCAGGAAAACACAATTGGAGAAAAAGAATAAATCTATTAATGAAAACCAAGAAAACACAACCAGCTGAAGTAAATGAATAAATCTGTTTAATACCTAAAGATGGTAGTAAAAGCAATGAAAAAATATGAATGGAGGGAATTCTTGAAATGAAAAATTAAGAAATTTGAACAGGAACTACAGAGGCAAGCTTCACCAGTAAAATACAAGAGATAGAAGAACGAATCTCAGGCATTGAAGATATAATAGAAGAAATGGATATATTGGTCAAAGAAAATGCTAAATCTTAAAGAGGTTCTGACATAAAACATCCAGGAAATCTGGGACACTATGAAAAGCCAAACCTAAGATTAATAGGAATGAAGGAAAAAGAATAATCTCATGTCAAATGCCTCAAAAATTTGTTGAACCAATTCATAGAAGAAAATTTTCCTAACCTAAAATAGGAGATGCCATAAAGGTACAAAAAGCCCAAGGAAGACCAAATAGATTAGACCAGAAATAAAGTTTTCTCACCACATAATAATCAAAACATTAAACATACAGAACAAGGAAAGACTATTAAAAGCTACAAAGGAAAAAGGCAAGTAACATATAAAAGTGCTCTTATTAAAATTATACCTGACTTCTCAATAGAGACTTGTGCAAAAGCGAAAAGACCACAGAGCCCAGACTACTGTGCTTAGCCACACATTTGCAATGACCATAGTCAGAGAAAATAAGACATTCTATAATAAGGCCAAATATAAACAATATGTATCTACAAATCCAGCCCTACAGAAGGTACTAGAAGGAANAAAGTGCTCTTATTAAAATTATACCTGACTTCTCAATAGAGACTTGTGCAAAAGCGAAAAGACCACAGAGCCCAGACTACTGTGCTTAGCCACACATTTGCAATGACCATAGTCAGAGAAAATAAGACATTCTATAATAAGGCCAAATATAAACAATATGTATCTACAAATCCAGCCCTACAGAAGGTACTAGAAGGAAAATTCTGACCTATCAAGGCTAACTACACACATGAAAACATAGGAAACATAATTCTATAGTAGTAAAACCAAAATAAGGGAAGCACACACACACATCACTATTACCCCCACATCATCCTTCTCCTCATCAACAACTACAACAACATAACAGAAACCAACAATCACTGATCTTCCTAAATGGCAACCGTATTAATTCTCTAATATTAAGACACAGACTAAAAGAATGGATGGAAAACAGGATTCATCCTTCTGCTGCATCCAAGAAACACACCTCAACATTAAGATAAAACCTTTTTTACTTTCTACCTCTGAGTAAAAGGTTGAAAAAAGATATTCCAAGCAAATGGACCCTAGAAGAAACCCGATTTTATACCTAACAAAATACACTTCAAACCAAAATTAATCAAAAGTGATGGGGAAGGACTGTACATATTCAAAGGAAAAATCCAACAAGAGGACATCTCAATTCCTAACATCTGTGTCTAAATAACAAAGACACACAAGTTTATAAAAGAAACACTGCTACAGCTTAAATCACACATTGCCTCTCACACACTGAGAGTTGGAGGTTTCAATACCCTACTCTCATTACTGGACAGGTCATCCAGACAAAAACTAAACAGAGAAATACTGGAACTAACAGATATAATAAACAAAATGGACCTAACAGGCATTTACAGAACATTTTAGTGAAACATAAGAAAATAGATGTTCTATTCTAAAGATGGTAGGGAACTTGCTCCACCGTGACCTTATACTCAATCAGGAAGCAAGTCTCAACAGGAAGAGGGAAACTCAAATAACACCCTGCATCCTATTAGAAAATCATGGCTTAAAACTGGATTTCAGCAACAGAAAGCTTAAAAACTCATGGAACTGGAAAAACTAAATGTAAAATTGGTCAAGAGAGGAATAAACTAAACATTTTCTAGAATGCAAATGAATATTTAGCATACCCAAACTCATGGGACACAATCAATGTGGTGCCAAAGGGAAAGTTCTGAGCACTAGGTACCTACAACAAACAAACAAACAAACAAACAAACAAAGGAGGGATGACACACTATGTCTAGCAACTTAACAGCACATCAGAAAGCTCTAGAACTAAAAAGTAAGCTCACCCAAGAGGAGTAGATGGCAGGAAATCATCAATCTGAGGGGTGAAAAAATTAAAAACAGAAACAAAGAAAAAATACAAAGAAATGAAATAAATCATTGGAATTTTGAAAGAAATCCACAAGATAGACAAATCCTTAACAAAATTAACTAAAAAATATCCAAATTAGCAAAATCAAAAAGGTGAACATGAAGGAGATTCAAAGAATCATTAGGTTATACGTCAAAAACCTCTACTCCAGCACATTGGAAACTCTGAAAGAAATGGTGAATTTTCTTGATAGGTATCACTTACCAAAGATAAACAATATCAGAGAAACAATTTGAATATACTTAACACTCCTAGTGAAATAGAAGCAGCTAATAAAAAATTCCCAAACTTTTCACCTTCATATGGAAAAACAAAAAGTTCGGGGTAATTCTGAACAACAACAACAACAACAAAAGCCTAAAGTCAAGCTGGGCGTGGTGGCGCACGCCTTTAATCCCAGCACTCGGGAGGCAGAGGCAGGCGGATTTCTGAGTTCGAGGCCAGCCTGGTCTACAAAGTGAGTTCCAGGACAGCCAGGGCTACACAGAGAAACCCTGTCTTGAAAAACAAAAAAAAAACAAAAAAAAAAAAAAAAAAAAAAAAGCCTAAAGTCAGATGGTTATAATTCAGACTTCTAACACAATTTCTTTTTTCTTTTTTTTTCTTTTTTTCTAACACAATTTCAATGAAGAGTTAACATCAATTCTCTGCAAATTATATCATAAAATAGAAATAGAAGGAATAGTGCACAATTTATTTCATAAGATCAGTTACCCTGATATATATATATATATATATATATATATATATATATATATATATATATGCGTGCGTGTGTATGTATATATGTGTATATATGTATGTATATCTATATGTATGTGTATGTATATCTATATCTATATCTACATCTATATCTATATATCTTTGAAAAAATCAGTAAATAGAATATGCTATATAAAAACACTGGAAGGAAAAAAAAAACCCAAAACCAAAAAACCGGACAGGACTATTTCACTCAATGCACAGAATACCTTTAACAAAATCACGATTAAATTCCTGAGGAGATTAAGGATATAAAGGTCTTACCTAAACATAATAAAGGCAAAGGCAATTTACATCGAGCCTATATGTAACATCAAATTAGACCGAGGAAAACTCAGAAAGTTTCTGCTAAAATCAGGAAGAAGACAACTCTGTTCACTTTCTCCAAATTATTCAGTAAAGTACTTGAAGTTCTAGACAGCAAAAAGCCAACTAAAGAAAATCAAGGGGATACAAATTGGATAGGAAGAAGTCAAAGTATCATTATTTGCAGATGATACAATAGTATGCATAAATGATCCTAAAAATTCCAGCAGACACTCCTATAGCTGAGAACCACTTTCAGTGAAGTGGCTGGCTACAGATTAATGAAGAAACAAACAAAACAAACAAAACCCCAGTAGCCTTCCTCTGTACAAAGCACAAAAGGGCTGAGAAAGAAAGCAGGGAAACGACACCCTTCACTGTAGCCTGGAGGTATAAAATGTCTTGGGGTAACTCTAACTAAGCAAGTCAAGACTTGAATGATAAAAATTTCATCTTTGAAGCCGGGCGTGGTGGCACACGCCTTTAATCCCAGCACTTGGGAGGCAGAGGGAGGCAGATTTCTGAGTTCAAGGCCAGCCTGGTCTATAAAGTGAGTTCCAGGACAGCCAGGGATATACAGAGAAACCCTGTCTCATCTTTGGGCTGGAGACATGGCTTGGTGGGTAAGAGCACTGACTGTTCTTTTTTTTTTTTTTTTTAAAGATTTATTTATTTATTATTTGTAAGTAATATGTAGTTGTCTTTAGACACTCCAGAAGAGGGCATCAGATTTCGTTATGGATGGTTGTGAGCCACCATGTGGTTGCTGGGATTTGAACTCAGGACCTTTGGAAGAGCAGTCGGTGCTCTTACCCGCTGAGCCATCTCACCAGCCCCATCCCAGAAACCACAAGATAGCTCACAACCACCAATAATGGGATCTGATGTCCTCTTCTAGTATGTCCGAAGACAGCATACAGTGTACTTACATATAAAAGTAAAATAAATCTTTAAGAAAAAAAACAAACAAAAACTTGATCTTTGAAGTATAAAACTTAAGAGTATATCAAAAGATGGAAAGATCTCTGATGCTCATGGATCAGTAGAATTAACATAGTAAAAATGGCCATCCTACCTAAGGTAATCTACAGATTTAATGAAATCTTCAACAAGATTACAACACAATTCTTCACAGACCTTGAGAGGATAATTTTCAACTTCATGTGGGAAAACAAAAAGCCCAGGATAGCTAAAGTGATTCTAATCAATAAAAGAAATGGTATAGGTATCATCATTCCCAATTTCTAAGCTGTACTACAGAGCTAGAGTAATAAAAACCACATGGTGTTGGCATAATAGCAGACACATTGACCAATGGAATTGAAGACCCAGACATAAACCCAAACACATATGGAGACCTGAATTTTGATAAAGAAACAGGAAATATACACTGGAAAAATAAAACACAGCGGGCAGGAGAGATGGCTCAGCAGTTGGTTAAAAGCACCAATGCTCTTCCAGGGGTCCTGAGTTCAATTTCCAGCAACCACATGGTGACTCACAATCATCTGTAGTGGCATCTGATGCCCTGTTCTAGTGTGTCTGAAGAGAGCAATGGTGTGTTCATATACATAAAATAAATAAATCTTTTTTTAAAAGAAGTCTACAAAAAAGCAAAAAAAAAAAAAAAAAAGAAAAGAAAAGAAAAGAAAAGAAAAGTAAAGAAATGAAACACAGTCTTTAACAAATGGTTCTGGTCTAACTGGATATCTGCATGTAGAAGAAGAATACAGTTAGATCCATATCTATCACCCTGCACAGAACTTAACTCCAAGTGAACCAAAGACCTCAAAATAAAACCAGACACACCAACCTGATAGAAGAGAGAGTGGAGAATACACTGAACACATTGACATAGGAGGCGACTTCCTGAATGGAACACTGATGGCAAAGACACTAAGATCAACAATTAGTAAATGGGACCTAATGAAATTGAAAAGCTGTTGTAAAGCAAAGGATACCCTCAATTGGATAAAGCAGCAGCCTAAAGGAGGGGAAAATATTTTTTGCCAACTCCATTATCTACTAGGAGTATTATGCAAAATATATAAATAACTCATGATAAAAAACAATGCTGGGTAATGGTGGCTTACCAACCCAGCACTTGGGAGACAGAGGCAGGTGGATCTGTGTGTTCAAAGCCTCCACCTATGCCTCATGGGGGCTGGGATTAAAGATGTGTACCACCACACCACACCTGACTTTGGTTTCTTTTTTATTCAGTCTAGGACCTGGCCCCTAAAATGGTGCACCCCAATTTAGGGTGGGTCTTCCAATCCCAAAGAACCTAATGTAAAACCTTCCTCACAGACATGCCCAGAGATGTGTCTCTTAGTAATTTTAGGTCCTACTAACTTGAAAATCAATTATTTACCATCATACAAATAAGCTTTTATTTATTTTATTTTATGTTTATGGGTACTTTGCCTCTGTGTATGTCTGGGCACAAAACTTTATTAATTTTGAGACAGGGCCTCACGGTATAGCTCTGGCTTGGCTTAACTTTAGGTTTCATAATGAGCATGCCGTTTAGAGGCTGGTGTTATCAACCAATGGTTACCACACCCTGCCCCATTTGTTTTAAAGTGATAGTAATGTTGTAGAATATATTTAGTCTCAATCCGGGTTTTTACCCTGCCTTTGATCATTCAGTTCCTGGATAAATGGCACACAACTTTGATTATTATAATAAGCCTTAATCAGAACTAGAGCTGGTCAGATATCTACCTTCTATGTTAGTAGAATGTATTTCCCCATCAATAACACTGAGTTATAACATGCTGTATTCCATCTGGGCAGCTCTTAACTCTTAACTGGCTAGCCCTCACAGCTATGTTTCCATGATTCACCTATCCTGTGGCAGCTTCATCCTCTCTCTCCACCTTTTCTCTCCTCCTCAGAGTTCTCCTCAGACTTCAAGGCCTAGAACCCCAAACCATGCCTATTTCCATTCTGCCCAGCTATAGGCCATAGGCATCTTTATTGACCAATCAGGGATAACTTGGGGGGCAAAGTCACATAGCGTCACTTCGGTCTATGTGTGGATTCTCTCATTCCTTGAGGCAAGCAAGCTTTGGTGCCAGTATTTAGCATTAAATATATAGCAAAAGACTAAACCTTAACATTCCCCACTTTTAGTACAATAAAAGGTTCTTCTTCTTTCAGATGTAAGTTGAATAGAATTATAATAATTATGAAAATTATAATGTATGAAATATATGTATAATGTCCAGTCCACTTGGCAACTCAGATAAAGTATTATCTATCCTTTCTTGGTGAGTTCAGAATTTTGTATCTAAATCATTTTCAATCCTAATTTGTATTATTAACCTAAAAACATCTTCATAGACCTAGAACAACTTCTTCAATCCTAAAGAATTTAAGTTTATAGTCAGACTATGACTAATCTTCAACTCCATCAGAGACCTGAGAAGGAATAATCATTACCTGAGTATGCAGGAGGTGCAGGGACTCAGCTTCTAAAAATTATAGAAATGTCTGAGACAGTTCATTATTTGGATAGTCCCCACATTTTCTATAATGTCAGAGCATCCATTTTCAGTCTTCTGTCCCAGGATATCTGACAGACCTCATGTGAAGCAAGAATTGTGTAGGACTTGCTTACCCTGTATTGGCAGAGCTTGGCAGTTGACTATTCTGTGTCTATTTGTCCTTATTGGACAGCATTTTGTATCTAGATAGAGTTAAGGCACTTTCTTTGCCCAGTGGCTAGTCTGCCACTGTAACCCCATATAGAGGTCATTGATGCTCATTATATTCTCTGAGGTGTAATAGGGCTACTGTTAGGAGCAGACCTTCTTATAGTCAAAGATCTTTTAATAATGATTGAAGTTTAAATGCCATATTCTGTGGATTTCTGAGGCTTTGAAGACCACCTATTTATTCATAGCATATCTAAGTTGTTAAAAAATTATTTATTCTTACCTATTATATGAATAACATTTAAAACATTTTATTTTAGTTCACTGAACTAGTATCTAATATGAGCATGAGTTTGACTATTAACTTGCACTGCTTAATTATTTTAAACAGTTTGTAATAGCAGCCATTACAAGGACTGGGACTAAACCTTGTATTTTAAAATGAGTTCTGTATACATAATACCTATGTAAGAATGTGTATTTACATACATACATACATACATACATACATACATACATACACATACACACATATTTATTTATATAAGTATGTATATATGAATGATGTAACAAAATCAATCTTAAATTTTTTATGTATATGAAAAGATTTATACCACTGAAAACCTTAAACCCATATCCTATAATAGCAAAATTAATCTTGAATTTTGTGTCAGTATACAAATATTTATATCAGCAAAAACCTTTAACCTGTAACCATATTCAAAATTCTGTAACAAAAATGTAACAGGCATATTTCTGAGTTTGAGCCCAGCCTGGTCTACAAAATGAGTTCCAGGACAGCCAGAGCTATACAGAGAAATCCTGTCTCGAAAAACAAAAACAAAAACAAAAACAAAAACAAAAGAAAACAAAAAAAAACAAAAAATAAAAAATAAAATAAAAAATTAAAGATATCTACCAATGTAAGATTATGAGTATAAAATGCTGTTTGTTTGCTTTTTTTGGTTTTGTTTGTTTGTTAATTTTAAATTAGATTCAAACCTTTCTCTCTGACTCTCTTCTGTTCCTGACCTTTTCTCCCTCCCTCCCTCTCTACTCTCTCTTTCTCTCCATGTGTTCCTGGCTGGTGTCCCTTCTTCTCTTCTTCTCTCTCTGTGTCTCTTTATCTGCCTCTACTTTTTTCTCAACTGCCTTTCCCATGCCCTTGAAATAAACTCTATTCTAGTCTTTAAAAAAAGGTGTAGATTTAATAATCTATCCTTATTTTTTCTAATTTCTTTTTCTCTTTCTTTCCTTTTCTTTCTTTCTTTCTTTCTTTCTTTCTTTCTTTCTTTCTTTCTTTCTTTCTTTCTTTCTTTCTTTTTTCGAGAAAGGGTTTCTCTGTGTAGCCGTGGCTGTCCTGGAACTCACTCTGTAGACCAGGCTAGCCTCAAACTCAGAAATTCGCCTGCCTCCGCCTCCCAAATGCTGGGATTAAAGGTGTGCGCCACCATGCCCAGGTCTAATTTCTTATAGTATTTCTATACCTCCATTTTTCATTTCAATCCCCCTTCTCTTACCTATGAAAGAAAGAAGTACAGAGAAGACGAAAAGAAAGATAGAAATCCGCTAAGTCTAAGCTCCCTAGTTAGTTTTCTCCCTGTCCAAAACCATAATTATTTGTAATCATGCCCTAAAATAACAACATATATCTACAACTCATAAAATGACCAAAACTATTGACCCCAACTTAAGGGACCAGGATCATGGTCTTCTTATAATGGCTTCATGCTGAGTTGAGGCAAAGAATTTCTGTTTGGGGGCCCAAAAGGAAATTAGAAAAATGGTTAAGTACAAAGAAAGCTAGTTGGCATCATTTGTTATACAGTATCTATGTGCTAGACAGTTCAGGGCTTAATTGAAGTCTGGACTGGAACAGTCTGAAAGGATGGATGAAGCAAGGTGTTCTGGGAACAGCAGTTCTCTCTGAAGCTAGTCTAGAAACAAGCATCTGGAAAGAGCATCAGTCTGAGTCAGGATCGATCAGGGAGCTGAAACAGCAGATTTGTGCATTTCAGCATCCTAGAAGATAAATCCTGTCAGGTCAGCCCTTCTGGCCTTTCCTCCTGTAATATATAAATCTTACTAGCAATATATATAGTTCTATGAAGACATGTGTTCAGGGACTACAGATCAATTAAACATGATTTTTTGTTTCTTGTTTGAGCAGGTGAAAGACAACTGTCTTTCTTTAGAAGTTAGTTTGACCATGTAACCAAGCTATGGTACAAAGCTCCATTCATGCCATCTGAATGGAGGATGGTATGTTATAACAAGTCATTAGAATTCTGTAGCCAGCAAGATTTATTGGCCATGTGAGCTGGAGTTTTGGCTGAAGAAATAGATAAATCTCAGTCAGTTTTAGGGTTGTTTCAATAGAGGCTTTAGTAATATACATTACCAGTGCATTGGGTCCTTTTGATTTTCTCCTGTCTGCAGCCCAGATCTTTGGTGATTCTCCCACTGAATAATGATCAAATCTGATCCTAATTACTTTGGAAGGAGTTCAAAGCCTTTTCTTTTTTTCTTTTAAAACAAATATATAACCTCTCTCCCAAAATAGCATGCTTTTGGTCCAGCAACCCAAACTCACCAAAAGTATAGATTGGCTCAATCTAGCAGTCCAATTTTATTTAGGCTTCCTCTATTTTGACCTCTCTCATAGAGTATTTGTAGTATCATAACCACAGAATCTAACCACCTTCATTTTCATAATGAAAACAATTCAAAGCAATTATTATTGTTATTTATTGAAACAGGGTTTCTCTGTATATTTCAGACTGGCTTTGATCTATTCTGTAGTTTAGACTGGCCTTGAGTTCATAAGGAGTCTATCTGTCTCTGACTTTATCTCCCACATACTGAGATCAAAGACCTGGATTTATATATTTATCTATGTATACTTGAAAATATTTATATCAATTCCCGTTTCCTTCTCTCATTTTTGGAAATTAATATCTCTGTGGCTAAATATCCTGTATTTCCCTTTCTCTCTATATAAATTAATCTAATATTTTTCTGCATATTCAACTTTATTTAAATTCCCTTTCATTTATTGCATAATGTACTAGGTTGAGCTGTAATCAGTTTTCCCCTGGAAGCTCACATTTATAGAGACTAGTTGCTCATACCAGGGTGACATCCACTTTTAAGTCAGCTATCATGAGCTGCCATCAGTTCTCCTAAGGAGCTCTGCATTCCAAGGAGACAGGTTGGCTTCTCAGAGTAGCTTGAGATTCTTCCCCATGTTAGCTCTTATGAGCATAGCATTTCCTTTCTGTTGGATAAAAGCAAAACAATTTTGCCCCAACTCCAGTTCTAGGTCTTCCCATTGTCCAGAAGAATATATCTTTTCCAGGGCACAATGCTTTTTAGCAACAAAAAAGCATAATTTTTCAACTTGAAATTATAAACATATCTTATGTGGATAAATATACCTAGATTCCCCTTTGTCTTTATATAAATTTAAGGCTGATGTGTATTTTATTTTTAAAATTACTAAGGACACAACTAATCATTATTAAGCAAAAACCTTTATATTATTTCTAAGGAAAAATAAGTCATTTTGATTCCCAGAATATTGTTTTGAAGCAGCTATATCTATCAGCAGAGGGTTCTACCCTGACTTTTCATGTAGACAAGGCTGGTCCATATTTCAGAGATCTTGCTTTTGTCTTCTAGGTCTGTCATTTTTTAGCTCAGATATTGTGCTGTGCCTGCAAGACTAAACTGACTTCCTCCTCCTAGGCTAAGAGCTGCACTTTAGCAGCTAGGCTGAGTAGCCTGGGGGTGAAGGTTTGGCTGGCATTTCATCCCCTCAAGGGGCTCAAGAAGAGCTCAAGGGCTCTGCTGCCTGACATGCTGTCAGATTTTGGGGATCCATCTGTGTTTTAGTTTATGCTCTGAATTCCTGGAATCATGTTTGCAAACCATGTTTGCATTTTAGCTTGTTCTGGACCCTGCATAGCTTGGGGGAAAACCAATGTTGTTAAGAAACACACACACACACACACACACACACACACACACACACACACACACACACCAGCCACCCATTCCTAGTCTGAAAGGGACAGTCTGTGTTTTGTTTTTTGCTTTTTTTTAATGCAAGAATCTGAAATCAATTTTATCAAAGTGAGTTCTTGTCCCACAGTGGGCACCAGTATGTTGCAGAAAATATTTAATCTCACTCAGGGGTTTCTACCCTACCTTGATAATTCAGTTCCCACAATTTTATTGTTATAATAAGTCTTAATCAGTACTAGGTCTGGGAAGATATCTACTCTCTATGTTATTATAATCTATTTCCTCATCAATATGCCCCAGTTATAATTTGTCATGTTCTATCTGGGCAGTTCCTATCTCCAATTGGCTACCACTCACAGCCATGTTTTCATAACTCACCTACCCCATGGCAGCTTCCTCTTGTTTCCACTTTCTTTCTCCTCCTTGTGGTTCTCCTCAGACCCCCAAAGACAGGAACTGCAAACCCTGTGTCTTAGTTAAGGTTTAACTGCTGTGAAGAGACACCATGACCAAGGCAACTTTCATAACAGACAATATTTTTACTTGGGACTGACTTACAGGCTCAGAGGTTCAGTCTGTCATCATCAAGGTGCGAGCTAGCAGCTTCCAGGCAAGCATGGCACAGGAGAAGCTGAGAGTTCTACATCTTCACCCAAAGGAAGCCAGAAACAGACTAAGCATTCTTAATCAGCTAGGACAAAGGTCTCCAAGCCCACATCCACACATGATGTGGGCTCCTCCACCAGGCTTTGTGTCACTTCTCCAGCTCTGTCCTCTGCAGTACTCTAGGCTCTGATTGATTCCACACCACTACTGATGCTCTTCTTGATTATCCTATGGTATTATCATCGCCAATACACTGGGGTCTTCTGATGCAAGAAAGCTTCATCTCATTGACTCCCTTCATGATGTCAACCCTCAACTTCTTTGCATGACCCCTTCAGTCCTGAACTTTTAGCTGCACCTTCACCAGTTTTTTCCTGGCCTCTCACAGTACCAAGTCTCTCAGCTACTCTCCATGACCCCTTCATGCCTTCAAAGACAATATCATCTGAGTTATTTTTACATGTTACCTCATACAGCTACAGTATGATTTACAACCTAAGCTATCTCTGGAACATAGCTTCTTTGTGCTCTCAGAAAACACTTCCCAGAAGATTTCACCTCAGTGATGCTGATCTCTTCTTCATCACTGCTAATCTCTTAGCCCCAGTTAACCATCCTTACTTGTCTCAGTAGTCCCTTCCATTCTTGACTTTCAAGCCAGAGCCACATGGCCAAAGCTGCCAAGTTCTGCTGCTTGCTGGAGCTGGAACTTGGTCCCCTTGTTCTATTCCATCCTTCATTGCCTAAGCTTGGATGTCCAGGAACTTGCTTTGTAACTGACCTTGAATTTAGATCCTCATGCCTCTTTCTGTCTCTGGAGNAAACAAACAAACAAACAAACAAACAAACCCAACCTACCAATCACACAAACAAAAAGTCTTTAGGCCACATACTAAAACCTCTTGGGTCAGGTCTTCACAGTTCATATTGTCCTCAGCACCAATGTCTTCCATACTCCTACTACTATGGTCCATTAAGCCCACTTAAAGGATTCCACTGCTTCCCAAATCCAAAGTCCCCAAATCCACATTCCTCCAAACAAAAGCATCATCAGACCTGCCATGTGAATACCCCAGTCCCTGGTACCAATGGCTGTCTTAAAATTTTACTGCTGTAAAGAGATACCACACCAAGGCAACTCTAGGGACAACATTTAATTGGGGTTGGCTTACAGGTTTGGAGGTTCAGTCCATTATCATCAAGGTGGGAGCATTGCAGCTTTCAGACAGACATGGCATAGGAGGAGCTATGAGTTCCACATTTACATCCAAGGGAAGCTAGGATCAGACTCTGCATCCTTAGTCAGCTAGGAGGAGGGCCTCCAAGTCCACCCTTACAGTGACACACTTCTTTCAACAAAGTCACCCCTCCTAATAGTGCCACTCCTTGGCCCAAACATATTCATACCACCACACTCCACCTACCTCAATTCTTCCCAGTAGTGGGCTGTAGGCATCTTTATTCACCATTCAGGGATGAGTTGCTGGGCAAGGTCACATAATGTTACTTGGGTTTACAAGTGGATTCTCTTGTCCCTAGGGGCAACCAGGCCCTGGGGGCCACTATGCAGCATTGTAAGACATAGCAAAAGGCCAAACCTCAACAGAGTAAGACCTAATAAATAGAAGCAATATACTTACCCTTGAACCATAATGTGTTTACTTAAATCGCAGCCAACATCGATTTCGAACACCTAAAAATGAAATAATTTTACAAAGTGAGCTCAGCAGCTCTGACTTTGAATGATGTAAGCTACAGGTTGAGCCAAAGATGGTTATAGCTCAAGTTAGAAACAAACTGAATTTCTTCCCTTATCTGAAAGGCTTCTTACCAGAAGTGTCCCAGATTTTATAATATTTGCATATATCTAATGAGATATCTTAGGGCTGAGCCCGGGGGAAATCCTGTCTTCTACCTCTACTGCTGCGCCCCTATCTACTCCATGGTTGCAGCCTGCATGGTAGACTCTGTCAGCAGGCATCTATCATGTGCTTAATTCAAGTGACAACTTGTCAGGGAATTGAATGGCCTTGCATGTAGCAGTCTCTCTTGCTTTGCTCCTTCTGGTTTCCCTACTCCTCATGTATAAACAGAGGACTAACAGGTCAACTACTGATAGGCCTTGTACAGGGCCTATGGTATTTGTTTTAATCACCCTAACCTCACATGTGTGATATCCTACTGTTTCCTTGCACAGACTGTGATTACAGGAAACCCTGTGTCCCTGCATCCCCAGTGCTACATCCACTCCAGTAGTGACATGCATGACAGGACAAAAGCCTAGATGCAGTCCTGAGGTGAAGAGTTCCATGGAAACTTAGTCTCCTGGAACTGTGGCATTCTATAGCATATATGCTCCAATTCTGTCCTTGTGAATAGATTTGTGTACTTCCTTTCAGAATTGTTTTGTTATAGGTGCCTCCAAGCAATGACTTGCCAAATACCTAAGCAAAATTGAACTTTGCTTCCTGGCCTTCACCAATGCCCTTGAGCTGACCCTGGGCTTGGAATTCAGAAAGAATGTTGCCTATTCAGTGACATTCAGAATTGCCTTTAGTATTGTAAGAGAGATGGTGAAAGAAATCAGGCATTATTATCTACAGGGCAAGCTTAGCAAAGTGTGTTTAGAATTCTTATTATAGTTATGTATGGCAGACTACATTACTTATTAGTAGAAAGCCCCCCCCCCCACTATCACTTAGAATAAAAGCCAAGTCGCTCCCATATACAGGAATTTACAATGGTTTAGGAAGTAGATCTGGCTGTGGTTTTAGAGTATTGCATTATTCATGAGAAGGTTAGCTAGAACAGGAACTCCCTAATTAGAACCATGACTTGGGTGTGAAAGCCCTTGCCCTGGGAGTGTAAAGACCTCACACCTGGCTTCTAAGACTATAGCTGACCTTAGATAGAGCTGACTTTGTCTCAGTTGTTTTATTGCCCAGTTCCTGCCAGTCTTTGTGTTTACATTCCTCTGTTTTGTGTAAGAGTCATTAAGCATCCAATAACCACATTTGTTCCTTCCCGATGTGTCACCTAACTTCCCTCTTTTCTTCTGTATAAAATGTTTGATGCTCGATTTGACAAATTACATTCAGATCCAGCACACTCCCTTGTGTCTAGTCTGTTTGTAACCCCATTTTCATCGACTCTATGCCCATCTGTCTGAGATCCAGATTCCCACAGATTGAGGGGGGCTGACTGGGCCCGGTCCGTGGCACCCCAGCATCTGTATTTATTTGTTTAAAGACAATGAACTACCTGTGGATAGTGTAGCCTAGCAGCCAGCAACAGTGTCTGCCCTACTGTTAGAGGTGACACTCTGGAGTACAATGAGAAAATGAGGGTGAAATCATGCAGACAAACCTGCGTGGGAAAGGGCAATGTTCAAAGAACCAGATGAAACACTGCTGTGCAAGAGACCCCACCTCAACATGTAAGGTGGAATGAATTGAGGAAGGCACCTGACATCAACGTTGGTCCTCCATAGTTGTGATCACACAAACATATGTGCCTAAATACATTTATACATGTACATATACCATGCATATATATACATGTAAACAATCTACTGCAATCTCACTACCTCTGGTGGGTGGTGGGCTACAAGGACAGTTAAATGTTTAAGAACCACCATTAAAAATAGGACTTGAAAAAAAAAAGAATGTTATAATGCTCCATTAAAACTCATGAAATCTTGCCCAGGTACAAAGAAGGTACTGTTCTACAGCCAAAAGGAGAGGCATCCAATCCCCACTCAATTGTATATGTTCCTCATGTGCTCACGGTGTTATGACTGGCTGTTGGTGACACTCAGATGAATCAACAGTAGATGAGAGACTCCAAGGAAATAACTGAGTACTGGTGTGGCTGCTGGAACATTCTGGGCGTGTTTCTCACCTTGGCGCTTGCTGTTGGCTGTGCCTGGTCTTGGAGTCCCTCTGCCTGCTGAGTGTCTATTTATTCTTCAGTCATAAGTTTCACTGTTTTGTAACCTTCCCCTCCTCCATTACAGTGGCCTACTCTTCACTCTGAGCTACTAGGTAACAGTTCACCGTGCTGTCCTGCACTGCGTGTGTTTCCTTCTAGGGAGGCCATTTTATAACTCCCATCACCAGTACCCAGACTGAAAGCCAGAAGTACAACAGAGATAGAATAAGCTTTTCTGGGGAAAAATGACAAACAAACAAACAAACAAACAAACAAGCAAACAGAAGTCCCTCTGGAGGAATGGACATGCGTGATCTTCATGGGCAGGTCTGGTAGACTCAATTGACACACACCACCCATATGCACTTTTCCCATCAGTTTCAATCTCCCTTTAGGCAGTTGATCTTCAAGCCTTCAAAGGCTAATTATAATATCTTTTTGTATACATTCATCCAATCCCACTTTAGGGGAGAAGCTCAGAGAAGGCAGAGCTTCTATCTTCTGCTTTCAAAACAAAGGATGGCTATTTTCCCCTGAGAAGGGCAAAAGACAGTGAAAGATAGTATGTGTACTTCATTTACTAACTGTATATTGTTTTAGTGTGTGTATGTATATGTTCTGTGTTGCATGTGTGCCCATGTCTATATGGGTACATATATGTTCAGGTACATATTCATGTGCCTACTTATGTGTGTGGTATCAGGAGTCATCCTCAATTGCTCTCTGCCTGACTCTTGGAGGCAGGTCTCTCTATAGAACTCAGAGCTCACAGCCATGATTAGTCTATCCACCCACTTATTCAGGGGATCCACTAACTCTACCATCCAAGTACTGGAATTTCAGATGGGCTGAAATATACCCATCCAACAGGTATATGAGTTCTGAGGTTCCAAACTCTAGTCCTTACCATTGTGTGGCAAGAGCTTTATCCACTGACACATCTCCCAGTTCCTGTTTAGATATTATTTTGAAGAACAAAAGTTTGATTTTTCACCACATGGCACCTACCGGTTTGGCTGTTGGACATGTTCTTGAAAATTCACTAGGTCGGAACTGAAGAACCACGAGACCCGTGTTCTCTTTTCTAGGACAAACAATCCACATAGGTTATTGTAGAATGAGAACAGGTAACAGGATCAACTGTGAAGTCTTATTTCATGATGACATTGATCCCTCTGAGGACACAAAGAGGCTCAAAGGATAGCTAAGTCCATCAAGGTCGCTTCTCACTGCTGTACTTCTGTATTCTGCTCCCTTTTTTGGAGCCCACCCACACCTTGACCAGATGCATGACACAGCAGGAAACAGAAGAGAGCATCCACCAGCATTTTAGGGGCATCTCACACCCTTTACAAGTATCCTCAGTCCCTGAATACTGAGGATCTGCACCTGATACCTTCCCTCAATGTACTCTTACTTTTCCCCATCAGGGTTTTCACCCCATGGGCAACTCCTTTGAAAAATTGAGGAATAATTCACCTCCTAACCACATTAAATTCTGTAAACTAATTTGAACACCAAGAAAGTTTAGGTATGATGCCTTTCTTAGTCACTGAGTGTACACAGATCATTTTGCATTTGTTAAAATAGAGACTGCAAAAACAACAGGCACAGAATATCTGAAGGCATAATTCAGACACTCCCCTTCCTGACAAGATTCTACTTTTTGAGGTATTAGGTTGGACTTTGAAAAAGAAAGCACCTTGGAAAAAGATAACTTTGTATGGTCTACAATATAATTCTCAGTGAAAGTCCACAGATCCAAAAATTCCCAAGGAGACCAGTAGCTTTCATAGGCACATTAGTTATTTTTCAAGGATATGCTATACTGCCCTGACAAAACCAATTTCAGGGAAGTAGAGTTTGAGCTCTCAGTTCCTCCTAGGTGCAGTCCATCTCCATGAGGAAGTCAAGGCTGTCAGAAGTTGAAATATCAGATTGCCACGCCCACAGTCAGGGAGCAGAGAAGGGTAAATGCTTGTGCCTGGCTGCCTTTTCCTTCTTACATCCTGGTGTCTCAGTCAGGGTTATTATTATTACTGCTGGAGTATAGCACCGTGACCAAAGCAGGGAAAGGGTTTATCAGGCATACACGTTCACACTGCTGTTCATCATGAAAGGATGTCAGGATAGGAACTCAAATAGGACAGGAATCCCCAAAAGGGGTCTGATGCAGAGACCATGGAAGGGTGCTGTTTACAGGCTTGCTGCTCATGGCTTGCTCCTCATGGCTTGCTCAGCCTACTTTATCCTATAGAACCCAAGACAACCAGCTTGGGGATGAATCCACTCACCATCGCTAATTAACAAAATGTCCCACAGCTGGATCTTATGGGGGGAATTTTCTCAACTGTGGTTCCCTCCTTTCAGTTGACTCTAGCAGTGTCAGGTTGACAGAAGCCAGCCAGCACACCTGGGAATGGTCCCACTCAGAATGGTCTGGTTTTCCCACCTCAGTTAACCTAATCATGATGATCCCCATAGGTATGTTCAGAGACCATCTTCCAGAGGAATCCAGAATGCATCANGAGACATGGTCTCTTACTGAACCAGGACTTCATGATTGGACTAGATTGGTTGACCAATGAGCTCCAAGGATATTCCTGTGTCTCCCTGCCCCCAGTGCTATTGTTACAGACTTGTGCTGCCATGCCTGGCTTTTATGTGGGTGCTGGAGGTTCAAATTCAGGTCCTTGTGTGTATCTGGCAGGCACTGTGCTGACTGAGGTGACTCCCTGGCCCTATTTTATTAACAGTGCTCATCAGCACTTGGAATGTTCTAATGTGTTCCTTGTTTGGTGTTGGTCATTGGAAATAGGTTCTGATATGCGGCTAATCCATCTTTGTCTTCTCAGCTAAAGACTCTCTCAAGTATTTCCTTTTGATTGAGGATAGTATGTAGCAACTTTCAGTTGAGAATTCACAATAAAACATGCATGGAAATGAGTGAGTTAAGACGTGGCTGGTTTAATCCCATCACTTGGGAGGCAGAGGCAGGCAGATTTCTGAGTTCGAGGCCAGCCTGGTCTACAGAGTGAGTTCCAGGACCGTAGGGCTATACAGAGAAACCCTGTCTCGAAAAAATCAAAACCAAAACCAAAAAGAAAGAAAGAAAGAAAGAAAGAAAGAAAGAAAGAAAGAAAGAAAGAATAAGAAAAGAAAGAAGTAGCTGGTTTGGGTTTGGATAAGAATGACTTTACAGCTCACATTTGGCATGGACAGCAGGTTGATGGACCTGAGGGGTTGGAATCCTTAAAGGGAAGCCTGGACCTCAGTTTTTCCTCCTTGGTATCTGACTCATGGACCCTATCCTCTTCTACTTTTGTTCTGATGCTACTGCCTCGCCACAGTTCTAGAAGCAATGGGGTCTTTCCTGTGTGACCTCAAAACGTCAACCTAACCCCTTCCTCCTTTGAATCTAGTTTTTTTTTTAGGTGTTTTATTACAGTTGCAAGGCAAGCTAAGACAGAGAGACCTTGCCATGTTTAGGAGTGAGAAGAAGAACCTTCAGACAATTTTCACTGAATTATAAAAAGTGTTTATGGGCTGGTGGGATCGCTCATTGGTTAAGAGCACTGACTGTTCTTCTGAAGGTCCTGAGTTCAAATCCCAGGAACCATATGGTGGCTCGCAACCATCTGTAATGAGATCTGACCCCCTCTTCTGGTATGTCTGAAGACAGCTACAGTGTACTTACATATAAATATAAATAAATCTTAAAACAAAGAAAAAGTGTTTACATTTTAAAGGTAAAATACTAATTTCTCATATATTGAGACATGCAAAGGATTTGAAATTTGGAGACCTAAAAGGGTGGAAGTTCGTTTAATTAAAAAACGATAGGGGGCTGGTGAGATGGCTTAGCTGGTAAGAGCACCCGACTGCTCTTCCGAAGGTGATAAGTTAAAATCCCAGCAACCACATGGTGGTTCACAACCATCCTTAGTGAGATCTGGCGCCCTCTTCTGGAATGCCTGAAGACAGCTACAGTGTACTTACATATAATAAATAAAATAAATCTTAAAAAAAAGATATATATCAAATAACATTTAAAAGCCATACTTACTGTAACCGATAATAATCATCCACTAATTCGTAATTTGTTGTCTGAAAAAACCTTGTTATCTGAAAAGAAAATTAAAAAGTTTGTGTAGAGCAGAAATGGTAGAAATTTGACCTCATATTAGTATCATATAGGTTTTTAGGTCAAGGTTCACTAGACCACTGGCTCACAGTGCTCATTCCTGCAAAATCACTGCATGCTTTTAGACATTTAAATCTTGAGTAGGAAAAACAATATTCTGGAGGTTTATTCTCATTCTCATTCTCTCTCTCTGTCTCTCATATATATATATATATATATATATATATATATATATATATATATATATATATATATATATACATCCTGTGTTTGTGTGTGTGTTTTGTTTTGTGTGTGGGAGGTAGGCATATGCACAGAATACATTTAGAGGTCAGAGGACAACTTGCAAGAGTTGGTTCTCTCCTTCTACTTACCATAAGTGTCTTGGGATCAAATTCAGATCATCAGGCTTGGTGAAAAATGACTTGTAGCCTGAGCTATTACTGGCTCCTCCCCAACCCAACCTCCTTTCTCTTGTAAAATCTCAATTATGTATGCATTATTTTACTTTGTTACATTTTTACTCTACTTTAATTTGGGGTGTATGTGTATGCACCTGTTGCTTGTTGAAGCCAGAGAACACCCTCAGATATCATTCCTGTTTTTAAACAAAAATTTTTTGGCTCTTTTATTTAATTTTCTGCCTGCATGTCTGTATGTGTGCTACGTGAATACAGTACCATCAGAGCTGGTAAAAGCATCAGACCCCCTGGAACTGGAGTTACAGTTGGTTGTGAGCTAGCTAATATGTGGGTTCCAGGATTAGTGCCTGGGTTCTCCTAACCACAGAGCAGCCCCTTCTAGACTGTCCCTTCTCACTGGCTTACTGAGTAGCCAGGCTAGCTGGTGGTGAGCCCTAGCCTAGAGATCTGTCTGTGTCTAATAACAAAATACTGGGATTTAAAGCATGTGCTATTAATCTGGGTTTTTGAAATGTGGGTTTTGGGGATCAAACTCATATCCTTGTACTTTGTAGGGTGAGCGCCTCACTGACTGAGCCCTCTCCCTAGCCCCTTTAATTTTAAATTATCTTGGTCATACTTGTTCCACCCCCATCCCCGTGCACACACACTCAGCTTTTTTCACTGTAGGACCCTTGTTTGGATTATTTACTTATTTCCTGAGCTCCAGACACATGTCTCACAAGCATGCACAGAAACTAAACTAATCTAGATACTTCCTAACATGTATGCAGAGTCCAGTGCCACCCTCAGGCTCAGCCATCAACTAGCCAAGCCTGCGTGTCCCTCAAAACACAACAAACATGAAAACAAAATTAAAGCCCCCAAAACAACTTAAATGTTTTTACATTTATTCAAACCCAAATAAAGAAAGAAAAAAAATACCAACTTACTAAACTTTTAGTACAGAATCCTGATGCAATTTCATACTCAATGTTTTGTGTCCAGGTCAGGATACTTGGGCCGTAGTGTTCCAGAACAATGTAGAGACCCCGATTTTCTGGGTAGACTATTTGACTCCAAATTGTCAGGCTTTCTCCTTTATCCAAATGGTAAAACTGACTGTGAATATTGTGCTGAAATGCCAGATATG
>LR754335.1:22958-66020 GCA_902729485.2 Mus minutoides | reverse complement strand
TGGAAGAATAACATGAACTAACTAGTACCCCCTGAGCTCATGTCTCTAGCTGCATATATAGAAGAGGATGGCCTAGTTGGCCATCATTGGAAAGAGAGGCCCCTTGGTCATGCAGACTTTATATGCCCCAGTACAGGGGAACACCAGGGCCAAGATGTGGGAGCGGGAGGGTAGGGGAGCAGGGCCGGGAGGGGGGAGGTTATAGGGAACTTTCTGGATAACACTTGAAATGTAAATGAAGAAGTTATCTAATAAATATTGGAAAAAAAAAAGAAGGAGGAAGAAGAGGAGTGAGAGGCAGAGGTAGTGGCAACCTGTATTTACCACTCTCTGCTTCCTGACTATGAATGAAATATGACCATTTGCCTCAAGCTCCTGATACCAAGACTTCCTGGGGTGATGAACCAAAATGAATTCCTGCTTCCTTAAGGTGCACTTATTCTGTTGTCCCAAAGCAACTAATAGGGAAAACATCCTCAGCACTTCTATCTCATCTCTAGTCCATCAGAGAACCTTGGAAATCCTGCCTCCAAGACACACCTCCAATCCTAACCCAACCACCTACCCTTACTTTTCCCATCCTGTCCCAACACTGTGGCTCTCACCTGGATTGCTGCAAATGGCTTCTTCTCAGATCTCTCAGATTTCACCCGTGTCCACCTACATCACATCATGCCATCCAGTGCTTTGCTAAAGTCCTTCACTGATTCCTTTACTTCATCATGTAACATAAAAGCCAGAGTTCTTCAGAGGTATATGGTCTTGCCCAATCAGTGCTTCTTCTCCTACTCCCTGTGCTCTAACTGCTTCCTCTCTAACAGTGGACACAGTTGCCAACAGGCCTTCTCATGGCAGGTTCACTGTCTGCAATCCTCTTTCATTATCTACAAGCTCCCACTCCTTCTAGTCTTCAGGCACATGTTACCTTTGCAAGAATACCTATACTGACCATTCTTTTCAACATTACAACTAGGCTTCCTTGGTAACTCTCAAACACTGGAATCTGTTCTAATTATTATTATTTTTTACCTCATTTACCACTTTTTAGGATTTAAAATCACTGTCCTCCTTGCTTATGGCATATAGCAGACCTTTTCCTAGCTAGAAGGTAACATCACAAGTTTAGAGTTCTTACACTACTCTATCACTTTATCCCAAATGTCTAGAACTCTATGAAAGAGTACTTGTTTTACATGAATGATAGGCTAAAGACTAGTGAGGAGATTGATTCTGGGGCTTCTCCTCCTGGCTCAAGTGAAACTTTTGCTGTGTGTCACAGTGTTCTGGATCCCTGAAGAAAAGAAACTGAGGGCAAAGTGTGGGTTCTCCAAAACACAGTCTAGTGGTGCAGTAGGTGGGTATGCACAGATGGCTCTGGTGTGTGCTTGACCAGTAGTACTCAGGTTTGATGACCATAACCAAAGATCTTAGAAAAGAGGAGTCCCTCATACACAGAAATTAATACCTTCCCACAGTCTCACAAGAACTACCATTCCGGCAGCCCATCTCCGGACCCCACAATTTCCATCAATAACCATCCAGTACAGTGTAATAATGATGTAAGTATACACAGGAAACAAGGACTTAAGGGAGAGGGAAAGTGATGTGGGGAAGGTTCTGTGAAGAGAACCAGTAGGCACCTGTCAGGGAAATGAGAGCATGAAGAGGCATCTTAGGAAGAGAGGGCTCAGATGGTTAGGACCAGGGGACTTAACTTATCCTAGCATGTCAGAGCTTGAACAAGCAAGAGCTTGGGCAGAGCCAAAAGTGGAAAAAATTCTCTGGTGAAGGCTGGAAATTAAAGAGCAAGGAGCAGTCTTGCTGGTATTTAATCTGGTAAGCGAGCCTCAGAACCTGGGCACTATCCTGATATCAATACTTCCCAACCTCAGATACATAGTAAAGTCCTTGGAGATGTGAAAAACACTATTACCTGCTAGGAATGATGGCTTCTCTGGTAACAATGAGCACCCCTGTTGCCATACTGTGGTTCCCAAGTGCCAAATTCGAGGCAAAGGAACCAGGTTCCTTGGTGTAGGTACAAGATAAGCCCAGAACATGAAAGTTGCTGCTAGTGAGTTCTGCAGATGTAGGCGTTGAATAATTTCTCAAAAAGAAAGATGATCAGATATCCTAGACTCCCTGTTGGAGGAACATAAAGCTACTCTGATAAAATCAGGAGCAAACATACACACACACACACACACACACACACACACACACACACACACAGAGGAAATGTTCAGATTCTAAAATTCATGTAACAACTTACAAGAAAGACTGAGGACCCTCACAAGTAAGCATATAGGCAGGTGCTGGAGCAGTACTTTCTCTAGTCTAGAGAAACAACATATCCATTACAGAAGGTGGTGATAGCAGAGCCTGGAGTCATAAAGACCAAATGGTACAAACAGGTCAGTTCCACAGACAGCAAAACACAAACTCATAAAGTATACAAGAGAATCAGAAATTTGCACTGATATTTACTGATAAAGAATGTTTTAGCTGTAATAACAAGCCTAGCCTATTTGGTGAGTTCCAGATTCAGTGAAAGACTGTCTCAAAAACAAAGGTGGACAACTCCTGAGGAAGAACACCTAAAGTTGACTTCTGGTCTCCGTATGCATATATATACACTTATCCCAAAACACCACAAATATTGTAGTTTTTTTTTCCCCCTCTCTTTTTTATTTCTTGTATGTGTGTTGTTGTTGTTGTTGTTGTTTAATGCATCGCTGGGTATGGAACCCAAGGTCTTTTTTGTATGTACTAAGTCAGAGCTCTACCACTGAACCACATCCTAAGCTGTTGTGGCTTGAATAAAAATGGCCCCCATAGGCTCATATCTTTGAATGTTTAGTCATCAGGGAGTGAAATTATTGCATAGGGTTAGGAGGTATGGCCTTGTTGGAGTGTCACTGGAGGTGGGCTGTGAGGTTTCAAAAGCCCATGCCAAGGCCAGAGTCTGTCTCTCTCTTCTCTCTTCTCTCTTTTCTCCTCTTCTTGGGGGCTGCAATTTTGGGGACCTGGAAAAAGCAGCTGCATGTCTTGGGTATGTTGACCTGATGGTGGAACTTTAGTGGAGATGTCTACTCCAGTACACTTTGCTTATTGGGTTTAGAGACTACATGGAAACTCTGAAGAAACATAAAAGTAGGGAAACACCCTAAACAGAGTTAGAGGCCATGTGAGTCTCTATGAAACAATAGTATCTTGAGTCTACCTTTGAGAAGAGATCCCAGATGGTCCTACTCCCTTCACAGGGCTTCCCTATTGCTTTCCCTGCCCCCCTAGAGCCTTTCTTAATCTCCAACCCCAGATAGAAATCCAAAAGGTAGTTAACCAGGCCATGAACCTGAGGGGCTATGGCCATCCTGATCAAAGGCTAAGGGATTCCTGAGTGTTTTTTAGTAATCTTCCTAAAAACTCATTCATTTGTTAAGCAAATGAGAGACATCACAGCTGAAGGAAGTCCTGGGAACATAAGACATTGCCACCTAACTGTCTTGAAATAGCCAATGGATACTCACTGAACAGGAGTTTGTTGATGTTACCTCTGTGTTCAGGGAACTCTGCTGGATGGGGTGAACATGAAGCTCAAAAGCAAGAAGTTTGCATTCCCAAGGGAACAGTAAACCAGCAAACAAAAATACTGGCTGTGTATTTTACCTGAAGCAGTTCAGCTGGAGGAAGAGCAATAGCACCCAAGAGCTATCTCAACATTACAAACTTTCCCAGTTTCCCAAAGAACAAGAGTTTAGATTCTGCACATTTCAAAACTATCAGGCCTATCTTTATTTCCTCTTGAAAAACAAAACAAAACAAAACAACAACAACAAAAAACCCCACTTGCCGAACAGAGAAGACCCAAGGGCCACTTGGCAGGGACTTACCACTAAGTCCAGGAACTGAATGTAGCACTCCAGCCCAGGCCTGGTTTCACAGAACTGTCGAAAAAGCAGTCTCCCAATTGGTTGCTTGTCACATAGACTGTAGTAATCTCTGTCTGGAGAAAAGGACAAGAAAAGTGTGGTGAATTGGGTTCCAGAATTCTGGGTAGATGGAGCAAGATAATAGAGAACTGATGTCATTATCTTCTAGGGTCTGCAGACCCAGAGAGAGAATTCTAGAAGAATGGTGCTAGGTCACACCTGGTTCTGTTTTGCACTACTATGATTTCTATGTGAAAGTAATAGTGGTTCTGGCAATTATGGCTCTACTTCCTATCTGACCAAAAAACATGAAACAGAACCTGATTCTGGTGACTGAATAAAGGTTTCAGGCTCATGGCCTAAGCCAAGCTAACCAGTACGTTTTCTTGTTCTGGAGAACAGTGCTTACAATGGTGTCCTTGACCTTGTGTGACAAGATGCTATGAGAAGGAGGCTGAACCAGGGCATCATAACTGAGAAAACAGCAGAGTTGGTCCCTTGTAATATCCAGATACCTAGATCAAATCATGACTGTAGCCCACACCATACCTGAAAAACTGATTTAAGGGAAAACATTCCCTCTATTTAGGGCAATTTCAAAAAAAAAAATCCTAAATTACTTATAATTAAAACCATCCTACTGGATACAGTTTTGTACTGGTTCTTGTTGTTGTTGTTATTTATTGCTTTTTTTTCTTCCAGTTTTACCCAGTTGGAGCAAAGCCTGCTCTTTGGATGCACATTTCCTGATGAATATTCACAAAAGCAAATGGTGACTATCCTTTAGCCACTGGGTCACCAAGAGAGGTGACCCACCCAGCCCACCACCAGGAGATAACGTGCTAACTAGCACTGGGTGTTTTCTTAGTTCAACAGGCACACTGTACCTTCTTTTTGACCCTCTTTGTCTTCCCTCCTATGAAAAAACAAAATGCGTATTTGGGGATGGGACCAGGATTCTTTCTTTGCAATGACACTATAGAATATTTAAGCTTTCACTGGCCAGAGGATGCTTGAGGCATTGATTAAAGCTGCTGTCCCAGATGCTCCCCAACACTGGGCATTTTGGCCCTCCAATCTGCAGATGCCCCTCAAACTGACAAGAGCTTGGAATCAACTTGGTAGAAAAGAAGAGCTTAGCCCTTAGCAGTTAGGGAGTAGGGACAACTATCTACTAGCGGGAGGCGGGGGGCTCTTATTAGCCTGGATGTAAATTCTTTTAATCTATTTCATCTTTTTTTCTAGGGAATATCCTCTCCCAAAACCTCTGAACAAATTCCCACCAAACCTTCTGGTTCTGGAATGCTGGTACCTCCCAAGTTCTGAAGATGGTTTGTGACTCAGCCTTAGAAAATCAGAGTCTCCTGTCATCTAGCCATAATGACAGATTCAAAAATGGGCAAATGCAGCCAACAGTGGTGGCGCATATCTTTAATCACAGCACTGTATGAGTATGGATATCTGTGAGTTGGAGGCCAGGCTTGTCTACACAGAAAGAGTTCTAGGGGAGCCAGGGCTACACAGAGAAACCTTTTCTCATAAAACCAAAAAAGAATGGGTAAATGACTCAGTCACATCTAATCATAACCTTCATTCTCCTCAACACAATGATAAGATTAAGCATAGGCACTTGACACAGTAACAGCCAAATTGGAGGCTGTTTCCTCCATAAGTTCAGAGAGTGGTTCATTTCCCAGACCTAGCCACTACAGTTAAGGCATGTGATACTAGCCCTGGAACTGCTTCTAAAATTTCCTGGAAAGAGGCTTGCTGATTCCCAGCGTGCTGAGGACTTAGGACTGATGAGATTTTTTTTTCTCTTCCAGGCAGGTAGAGCCTGGGCCTAAAGCCTGGGCATTCATATCTGACACTAACTACAAAGAGTATATGTATTTGCTCTTTTCATGAGCAAATGGCTCAAAAGCAGGGGCTATTTGGGTAGGAACTCATGGGTTACAAATATATACAGAAGTCACTCCCAAATGTGGCTTTCTGTAAAGCAGATATTTTGTTCAACATGAATGAGCCTCATGCCAAGTCATCCTCTATGTGGCCCCTCCACAGCTGCTTGCTTCAGTCTAGACCAGCACTGAACTCTTGCCTTAACTCTACCCTTCAATGTAGGCACAGGCTCCAAATCTCCAGGCACAGACAGTTCACACATAGCCACTGCATCAAGCATTTAGTCTCACTGTGTGCCAGGTTCTGAGGAGGCAGAGAAGGGACTACCCAGGTAGAAGACAACATGGTGCATGTGGATGAGCAGACATGATCTAAGTGATAGTTATGAAACAGCATGCTAGAGGAGAGTAGTTGTCAGCCACAGGAGGAATCATGGCCACTGTCATGGCAGGTCAGTAGTCTGCATAAGGCTCAGTAAACAGCCTAGTGCTCACTCACTCCTACTCAGCACTCCCTACCCTGCCCCCAACACACCCCGGGGAAGAAAAACAAACCTTTGTACCTTTCCCCAATCAAGGAGCTTTCCCTATAAAATTCTAGAAACAGAACAAATTACCATGTATCAAACTTCAGTATTACTCAATTATGGGAAAGGGCACAATACCTCTTCTTTTATTTGAGCAAGGTAACCCCCTGTTTCTAAAAGCAATTGAGATTTCATGTACCATATTGTGACTAAGAGTTCATCTGACAGAATTTCTTCCTCCCACATATGGTGTTTCCTGTCAGTGTGGAAACAAGGCTGATATAAACAGAGGCACAGTAAACATCATGTGATTCTGACATAAGTTGTCAGAAATACACATACACAAACACACACACACACACACACACACACACACACACACACACACACAGCCTCAAAAACACTTCCACTGCTTCTCCAAACCCTACAGAAGATCTCAAACAAGAAAGCAACTTACTAGCTGACCAGTAAAGGTCAAAGGAACCAGGAATTGTCTTTCCAGGTTTTGTTCTTAGCCTCCAACAAGGATCTGCTATTCTTATCCACAAAAGCAAGTGGGACTCAGATTCCTTTAGGAACGGATTCAGCCATAGTAGGAAGAATATGGACATGGAATGGTCAAGGTGACAGGAGGAAGTACAAAGCAAAGTTCCCAGTGTGGCAAGACTGATGTGAAGGGCAGATAGTCCCTGCAAAATCTAATGATAATGAAGCTGGAGACATGAGGAGGAACTATGCAGGGTGGCCTGGGGGGTAGACCCTCTTTGATCTTGCAATAGTGCTGACTGTGCTCACAATCAGGTTTTCAGTGTTTTCCTGGGAAGTGTCAAGAGGGAAGAAGATAATCTGTAAAGCCGTACATATCAGGAACATGCATACTACATATGCAAAACACACATACACACACCAACTCTTATAAAGCCTTGCGTCGAGTCTGTGACCCAACCATTCTGACTTTGTTGTTTTGCTTCATTTATTCACCCATTAAACTCTCTTCTAAGGATTCTTGCTTCTTGGTACTAAAACTGGTAATTTAAAAGATCACTTCTTGAATTCAGGATAGAGTATGTAACCACTACGGCGTGTCACAGAGTAGACATAGAGGAATGGCTTAAAGAAAGTACAAGGTGATTGGTGATAGGGGCCAAGGCGCAAAGGAACAAGTGTCAGCAAGTTGTGTTAAGTGGCAAGCCTCTTCTTTCCCTGTCTTCCCAAGTCAGGCTGATATTTGCCAAGATGTCAACCAACTGAAGGCATGACAGGACCGAAGGCAATGTCCTCAGATCTTTGCTTTAGCAATATTCAGGTGCCTGATCCAGGCCTCTCACAAGTCAAAGACACCAAAGTACTAGCTAGAAGCAATCTCACCTGTCATCACTCCATAAAATCATGGGCTTGAGTTTCTAGGCCTTTCTAGGTCTCAGTTCCTCACCTACAAAATAAAGGCATTAGGATGATCAGCTGCTGAGTCCCTTCACAGACTGGAGCCCTCCTTGAGAGCCGGTTCCACAAATGATTAGACGGCTCAAGATAGCCTCCAAGTCCAATACTAAAGCTCACTTTTACCCAGTATTCCAAAGCTCTGCTTTTGTCCACTCCTGGTGACAATGCCTGGTCTCTGGTGTATTCCTCCCTGAATCTAAGGCAAAGGTTGGTAAAATTTTGTGAAGAATAGTAGTAAATATCCTAGCTTTTGAAGGCTGTATGATTTGGGTCACAGTTATTCAACAACGCAGTTGTAATGAAAAGTCCCCCTGGCACTGTATGAATTGTCTATGAGAATTCTGTATCTCATAAAATTTTATTTATAAAGCAGGTAGAGAGCCACCATTTGATCACATGCTAATATCAGTTTTTGCCTCCATTCCCTTTGCAATGTAATGTGATCTTGACCTGATTCCTCTGTCACCTGAACATATAACCAATAGAAAAGAAAAGCAGACTTGAGTCAGAAAAGTCAAATCCATTCCAGGTGGAACCCAGTACCTTTCCAGAGTCCAGTGACCCCTGGACATGTAACAATAGACACATGAAAAACCATGAGATGTCACATTCTGCAATCAAATACCACTTAATAGTCAAGCTAACACAGCATGGATAAACCCAAGCAGCATTGTGTGGGTCCAAGATCTGGAAGTAAAAGCTACATGTACAGTTGATCCCAAAAGTCTCAAACTCAAAAAAGTCAAATCCACAGTGACCAAAATCAGAACAATAGTGGGAGATCAGGAAATTCATGACAGAGGCACATGAAGGAAGTTGAGTATGATGAAAATGTCCTATGCTATGACTCTGGTGATTGCATAGCTGTACATGTTTATAAAAAGTCATTTAACTATACTCTTGAAATTGATGACTATACTGCAGTCAAGCAGTAATGTTTCAATAAAGAAAACCAAAGGATGGCACGAGTTCTCTGATCTCTCTCTCTCTCTCTCTCTCTCTCTTTCTGGAAGGCAGCGGCTGGGGGGAAGCATTGGAGATTGGGGTCATGCTGATATCAGACTGCCCGGTGATAGCAACAGGCAATTTACAGGGTCGATACTTTAGACAGAACAAAACTTAAATATCTGGGGCTAGCAAGAATGCCCAGCAAGAAACTCTGAACTCTTCTAACTATTAAGTGTACATACATACAGACAGAGACAGATATACATTTTGGTAACTAACTGCTGCTGGCAGCAGAAGAGTATTAACTAACAATTAATTGTTAGAGTTCCTTTTTCTATTGCCCAGGAGACTTACCTCTCACTAGCCAGGTGAGAGGGAGGGCTGAAGCAATTAAATCTTTGTGAATCAGGAAAAGAAAGTCATGCTCACAGAAAAAAAATAACTTTTACACAGGCAATATGCACAAACACACACACACACACACACACACACACACACACACACACACACACACACATATATATATACACAGATATGTCGGGCCTATCCACCTGTCTCATCTACTCCACAAATATTCATGCATACTTACATACATACCTATACTTGCAAATGCATACACACACACACACATATATATGTATATGTGTGTGTGTGTGTGTGTGTATATATATATATATATATATATATATATATATATATATATATATATATATATATATATATATATATATATATATATTTGGTGGATGGAACAAAAGCCCACACAAGCAAGTTTCACTGTGCAAGCAACAGCAAAGAAAGAACTTACTCATTCTGGATGAAAAATAAGTTCCAACTTTTATTGCTTAGAGAAAGAAAAAAACCTATCTTTTGGTTGAGCATTAAAAAAAAACAAACAAACCCTATCCTTGTTAGTAAGAAGAAACTTGCTGTTAAGAAAAAAATCTGTCTCATGGTAAGAAAAAGCCTGCCTGCTCTGTCTCTGTCTTTGCTCTGCTCCTATACTGATTCTCTTCTGCTTCTGCTCTTATTATCATCTTTCCTAGTTCTTGTACTTTTTCAGGATATATGACCACATGGTATTCAAAGTTTCTTTTTTCAAAAGTTCAAAGCAAGTTCAAGCATAAATTCAAATCATAAATTGAATAAGAAGTTGCAACAGAAATGTTTACATGTGTTTCCATTAAGACTAGTTATCTAACTAAACATTCATTATCTGCCACTAGCTCCACAAGCTCATTAAGAGTTTGAAACAATAATTCTTATGTCTAAGTTAGCAGGGTTTTATCAAGAGGCAAATTATCTGCTTAGTGTCTCATTAGTATTGAAGTTTTGGACAGATAAATATAGTCAATATTTTATCTTTTGTCCTTGCACATACAATAAATGGTTCATTCCCAGTTGACAACCTTAAGTTATCAGATAATAGCTTCACATTCAGCCTAAAAGGAATGTTTTCCATGATCAAAAATCTGTTTCAACCCTGCTTTCTACCTTAGTGCAATTAACACATAACACATGAAAGTTTACAGAGCCCTAATTGCAGCCTTCATACTTAGGGGGCTCAAAGTTACTTGTATAAATTTACTAAATTTATATTATCATTATTAGGAATTAAGAAATCTTCTATTGATTTCAATGGAGGAGCAGGAAGCAGGGGGCAGAAGCCACAGGGGGAAAAATGCAGCCATCATCAGTACTGCCTTAGGTGCCAGTGCAGTTGCTACCTTAGCTCCTGGGAAGGATTCCCTACCACAGGATAGTGTGCTGGGAGAGGAGCTGGGAGGTTCATTTGTGTGGTGATGACTGTTTAAACAATGGAGGGGGCAGAGCAAAAAAGAAGAGGTTAAGGAATAAAATAGATTTTCCTATTTTAAAAAAGAAAGAACTCATCTATTTGTCTACATAGCATTACCACACTACAGTACATCTTCGTTGATCTACAAAAAATGCAATAGAGTTGGCTAATGCCCAGAAATTTTTATATTAATTTAATAATGACAGGAAAGGCATATCAGTTGCAAGAATCAATCTTGAGATGAGGATTCTGAAAGCCTTGTAAATCAAAATTATGCAGACCATGCAATATGATGTGTCATCTCCAGAATGACACTTGTATGACTTTAGCCTTTCCTAAATGGCTCCTGAGATAAGCTTGTTTCTTCAGCCATAAAATGAGAAAATCCTAACTATGGACTCACTCAAGGGCTCCAAGCAGGGACATGTCTGCATCCTCCAGGAACTAGAGTTCCCCAGGCTCCTTCAAATGAACTGGATCTAAAATTTCCAGGTGGGATCCAGATCTGTGTTTGAACATACTGTCCCAGTTTGTAACAGTTCCCCTCTTCTAAGGGGACATTCCTAAATTTCTAGCCCATCACGGATGGAGACACATATATAAACTCACACCACTAGCAAGCTTGATAATACCTGACTGCCTAGAACTCATGGAATGTTAAGTGTCTCCTGAACATGCACCTGGATCCACACCACATGAACTGGCTGTGAGGAACAAAGTCTGTCTATAGTTACCAAGATCAGAAGCAGCAGAATTATTCTGTGCTTCTGAAAGAAACCATTTGGTCTTCTTCAGAAATATGTTTGGTTTGTTTTTGTTTGTTTGTTTGCTTATTTGTTGAGACATGGTTTCTCTGAGTAGCCCTGGCTGTCCTGGACTTTACTCTGTAGATCAGACTGTCCTCCAACTTAGAGATCCACCTGCCTCTACCTCCTGAGTGCTAAGATTAAAGGTGTTCACCACCATATTAAAGCTTCTTCTCTTGAAATCTTAAGGGCTTAGCAATACATTAACCCAAAGCTGCTGGTGCCTATTTTTTGGTTATAAAATGAAACAACAAGAACAAAGAATGAAGGTGCAGTCACATCAAGTTAAGCGAGCAGTGTCCCATATAACAACCAACATCTCTATCCAGCCATTTCCAAAGCCATAGGTTTTATTCCTGTTTTTTTTTTCATGTTTGTTTGTTTGTTACATGAACCAACAGATTCCCTTTTACCCTTAAGATCATTTATTTTAAGTTTCAGTTTATTACAACAAAAATAGGCTGACTAATAAGCCTTTCAGCCCTGAACAGTATTTGGATGACTGAAAATGAAAGCCCATGTACAAAATCTGTTATAGCAAGGTCCTGTGCCACTCAGAATTAAGCATCGCCTTCCACTCAAAGCTGGATCTGCACAGAGATTCTAGAAAGTATGCTTTCACTGATGACTAGTACACCATCTTGGAAATATCCAAACATCCCATCCTTCTTGCATCCCAGAGGCAGACAGGGCTACATGACTGGGCAAGAACTCCTACAGAGCTTGTGATGTTGGGATCTGAGTCCTACCTGTATCCTTCCGCTCAGCGTATGGATATCCTCAGCTGGATGTGGATTTTGCTAAGTCTATATCATGGCTGTCTTTCACAGCAGGTGGTTATAATTTATGGTAGTGTATAGAGACCACAGTGCCTGAGATATCCCCTCTATATAACAGGATTACCCAACTACCCACAGAAATAATGCTGACAGCAAGTGGCCCTGGGTAATGAGTTTGTTTTTGGTAAATCCCTTTCCAGAGGCTCAGCTGCCCCATGAACTGCTGACACTAACACATAGGAGCACCCCACCCAGTCCCAGCATATGGTCTGTCCTGTGTGAATAGCAGCCAGGATGACAGATGATAGAAATGAAGGTTTTTATTGCATTGAAGTCTCCGAAAGGTAAGTAAACAGAACCAATGAAAAAAGGCTTGACACCCTGACAACATGAAAGCAGGCTCTCAAGCTGAGTTGCTTTTCTGTCCTTGAGCCACTGGATTCAAGCTCTGGGAGGGCTTGGATCTATTACCAGCTTTGCCTTGCAATGGAGACCCTCACTCTGAATGAAGCCACATGTCTCTCAATAGCTCATGCCTGAGGTTAAGAACTTAATTCCTTTAAGACTCAGAAACAGTAATGATATTGATAGTGAAGATAAATAAATGTTGTCATTGTTTTCATTCTTTTCCAGTTACGTGAAATGGGAACATACTTTCTTAATTAAGACTCTGTGGTATGTGGGCACTTAGTGGGCCACTAGATCTCCCCAACAGAAGGCCAGAACACAGACACAGAGGACACCAGAGCTCCCCTCTGATATCCACAAGACCTGAGTTCAACACTGACCACCCAATACCCACCACGCCCCCTGGGGCTTTTGGAGTCTTGGCAGCAATCCTTCTAGAGCAAACATGGAACATCTATGGGTGGCAGGGTAGGGAGGGGTGACCATGACTGGACTTAGGACTGTTTTCATTGTTGCCCCAGGCACTCCTTGAACTTAAGCCAAGGAAAATGTAGTTTCCATTTTAGGAATAAGAGCAAGAATGAAATGTAGCTTCCTGAGGAAATGGAAATGCTAACACCGGAGCCCTCTGAAATGAAACCACATGTTATAGTAAACTGGGGGTGCAGGTGGGGAGGCCCCTCAAAAGGATTCCTGCTGCCATTTCTCCACCAGATAGATACCCATGTCATTGTATTTTATTTAACTGTATTTCCCTGAAGCACCAGGTTATTGGCAAGGAAATAAGTTCTTCATGGTTCCTAAGACAATATAGGAAACCCATGTGGAGACTGGATTAAAGTCCACAAGCCTCCATTCTGCCACATTCCAGATCTGATACAATAAACAGAGAAGGTGATTTGAAATCAACTTTCTCTCAAATGTTCCTGCCAAAGCTGGAAAAAGCAGTCTGGCTTTTGCTCTGAGGAAAAATAGTCTGTGACGTTAGAGAGGAGTGATAGCATCCTGAGTAAGGGCAGTTCCTCACAGTCTGCCCCCTGGAAAGAGCAGGAAAAGGGAAACATTTGGTATTTAGTTAGCAACAACTGAGGTGGTTCTGATTACTACAAGAATGATGTTGTATATGAATAAAAATGACATATGGCACATTACACAAACACATCCTCACCAAATGCCATCTTCCTGTGCCTCTTTTCCCCTCATTCTGGTCTCTAGTTTTACTAGTGCCTTGTGCTTGTCACATATCTTGGGAATATCATAAATAGAATGCCAGGTTTTACACAGTTGGTGACACTTAGAGAAGTCACATATCAAAGCCAATGTTTTTTTGGAGCCCAGGTTGCCAGTAGGAGGGAAAGAAGAGTGCATGCCTGTAGCTTTGAAGAAAGAAGATTTAGGTACCATGGGTTGCAGGGGCAGGGTGCTTTTGGGTAACCCTCAAAGTGCATCAGAAAGGTATCTGGAAGTCCAGGAAGGGGCTAAGGCTGAAATTGCCAGAGTATGGAGATATGGTATCTAGGGCCCCTACAAAGTACCATAACCTCAGTCAGGCAATGACCTCCTCCTCATTCCTAAAGTACAAAAAGCAGAGAACTTAGATCTCTTCTCACAGTAGGAATGGAATGAAGAACTATTAAATTAAGGGGTATGGTGAGGGAGATGGGAGGACCAGTTAGGGGAGACAGGCCCAGAATCCTAGGAAGAGCTGGAGACAGAGTCAGGAGCTGGGTTCCAGGTCTGACTCTAACTTACCAATTCCAAAAGGAGAGTAAGCACTGGACTTGAACTGCTCTCATCTGCTCCAAAGCATCTCAGTGACTGAAAACCTCACTTCTGCACAATGCTCAGAGGACATGATACCCTGCAGCAGAAAAGTCACCTATTCCAGGTGACCTATTCAGTGCTGCTTCTTCTGAATGCTGGGAGCAAGTAAGAAACATAAGTGCAAATCCTATGCTCGCTTCTATTTTAATAAACTTTCACAAATTTTAAATTTCACAAATGTTGAAATTTTCACAAATGAAGAGCCTGGAAAGCAAAGATCTGTGACCATCAGTCATCCAGTTTTATACAGGGGGTAAAAAACAGGTGGTGCTCAGAACTCTGTTTTACTTCACAAGCTGAGGCAGAACTTCCCAGTATTTGAGACTAGGCCTGCCACAGAGCAACCAAGGACAGCCTGGCTTAGGGTGGATGATGCTCTCCACACTGGGGCCCTGCTGCAACCATCCTAGGGATGCCATCCTTTTACTGGGGCATTCTTTTTTTTTTTTTTTTTTTTTNTCGAGGCTTTTCCCCACTTTCTCCTCTATAAGTTTCAGTGTCTCTGGTTTTATGTGGAGATCTTTCAACCACTTAGACTTGACCTTCGTACAAGGAGATAAGAATGGGTCAATTCCCAGTCTTCTACATGATAACCACCAGTTGTGCCAGCACCATTTGTTGAAAATGCTGTCCTTTCTCCACTGGATAGTTTTAGCTCTTACTGGGGCATTCTTTCACTTGGTTGTTTATTTGTTTGTTTTCTCTCAGACCTGTACAGTTTTAGGAGAGTCAATATCCAGGTCACTCCCAGACAGACAATATCAACACTGAGGTAGAATGAATGTTTTGTGAATGTTTCCCAGGTGGTTCCAACACTAAATTCCCTATAAGGCCTGGCTCAGTACTGTGTACCTACAGCAGCACTTGGCACAAGCAGCAGAATGGGTGTATGCACAAAAAGAATGAGCTATGGAGCAGCAAACTAATGGAAGCAACAGTCCTACTTCCAAATCTCAGACCATTCCCTGGACATCCCTCCATGGTCAATATACTGGAAATGTGGGTCACCCAAAAGCACTAGGTGATAGTTAATTGTTAGTAATATGCCTCCCATTCAACAGCAACAAAGGAAGACCAGGTGACTTGCTAGATTCTCAGTACCAGTCAGAGCTACAGCATCCCCAACCCTGACCAGGTGTCCCTGCTTCTTCCTGGGCCACTGGCCAGGATATAGTAAGGCTAACAGCTAAGCAGCCAAATGTAGTTTGAGAAGTGAATTCCTGGAAAGGTGGAGGTAATAATAGTCTCCCAAAAGTCCTGATGTCTCTAGGTTAGCAGTTTCTCAGTCCTCAACATGATTTCCTTCAACATGATTCCCAATGGAAAATTCAGTCTTAGCCTGTGTATTCATGGCAGGCATTTCACCAATCAGTACCCAAGTCTCTTTCTCAACCTGGTGCAAAAACCACCAGTCTTAGCAGGAAACTCAATCTGCTCTTCAGTTCTCATTCTTGGTATGCAGAGAAAAAAAAATACAGGAAGGCCCTCCTCTATTTCTTCCTCCAAGCCATCATGGCTTTGACCCGTTGGAATAGAACTCAGATCTTTGGTATAGTTTGGCAAATATCAAACTCCATCAACTCCTTCTTTTAAGTCTTCCACCTGTGATTAGCCTAGCTTTAGTCTAATGAGGGGTTGTAAATTCTAAAGAGGGAAATGGAGGTGTGCTCACAGGCATAAGAGTTTACTCAATGTCTGTTTCAGATAGAGATCAGAAGAAGGTGTTTTACTAGGATCTAGTACAGGGGAGCAGAGATCTAGACTTAGATATTGCTTAGAGATATCACCTGTTGATGTTGGGACTGTGTGTGCATAAGCATGTACATGGGTGTATGTAATGTGAGAGTACACATACATGTGAATGAGCATGTGTGTGAAATCCAGAAACTAATGCTGAGTTTCTTCCTCAATTACTGTCCAATGTATGTTCTAATACATTCTCATTGAACCTGGTGCTCACCAATTTCACCTAGACTGGCTGACCAGAAAGTTCCAGGGATCCATCTAGCTCTGCCTCCTCAGTGTCTCCTTAGTGTCAAGAATAGTGACATGCACTACTGCATCTAGCCTTCTGCATGGGTGCTGGAGATCTAAATTCAGATCCTCATGCTTTTATTAATGAAGCTACCTCTCCAGTCTCTGATGTCAGAATTTAGATAAAGATTTTTTGTCAGAGCTACTTTTAGGAAAGAGAAAGGTTTAGGTCAGACAGTGGCCTTCCTATTTTGCTACCAGGTAATATAAAATAATAATAATAATAAAATAAAACTGAAGCAATAGTAGGTAACAAAAACAGAGCTACTTTGCTGTATGTTAAACACCATCCTAGATACCACATGCCTGTCTCATGTAGCCTTCATAATTATCTATGGGAAGGTATTGTCTTAGTTAAGGTTTCCATTGCTGTAAAGAGATACCATGACCAAGGCAACTCTTATAAAGGACAACATCTTATTGGGGCTGGCTTACTGGTTCTGAGGTTCAGTCCATTATCATCATGGTACTGTCCAGGCAGGCATGGTACTAGAGGAGCCAAGAGTTTTACATCTTGACAAGAAGGCAGATAAGAGAAGACTGGCTCTTTCAACCAGCTAGGAGAAGGTCTCAAAGCCCCCACAGTGACACTTTCTCCAACAAGGCCAAACTTACTCCAAGAAGGCCACACCTCCTAATAATGCCACCCCCTGGGCCAAACCACCACAGGTACTATAACCACTCTGTATTTCAGATGCTTGAAAATAAAGCCCTAATCAGAGTCAGCATAAGGTCAAGGAACCAGCAAGAGGCAGTGCTGGGGTTTGACCACAGTTTCTGCTGACTACAGATCTAGCCTGCATTTCTTAGCTTCTTGAAATCCACAGTAACAACAGACAAGGACCTGAATCTAAAAAGTAGGTGATATTATGTCAATGCCACCAGCTGACAACCTTCATAGGGAATAAGAGGTATCCAAGAATGATAGTTAATATGTCAAACTACAGGATCTAGAATCACCTAGTAGACAAAGCTATGAGTATACCTGTGAGGGAGTCTCTGGATTAGGTAAGGCTCTTGGCATGTCTGTGTGGAACTGTCTACATTGAGATGAGAAGAGCTATTCATTGTGGGCAGCACTATTCTATAGGTTGAGGTCCAGTACTGAATTAAAAGGAGAAAGTGAGCTAAGTAGAAGTATTCATTTCTCCACTTCCTTTTTGTAGATGCAATGTAACCAATGATGTAACCAATGATACAATGCCTCAAGCTCTTGCAAGCCATGCCTTCCCCATTACCATAGCTTGTACCCTCAAATATGTGCCAAGATAAACCCTTTCTCCTTTAAGTTGCTTTTGTCATGGTATAATTATCATAGCAACAGGAAAAGTAACTAAGACACTAAGTAATCCAGATATCTGTGGGTCCATTTAGGTCTAGACTGCCTCTGCCCTATGAGTCCAGAGCAGCCATCCTCCAGAAGATGAGGTCTGGAAAAACATGACTGCCCAGGACTAGCTGTCAAATAGGTACCTACATGCACTTGCCAGTCCAGCTAAGAGACTGAGTTGGGATGCCCTCCTAGTCTTGTCACAGAAAGCAGGACCTGACTTCACCTCCCTGAACCTTCACTTCTGTGTCAGGTGCCACACAGGATTGTGCAACTCACATTTTGTCTCATGCCTTTGGCTGCTGTTTTAAGAAACAGCCTTGCCTCCTTAGTTAAGCTATAAGTCCTCTCTGTCTTACTATCTTTTACCTGTAGTGTTTGGGACAGTCTACATTCTTTTTTTTTTTTTTTAATTTTTATTTTTCATTTACATTTCACATGTTATCCAGAAATTTTCCCTTACCCTCCCGCGTCCCCGCCCTGCTCCCCTACCCACCCCCTCCCACATAATGGCCCTGGCCTTCCCCTGTTCTGGGGCATATAGAGTGACAGTCTACATTCTTATAAAATCACCAATAAATTATACAAATAATAAGAATGATTAAAAAAGTAAAAGCCCTGAGAACTTGTCCAAACAAATCTGGTGTTCCTTCAAGTCCCAAGTGTCCCAAAAGAGAGACTTTAAGCCAACAGGACAGGAATATAAACAGGGTTAGTCTACCTCAGAAGTTAAAAGTCATCTTTGGCTACATGCCTAGGCTTTTGAGACCAGTCTGAGCTACATAAAACCCAAGGCAGCAATAGCTAGTGAATGGCTGCATGTGAATATTGCAATTCCAAATTTCTCCCTATGCTAGGTCAGGCTATGTTCAGCTTTAAAAGAAACAAAATCCCTTCCATGTGAGCAACAGATGAGTAAAGGCAAGTCCTTTAATAAAATTTCAAGACCCTAGGCTGTCAACATGATTCAGAGTGTAAGGACACGTGCCACTAATTCCAACAACCTTGAATTGGAGTCCATATAGAACTTACTACTGCATGTTGCCCTCTAACCTCACATTTGCAGAATGGCATATGCAAATCCCAACCCATAAATAAAATGTAATTTTAAATTTTGGAAAAAAAATTCAAAGGGGCTAGAGAGATCACCCAGCACTTAAGGGCACTTGTTGCCCTTGCAGAGAACATAGGTTTGGTTCCCAGCACACAAATGGAGGAGTACAAACACTCCAGTTCCAAAGGATTCAGCTGCTTCTTCTGATCTTTGCAGGGACCAGGCATATAATATACACAGTGCACTGTATGCATAAAGGCAAAATTCTTATACTTATAAGATAAAAATAAATAAATCTTTATTTTACAAGATAGGATTTTTTTCTTTATGTATATGCTAGAAATTGAACCTGAGTCCTCTTGAAGAGCAGCCAGAACTTTTAACAGCTGAGCCATCTCTCCAGTCCCCCAAATAAATAAATCTTTTTTTTTTTAATTCCAAAATCCTCACTAAAGAACCCCACCCAAGTCTGGTTCAGGGACCCCACTGGAGGCCATTCTAGCCTCCTTTCTCATACCTGACACTTTGAACACCACAAGGCAGAGCTGCTCTGTCAGCCCAGAAGCCTGTGATGGATGCCATACAGGTGTCTTATATAAATCTTCAAGAGCCTTCTCTGCATGGAGCCAAGTAGACACTTTAATCATCAGAGCAAAGAAAACAAAATGCCTCATGAATTTTCATTTTTATCTCAGTAAAAGAGCACAATCAATTCGTCAGCATGCAGTACCACTTCTTGCCAAATACCACTTATTTTAGATTAAAGCTTTCTCGGCTATACAAACACTGAATAGACACAGGCAGAACCCCGAACGCATGCTTCTCTTTGCCTCTTCCTGTTTTAAGAGTTCCCACATCTCATAACTGTCTAGACCCCATCAGCTTCTTCATAGCTGGCACACTGCTCCCTGGTTCTGCTCCTTTCTTCCCTTTGGCAGCCTTGAAACAGATATTTACCTGATGGGAAACCTAAAAGAAATCCCCCCCCCCCAAAAAAAAAGAAATCCTCTCAGGTGACTTAAAATGAGTGATACCTGGGAAAAGGAAAAAAGTTACTGGGCTGATCAAAACCACAATTTTGGTGAAATCCTTGTTTCTAACTGGTCTTGAAATGTAACCCACTATGGCTGGCTGTCACTGAAAAGTTCCATACTGGAACTGTCCATGTTTCTTGGTTTTCCTTCTAAGCAATTAATTGGAAAAAGAATTTGCTCAGGAAAATATAATAATAAAGGTAAATTCAGAACTTCTCAAAATCACTTTGTCACATTGGAAAGCTCCCCAGGCAAGCACTCATAAGCCTGGGTTCTGAAAGACTGGGCTGTGCCTATGCTTTGTACTGAGCAAGGACCCCCTAGGGTTGGTGACTGGTGCTCACCAGGGCAGCACAGCCTAAGTCACTGCCTCTAGGAGAGAAAATGTTCTAAGTATGCATTTCCTCCCAAGAGCATCACCTAAATCTCCAACTTGAAAACACAATTTACATACAACGTTCAAAGTTAGGGTTAGGTCAGAAGAACCAACAGGTCAGTCTCACCTCGAGGCTCAATCTAAGAAGTTGCAGATCTCGCCTCAGAAGGAATCTTTCTGGATGTACTTCATGCTGGTTGTTAATTGCCTTACTTTCTACCCTATCATATAGGCATCCTCACTTCTACAGTTTGTTTGGCTGGGGGTGACTTCCCCCATCCCTTTGTGTATAAGTGTGCACAGGTGTGTATGCATATTTATACATGTGAGTGCATGCATGTGGAGAGCAGGGGTCAACTTTAGGTATTCTTTAGGACTTGTCCCCTTTATTTTGGGTTTTAAATTTTTATACATTATTTGGTGTGTGTGTGTGTGTGTGTGTGTGTGTGTGTGTGTGTGTGTGTGTGTGTTGAGGGGGGGTGATTGCACACTGGCACAGTGTGTACGTGCAGATCAAGAAAATAGTTATTTTTTGAGATAGCATCTTATCTTTCATGGGGACCAGGGTCTAGCCAGCAAGCCCCAGAGATCCACTTGTCTCTACCTCTCCAGTTCTAGGATTACAAGCATGTACCATTACATCCAACTTGTACAGGGGTACACAGAATCAAACTCAAGTCTTCATGATTGGTCTCTTTAAAACCAATCCACTTTGTGCTCTACATAGTATTAGACATGGTGATTAGGCATTAGTGATTTAAGCAGAAACAACTATATCCCTGACCAAAGTGCTCTAAGCTTTTCACTGATGGTGACCAGTATTAGGTCAGGAATGAGATAGTAGAGAGACAGGAGCAGGAAAACACTGGTAGATCATCTAGAATCATATGTAGGCCTGTTCCTTTTCTCCAACTCCCACAGTGCAGAATACAGACAAGGTGGGGTCATCTTGGACCATATCAATGAATACAACATTCTACAAGCTGTTAACTAAATGATAAATAAATAAATAAATAAATAAATAAATAAATAAAGGCTAAAAACTTAATAATCAAAGATAAGAGTTTCCATAAAAATCCTAGCCCTCACAGTACATTGCTCATTAAGAGAGAAGTAGTTTCTCATTTAAGTTAGTTTATCAGTTTAGTGGATGGGGAGGGGGAATGTCTTTGTTATAGCAACTGAACCTACATTGTCTGACACACTGGGTACTAAATGTATGGCCACCACCACAAAGATTTATTTTCTGGGACCTAAATGGATCTCATAAGTATGGATCAACATATTCAGCATACTGCCTAGCATGTGGAAGATTCTCTGTCAATACCATTTATCTATTATAAGCACTAGACATTCTTGCCATCTTTCTTTTATTTACTACCTTCATCAACTGCCCAAAAAGGGTTAACTGAAACAGAGGGTTCACCTGCTTATAGCCACTAAATCTAAACAATTTCGGACATTGCTTTGTCAGACAATGCAAGTCCGAGGTGTTGCTTCAAATGCAGTGCACCCACCAATTTCTTTCAACTTGACCTATAATAGTGCATCAAGGCCTCATTCCTCTCATGGTGCAAAGAAAAAACTGAGCAATTAAGGCCCTCAAATATCTAAAAACACATATTTACCTCAAGATGGTAGAGGCAAGAGGACCACTGCCAAGTTCTAGAGCACCCTGGTGTATATATATCACTTTCTAGGTTAGCCAGGGTTTCATAGTAAGAGTCTGCCTTAACAAATAAATAAACACACCATATTTCCAAGGATATAGCTTATTGTGGCTATGGGATCTCCAACTTCATGCCAGAGTAATAGAAGAGACGTTAACAGCAGAGGTCAACACAGTGCCTGCAGCTGCCACTTTTTTTTTTTCCTATATGTGTAGGGACTGAGGCTTCTACCTGCAACAAGTGTTTTGTCTCTGGGAACATACAGAGCTTTCATTCTGTAGGTTATATCCAAGGTCCCTTGAAGAGTCTGAGGGACCAGACTTACTCTGCTCATTAAAAAAAAGAGCTGGACAGGACCCTTCCGGTCCCCGCCAGTGCGCCCGGTTTCTTGGGCCCACAGCCTGTGCACTCCCCAACCTGCCCTAGAGGACTCCCCACGCGATCTTGGATCCAGCCATGAGTGGAGCACAACATCAGTTCCATCTAGTCTTGCGCAGGAACAGGACAGAACTGGGGAAATACAGGAGTGACCAGACAAAGAGCAGAGGTCCCTCCCGGTCCCCACCAGTGTGCCCGGTTTCCTTGGGCGCACAGCCTGTGCACTGCCCAACCAGCCCTAGAGGACTCCCCACGTGATCTTGGGACCAGCATTTCACAGGAGCCCACAATCAAAGGATCACAGTATAAGCTGGACTCAGAGGAGTCCAGAATCAACTGGGAATATAAGAAGAAAAGACTCCAGACTGCAAAGGGTCGCTCAGACCCAGTCTGCGCAGGTCAGTTCATGGACTGCAAATGGTGAGTGAGCAAAGGGCTGAACAGGGCACCTTTTGGACACAACCAGCTCTGGGCTCTAGATACCCTCCACCTCTGAGGATAGTTCTCCCCCTGAGAGGGCCTTCTCTGCCTGAACTTGTGAGAGAGCCATATTGGATCCTAGGTCGCTCAGAGACCAGTCTACACAGGTCAGCTCACGGACCACAAAGGGTCGCTCAGATCCAGTCTGAGCAGGTCGGCTCACAGATTGCAAAGGGTCGCTCAGAACCAGTCTGCACAGGTCAGCTCACAGACTGCAAAGGGTTGCTCAGACCCAGTCTACTCAGGTCAGCTCACGGACTACAAAGGGTGAGTGAGCAAACGGCTGAGCAGTGCACCTTTTGGAACAGACCCAGCTCTGGGCTCTAGACATCCCAGCACCCTCCCTGCCTGAGGACAGTTCTCAGCCTGGGGGAGCTTTCCCTGCCCGAACTTGTGAGAGAGCCATCTTGGGTTCCAGGTAGCTCAAACCTAGTCTGCGCAGGTCAGCTCAAGGACTGCAAAGGGTGAGTGAGCAAACAACTGAGCAGTGCACCTTTTGGGACACACCCAGCCTTGGGCTCTAGACATCCAGGCTCCCTCCCCGCCAGAGGAGAGCTCTCAGCCTGGGAGGGCTTTCCGAGCTGGAACTTGTGAGAGAGCCATATTGGGTCCCAGATCGCTCAGAGACCAGTCTGTTCAGGTCAGCTCACGGACTACAAAGGCTCCCACAGAGACCAGTCTGTGCAGGTGAGTGTGCAGACCGCAGAGGCAACACATCTTCTAGGACAGGCCCTATATAGGGTCTTCAACTTTACCTAAGAGGCAGGTCTGAACACCAAAATTCCATGCACCTTCCCTGCAAAAGGAGAGCTTGCCTGCTGAGACTACTCTGACCACAGAGATTTAGGAGAGCTGGGCTCTCAGGTCTGCTGACAAAGGCCAACAGAATCACAGGAGGAACAAGATCCAACCAGAGATAACTATAACAACCAACTCCAGAGATTACCAGATGGCGAAAGGCAGACGTAAGAATCTTAATAACAGAAACCAAGACCACTCACCTTCATCAGAACCCAGCACTCCCACTTCAGCCAGTCCTGGACACCCCAACACACCCGAAAAGCAAGATTCAGATTTAAAATCATATGTCATGGTGCTGGTAGAGGACATGAAAAAGGACATTTAGAAGGACATGAATAACTCACTTAAAGAAATGCAGGAGAACAATGCTAAAGAGGTAAAAGTCCTTAAAGAGGAAACACTAAAATCCTTTAAAGAACTACAGGAAAACACAACCAAACAGGTAATGGAATTAAAAAAAAAAACCATCCATGACCTAAAAAGGGAAATAGAAATAATAAAGAAAACCCAAAGAGAGACAACTTTGGAGATAGAAATACTAGGAAAGAAATCAGGAACCATAGATGTGAGCATCAGCAACAGAATACAAGAGACGGAAGAGAGAATCTTAGGTGCAGAAGATTCCATAGAGAACATGAGCACAACATCCAAAGAAAATGCAAAATGCATAAAGATCCTAACTCAAAACACCCAGGAAATCCAGGACACAATGAGAAGACCAAACCTACGGATAATAGGAGTAGATGAAGAAGATTTAACTTAAAGGGCCAGCAAATAACTTCAACAAAATAATAGAAGAAAACTTCCCAAACCTAAAGAAAGGGATGCCCATGAGTGCCTCCAAAAAGAAACTAGAGAGAGCATACACTAGTAACTTGACAGCACACCTAGAAGCTCTAGAACAAAAGGAAGCAAATTCACCCAAGAGGAGTAGACGTCAGGAAATAATCAAACTCAGGGCAGAAATCAACCAAGTAGAAACAAAAAGAACTATTCAAAGAATTAACCAAACCAGGAGCTGGTTCTTTGAGAAAATCAACAAGATAGATAAACCCTTAGCCAGACTCACTAGAGGGCACAGGGACAGTATCTTAATTAACAAAATCAGAAATGAAAAAGGAGACATAACAACAAAACCTGAGGAAATCCAAAACATCATCGGATCCTACTACAAAAGACTATACTCAACAAAGCTAGAAAACATGGAGGAAATGGATAATTTCCTAGACAGATACCAGGTACCAAAGTTAAGCCAGGATCAGATTAACGATCTAAACAGGCCCATTTCCCCTAAAGAAATAGAACCGGTCATCAATAGTCTCCCAACCAAAAAAAGCCCAGGACCAGATGGGTTTAGTGCAGAGTTCTATCAGACCGTCAAAGAAGACCTAATTCCACCTCTCCTCAAACTATTCCACAAAATAGAGACAGAAGGTACTCTACCCAATTCATTCTATGAAGCCACAATTACTCTGATACGGAAACCACACAAAGATCCAACAAAGAAAGAGAACTTCAGACCAATTCCCCTCATGAATATCGATGCAAAAATACTCAATAAAATCCTCACAAACCGCATCCAAGAACACATCAAAACGATCATCCATCATGACCAAGTAGGCTTCATCCCAGGAATGCAGGGATGGTTTAATATATGGAAATCCATCAATGTAATCCACTATATAAACAAACTCAAGTACAAAAATCACATGATCATCTCCTTAGATGCTGAGAAAGCATTTGACAAAATCCAACACCCATTCATGATAAAAGTCTTGGAAAAATCAGGAATTCAAGGCCATACCTAAACATAATAAAAGCAATATACAGCAAACGAGTAGCCAACATCAAACTGAATGGAGAGAAGCTGGAAGCAATCCCATTAAAATCAGGGACTAGACAAGGCTGCCCACTTTCTCCCTACCTATTCAACATAGTACTTGAAGTCCTAGCCAGAGCAATTCGACAACAAAAGGAGATCAAGGGGATACAAATTGGGAAGGAAGAAGTTAAAATATCACTGTTTGCCGATGATATGATAGTATATATTAGGGACCCCAAAAATTCCACCAAAGAACTCCTAAACCTGATAAACAGCTTCAGTGCAGTAGCTGGATATGAAATTAACTCAAACAAATCAATGGCCTTTCTCTACACAAAGGATAAGAGGGCTGAGAAAGAAATTAGGGAAACAACACCCTTCACGATAGTCACAAATAATATAAAATACCTTGGTGTGACTCTAACTAAGGAAGTGAAAAATCTGTATGACAAGAACTTCAAGTCTCTGAAGAAAGAAATTGAAGAAGATCTCAGAAGATGGAAAGATCTCCCATGCTCATGGATTGGCAGGATTAATATAGTCAAAGTGGCTATCCTGCCGAAAGCAATCTACAGATTCAACACAATCCCCATCAAAATTCTAACTCAATTCTTCACTGAGATAGAAAGGGCAATTTGCAAATTCACCTGGAATAATAAAAAATCTAGGATAGCAAAAACTATTCTCAACAATAAAAGAACCTCTGGGGGAATCACCATGCCTGACCTCAAGCTGTACTACAAAGCAATTGTGAAAAAAACTGCATGGTACTGGTATAGCAACAGACAGATAGATCAATGGAATAGAATTGAAGACCCAGAAATGAATCCACACGCCTATGGTCACTTGATCTTAGACAAGGGAGCTAAAACCATCCAGTGGAAAAAGGACACATTTTCAACAAATGGTGCTGGCACAACTGGCTGTTATCATGTAGAAGAATGCATATTGATCCATTCTTATCTCCTTGTACAAAGCTTAAGTCTAAGTGGATCAAAGACCTCCACATAAAACCAGAGACAATGAAATTTATAGAGGAGAAAGTGGAGAAAACCCTCGAAGTTGTGGGCCCAGGGGAAAAATTCCTAAACAGAACAGCAATGGCCTGTGCGGTAAGATCAAGAATTGACAAATGGGACCTTATAAAATTGCAAAGTAAGGCAAAATACACAGTCAGCAAGACAAAAAGTCCACCAACCGATTGGGAAAGGATTTTTACCAATCCTAAATCTGATAGGGGACTAATATCCAACATCTACAAAGAGCTAAAGAAGCTGGACTCCAGAAAAATGAATAACCCCATTAAAAAATCGGGTACAGAGCTAAACAAAGAATTCTCAATTGAGGAATTCCGAAAGGCTGAGAAACATCTGAAAAAATGTTCAATATCCTTAATCATCAGAGAAATGCAAATCAAAACAACACTGAGATTCCACTTCATACCAGTCAGAATGGCTAAGATCAAAAATTTAGGTGACACAGATGCTGGCAAGGATGTGGAGAAAGAGGAACACTCCTCCATTGCTGGTGGGATTGCAAGCTTGTACAACCACTCTGGAAGTCTGGCGTTATCTCATTAAATTGGACATAGTACTACCTGAGGATCCAGCAATACCTCTCCTGGGCATATATCCAGAAGATGTTCCAACTTGTAAAAAGGACACATGCTCCACTATGTTCATAGCAGCCTCATTTATAATAGCCAGAAGCTGGAAAGAACCCAGATGTCCCTCAACAGAGGAATGGATACAGAAAATGTGGTACATTTACACAATGGAGTACTATTCTGCTATTTAAAAAAATGAATTTATGAAATTCTTGGGCAAATCGATGAATCTGGAGGACACAATCCTTAGTGAGGTAACCCAATCACAAAAGAAGTCATTGGATATGCGCTCACTGATAAATGGATATTAGCCCAGAAATTTAGAATACCCAAGATACAATCTGCAAAACACAAGAAAATCAAGAAGGAAGACCAGCGTGTGGATATTTCATCCCTCCTTTGAATAGGAAACAAAATACCCATGAAAGGAGTTACAGAGACAAAGTTTAGAGCTAAGATGAAAGATGGACCATACAGAGACTAACCCACTGGGGATCCATCCCATAATCAGTCACTAATCTCAGACACCATTGCATAGGACAGCAAGTGTTTACTGAAGGGATCCTGGTATAGCTGTCTCCCACAGAAGTGGATGCTCACAGTCATCCATAAGATGGAGCTCGGGGCCCACATTGGAGAAGCTAGAGATAGAACCCCAGGAGCTGAAGGGGTCTGCAACCCTAGAAGAGGAACAACAATATGAACTAAACAGAACCCCCAGAACTCGTGTCTCTAGCTCCATATGTAGCAGAAGATGGCCTAGTTGGCCATCATTGGAAGGAGAGGCCCCTTGGTACTGCAATCTTTATATGCCCCAATACAGTGGAACGCCAGGGCCAAGAAGTGGGAGTGGGTGGGCAGGGGAACAGGGCGGTGGGAGGGGGGTTGGAACTTTAGGGATAGCATTTGAAATGTAAATTAAGAAAATATCTAATAAAAATTTGATAAAAAACAAAAAACGAAAACAAAAACAAAAAACAAAGAGCTATAGAACCAGTGAATGGACCATCATCTATGATCTGGTCTACAGTTGGAAACACAAGAGAAGAAACAAAAGAGGCAGCAAGAGAACAGCTCTGAAAGCAGAAATTTTGGATAATACTTTATAAATTACATACATATAATTGGACCAATAAAAACTTTTTAGAAAAAAAGAAATTAAGGGCAATCTAAGAAAAGAAGGGTTTATCTGGGCTCACAGATTAAGAAGAGATGCTGTTCGTCATGGTGTAAAAGACTTGGAAGTGGGCAAGTGAAGCAGCTGGTCACATTTCATCTACAGTCAGGAAGCAATGAATGCTAGTGCTCAACTCTCTACTTACTAATCACTAAGACCCTAGTGTATGGCTTATTGCTGCCAAAATCACAGTAGGTCTTCTATCCTTAGTTAAAGCTCTCTAGAAATATCCTCACAGAAATGTACAGAGTTGTGTCTCCTAGAGGATTTTAAATGCAGTTGATAATGAAGAATAATCATCTCAAGAGCCAACTGTGGTGCTACCCAATGTTCATTTACTTCCCACTTCCTATTCTGAGGCCACTGTACTACATCCAAAATTAAGTATTGCCAATCAACTCTCACAGAACTGGTGAATGGTAACCTGGACTTGGACCTCTACAGTGTGACCAAGGCAACAAGAATCCAAACTGATGTCTTTCTTGAGGCTCAAGGATTTGAAAGGCAGGATTAGTAGTCATGGCCAGTATAAGCATCTGTCTGACTTTTAAGTGACAAATTGCACAGCCAGACACTACTACAAGATGCCTTGATGATGGTGCCTTAGCCTCTGTTTCACAAGAAACAGATCTTCAGACTTGACATAGGTCCCCTTGTAGGTTCCCCCAAGTAGTACTGAATTAGTTTCCAGCTCAAGGGAATATGCCCAGAGCAAAGCAACAGCTTCCACAGTATAAGGCCACACTGCCTTCTTTTGGGCAATTTATCTTTGTAGCATAAATAAAGCTAACCAGTATTTATGAGCAAATGACCAGGTCTTCTTGCCCAGTCCTTCTCTGCCATTTAAAAGGTGAAAACACCACTTCTAGATCAGCCTCTGACCTTTGAGAGGGTGAAGGGCCTAGCATTACTTTACTATTTAAACTGAAGACTCCAGGTGTCCCTGGTTCTTTCATACCTCACAGGTCATGGGGAATTTTTCTTTCCCTAGCCTGAGCCTCACCCACATGCTGTTCTTGTATGGGCATGGTTGCTTTTCCATCCTCTCTAACAGCGAGGAACCCACAAATAGGTCAGCATTTGTAAGTGGCTAAAGAAAAAGTTGTCAGAGCAAATTCTGGTAAAGTAACCTTCCTTTGTCAACTTTCAGAAGAGTTCCCTATGAGAAGGTAAATCTCCCTACAGACTCTGCTGAAGAGATGGCTGAAAGTTTTTTCCTTCCTTTCCTTCTTTTCTTTTCTTCCCTTCCTCCCTCCCTCCCTTCCTCCCTCCCTTCTCTCTCTCTCTCTCTCTCTCTCCTCTCTCTTTTTCTTCTGTAGGGGAGAGGGGCAGATGTCATAGCATGCGTGTGGAGATTAAAGGACAATTTGTAGGGAACCCTTATTGGCTGAGTCTTCTCACCAGTCTTGACTTGTGACTATTTCCACCTCTGAACATCTCCAGCTGCATTCTAACATTAGATTACTTATTTGAATGCAAATTACACTTTTCTAATTTTTTCATATACCAATATGGATCTGCTATTTATTTCATTCTGAAAAGTTTTTATTCTTCAAATCCACTTTGTTCTTTGTTATACCTTCTTTCTCACTCATCTTTTCAAGTCTCTCTTACACTGCTTTTAATTTTTTCTTTATTTTTAATTGTATGTATGTATGTGTGTCTATGCATGAGTAGACATGTGTCTACATGATTACAGTGCCCTTGGACAAGAGAAGAAAGTGTTAGAACTGGAGTTAAAGGCCATTGTGAACCACCTGGCATGAGTTCTGGGAATCATACTCATGGGATCCTTTAAAAAAGCAGTAATTTTAAGCTGTTGAGCCATCTCTCTCAACCTCTTATACATTTCTTGAGGTATACATACATACATACATACATACATCTCCATATATCCATATGCTGCTTATGAAGGGGTGGATCTACATAATGGGCTCATCACTATTCCAACTAATAGAACATGATAAATGTTATTCTTGTGATTTCAGAGGTTAGGCCACAAAACAGGTATGGCTTTTATCTCTTGAAATGCTCCTTTGTATTAACCACCATGTTATAGGGGGAGCCTCAGACACACGGTATGGCCACATGGAAAAGAACAGAAGACCCACCAACAGCCAGACAAGCAAGTGAATTAGACTTTCAGTTCTCAGCTTTAAAAATCTTAAAACTGAGATTTCAACCACTATATAGAGAAAATTAAACATCTGGACTTCACTATGTTTGAACCCCAACCTAGAGACTCTGTAGATCCAAAAGGTTGCTCTATACCTCCTCATTATTTGAGGATAGTAACTGGGATGCTCCCTAGCATATCTATAGTGCCTAACTAGTCTGGCAGATGGTTTAATAAATATTGTTGACTTTGTGAATGAAGTATTTAGTAACATATTATTCTCCTATAATCTGTAGCTGTCTCTTCAAAAAAAAAGTCCTATGACCATTACCAAACAACCTCAGTTCTCAGTTCAACAAAGGATTACTCTCTTGCATGCAAGTGAATCAAAGTCCCCAGCAATTCAGAGAGGGCAGACTTCTTTACTCCCAGCTCCTCAGTAAGCTAGGGGGATTGGTCACACTGCTTATCCTCGGGGATCCACCTTCAATGAAAACAGGCCACTCTTCTCTCAGGTTGCCAAACAATATTGTTCTTGGCTGGGAGGCTGCCATTTTGTTTTTCTCATAAACCAGGTACTTCTAGGACAGTGGTTCTCAACCTGTGGGCCATGACCCCTCTGGTGGTCAATGATCCTTTCACAGGAGTTGCCTAAGACCATCTCCATATCAGATATTTTAATTATGATTCATAACAGTAGCAAAATTACAGCCATGAAGTAGCAACAAAAATAATCTTATGGTTGGGGTGACCACAACATAAGGAACTGTATTAAGGGGCCACAACATTAGGAAGGTTGAGAACCACTGTTCTGGGACAAAAGTGATGTGGAAGAAAGGGCATCTGGCTCATTAATCTAAAGCTAAAGCCAAACACACATAGAAATAATGCTTATATGTCCACTGACAAGAACAGGTAGCACAGCACCCATCCCAGAATCCATGGATCTCTGAGGATCCTTACTCTGTGTATGTGTGTGTACAGGCCAAAGAAACAGGGTCTCTCAGTGGCCTGGAACTGGCCAAGGAGACTAGGCTGGCTGGCCAGTGAGCCCCAGAGATCTGCCTGTATCTATCTTTACACTTACGAGATTACAAGTGTATCACCACACTCAGCTTTTGTACATGGGATCTGAGGTGGAACTCAGGACCTTATGCTTGTACAGGAACACTTTTTTTTTTTTTTTTGGTTTTTCGAGACAGGGTTTCTCTGTATAGCCCTGGCTGTCCTGGAACTCACTTTGTAGACCAGGCTGGCCTCGAACTCAGAAATCCACCTGCCTCTGCCTCCCGAGTGCTGGGATTAAAGGCGTGCGCCACCACGCCCTGCAGGAACACTTTTATATACTGTACAATCTCCCCACTAACTGCTGTCTGAAATGTGTCACACCTCCATCACCCTATCACAATCTAGCCTTCACTGCCAGGAGCCAGACTGGACCTGCTAAATCCAAGGTAAAAGTGGACTGATCGTGAGAAAGTCAAGAGAGGCTTTCTATTTCTAGAGCAGAACATCAACAGTTGCCAAAGGGAGGCTCTGAAGGACCTGCCTTAATGGCAAATGAACCTGCTATAATTAGCATATTAATAACATTTGATTTCTAACACCCCAAGAAATATCTCTCCAACCTCTTTACCACAGGCTCTGAGGTAATCACAGAACAAAGAGCACAGGAGGAAACTATCAGTGTGTACCCCGCACCCACTTCAGAAACTCTTCACACAAGCTTCTAGCTTTCTTCCCACAGATGGGCATCCTGAGTCCCTCCAAGTAGAAAGGGCTCATTTCAGACCCATGTGAAAAAACTCATTCTAGAAGAGGCTTTCTGGAAGCAAGCTCTGGCATGTAGACTAGTCATCCTCAGAATGAGACTTGCAGCTCTGAGGATCAGAATGAACTGATCAGGCTCATTAATCTAAAGCTAAAGCCAAACACACATAGAAATAATGCTTAGATGTCCACTGACAATCAGGGTGAACTCCTGAGAGATAAGAAGCCCAGGGTGATCCCAGGCTTTAGTGCATAGGGGCAGAGAGGATGGGCTACCAAAGCTCCACACTTGCCATAGGCTGTACTGGACAAGCCCTAAAGAAAGGGCTCTATGAAACTAGATGGCAGCTGTCCAGGGTGCAGGTGAGAGGCACATCATGTCACATGTATAAGCCTCAGTTTCCTCAACTTGGCTCTGAGCTCTGCTTGTGCTGTTTAGAAGGTGGCATCTGGAAAGCTGAACTAATTTGAATTCAAAAGTGTCTCTGATCTTTTCAGCAAGCTAAAGACATGGTGAGCTATGGCTCTAATTAAAAACAAAACCCACCTGAACAAACAAAAACAGACATGTGAGCTAGCCTTCATCCCTCCCCATTTAACTGATGGGGTCTTTAGTAGTCATACCACAAAAAGAACTTTAAGGGCAGGACTTTGGTTATCCACACCCATATTCATGGACAGACTCCCTGACAACCAGGTAGCCAGTGAACTGAAAAGATGGGTGATCAACTTCCAGAAAAACTCTCAGATAGTTGATTGTTGAAAGAATTGTGAAGATACCCTTTTTCCTTGTTTCTACTTCCTTGAAACAATGTGGTAGCTGGAGCTGCAGCAGCCAGGTTAGATCAGAAGACATCTGTAGAGCAGAGACATAGGAGCCTTGGTCCCTACTGACAAACAAGAGACAACAAACTGACTTACTGGAGATATCATTCATACAAGAAATTGTTTGTAGGAAGCTGCCGGCGCTAGGACTGGCAGGGCGCTGCTGCCCAAGCTAGGACCGGCAGGGCGCTGCTGCCCGAGCTAGGACCGGCAGGGCGCCGCACGAGCTCCGGGAAGGGGGAAGGCCTGCAGCTCAGGGAGCCTGCGGCTCCGCTTATTACAAGATGGCGCGGGACTGGCTGGCTGCCAGGGAGGAGAGCCTAGCACGCATGCGCAGCTTTCTCTTCAGGCCCTCCTCAAGCAATAGCCCCTCCCGAAGGGAAAATATGCTAATGAGGCATGGCTTGTGGCACCAATGAACAGGCAATATGCAAATGGGTGTGGCTTGTGGCACCAATGAACGGTCCACATGCTAATGAGGTGTATCCTGGTGCACCAATCCACATCCACTATGACACCTCCTCCCCCTCCCTGGGAGAATATAAAAGCAGCAGCTCTGCTGCTGTCCAGGGTCCTGGGAATCTACTATCAAGGTGCTCCTGAATAAAGCTGACTGAGAAGATCCCAGTGGTGGCGTGACTTTCTTGCTGGTCGAGGAAGGCGCGCCACAAATGGTGCCGAGAACCCAGGAACCGAAGATGATCTGAACTCTTCAGGAACTGAAGAAGATCTTCGTGGAACGTGAACTCTTCAGGAACTGAAGATTATCTTCGTGGGATCAGAACTCATCAGCTATGGAGTGGCGGTACCGGTAAGTTACCCAGAATATTTTAGAGAGGTTATGCTTTCCTATATTGTTGACAGCAAAAGGGAGGCTAGAACCTATTCTTAAATATTAAGGGGAAACAAGAAAAGGGGATTTACCCCTCTCTCAAGGAATTGCAGCTTTCCAACCTCGACTCCTCTTCGGAAGAAGAGGTGGATGAGGAGGCTGTTAAAAATGAGAGGGAGCGATACCACCTAGATGATAAAGGGTATCAGCTCAAAAGTAAAGCAAGAAAAGGTCAGAAGAAGATAAACCTCAGTGAAGTTCCCAAGTAAATGGGACAAGAGAAAGTTCTCAGGTAAGAGACAATAAAGAAAAGGAGTGCAGTTAGAAAAGGAGTAAGTAAGCATGGGCACTTCTCATTCGCACCCAATTTTTTTGGCTCTTCAGGAGCTGCTTGTATCAAAAATTTTAAAAATCAAACAATCCACCCTTGAGAGGTTTTTGAAGGAGTGTGATACCATGGCCCCTTGGTTTGCGGTATCGGGGAGTTTTACTGTTCCCTGCTGGGACAAACTTGGCAGAGACCTAGATTTTGCCTGGAATCAGGGCACATTGAAAGCAGGTGTGAAACTACTGTGGATGCTATGGTTTTTCTTAGGATTTTTGGAACCAGTAAATCTTTGCAATTGCCATCTACAGTTATGGAAAAGGAATGTTTTGTTTAATGTATCTTTGAAGGGTAGCTTTTGTTGTCCTATAAAAAGAGCCCATGTGGGATGCATAAGATGGTTTCTTTGGTATCAGGATGGAATCCTGTGGCTTATTCCAAATATGGGCATCCCACAAGTAAAGCAGCACCTCCTCAACCTAGGTGAACAGCTCGATGCAGAGCTGAAAGAGAGTGGCTGCTCACCTGGACAGGATGTTAAGATTAATATCTATAGCTTTTGAGATTATTTAGAAGCCAAAGTAGGAGCAAAACAGATAGTGCCACAAAAGGTAGAGTTTAAGAAGGATAATTTGAGGACTTTAAATGATTTCCAAAGATTATTAGGTGACATTAATTGGATTCGATGTTACCTAAGATGCCAAATTATGAATTAAAACCTTTCCATTACTTTCTCTGTTTAATCCGGGTCGTGGCTAGGTCCAGACCCGGTCATTTCACAGTCCAGGGGAGCGGTTTGTGTTTTTTCCTAGGGACAAAGAACCAATTTGGATACCCGAGAGACTGATACGAAGAGTTCCCCCTCCCTTGGAAGATGTTGCAGAGAATAGCAGGGAGTTGTCAGAGTATCTTCAAGGGAATTGGACTGAGGAGGCAGAACGACTTTCCTGGAAGCTCCTTATCCAGATTTCTATCCTGAACGGCACCAGAGTCGACCCTGTCACCTTGAGAGACGTCACCTCTTGGCTGTCCAATGCCTTTTCCTTTTCTAAAGAATGGGCTGGGATGCTACTTTGGGGTGTCCTGGTGTTTGCGGGTTGTGTATTTTGCCTCTGGTTGTTATGTCGTATGAGACGTACTCAGGCCCAACTGAAAACTGTCGTTATTCAAGCCCTGATGGCCATAGACGAGGGCATTTCGCTTGCGTTCTGGTTGGTCTCTCTTAAGAGTTTGTAATGATTTCCTAGCAGAATGGTTTGCCAATACTTCCTCGGTTTAGGGACAGACCTAATGACTCCCACTATACCACCTCAAAGGATGACGGAGTAAGGAAACTTAATTTTGCTGACAGAGTGTCACAATACAGTGCAGGGGATGTTATCCTCCCCCGATAACGAAGATGGGTATGCTAAAGTATGCCTATCAATGACTAGGTTAAAAATTCATTACAATGTCTCATGATTGCATAAAAAGATTTGACCTCTGTTACAGCCAAGTCCACCAGCAACGTGCTAGTGGCATCTCCTCCTACTCCAGATCTCTGCAGAGACAGACTGGTGGTTGTGACTGATGGTAGCCCGATTTCCTATCAGTCACTTGTCAAAGGCTGCTCCCCCAGGCCAGGGTGTTCGCTGACCAGATTTGCAGGACTTCATATTTAATTAATAAAGAGGGGGGAGATGTAGGAAGCTGCCGGCGCTAGGACCGGCAGGGCACCGCCACCCGAGCTCCGGCAAGGCTGACCAGGCTCCAGGAAGGCTGTGCGGCTCCGGGAGCCTGCGGCTCCGCCCATTACAAGATGGCGCTGGACCGGCAGGCTGCCAGGGAGGAGAGCCTAGCACGCATGTGCAGCTCTCTCTTCAGACCCTCCTCAAGCAATAGCCCCTCCTGAAGGGAAAATATGCTAATGAGGCACGGCTTGTGGCACCAATGAACAGGCAATATGCTAATGGGTGTGGCTTGTGGCACCAATGAATGGTCCACATGCTAATGAGGTGTATTCTGGTGCACCAATCCACATCCACTATGACACCTCCTCCCACTCCCTGGGAGAGTATAAAAGCCACAGCTCTGCTGCTGTCCAGGGTCCTGGGAATCTACTATCAAGGTGCTCCTGAATAAAGCTGACTGAGAAGATCCCAGTGGTGGCTTGACTTTCTTGCTGGTTGAGGGAGAGGCACCGCAATTGTTCAGGATATTCACATTCAAACTTTTAGCCAAAGACATGATCTTGTATGGATTCAGAGAAAAGTCTATGTTCCTCTCAAACATCCTGCACTACAGCCTACCATTCACCCAGTCATTTGGCCCAAGAAACTTCTATAAGCCTCAGTTTCCTCAGCTCAGCTCACAATAGGGACAGTCCAGGATTTTCTGAGGATTAGATGATAACACCAGTAAAGTTCCCACCAGCATGACAAGTACCTGAACATCTGTTCCAAAACATCAGACACACATAAGCCACCTTTACCCAAACCAAAACCTGTAATTGTGGCAATTGTCACAATATAGCCATGTCCTACATTGAAAGATTTTAGCAGTGACACACAAGGAGGTCCCACAGGATCACACTGCTAAATGACATCCAAGTCTTCTCAGTTTGTAAGGGCACACTCTCTCTTTGCTTGTACAGTGATGAGACTAGCTAAAGAATGTGCCTATTGTTAAACAATTTGGAATATTGGAATAGTAGTGACTTTGATATCTTCTTTATCTTGGTTTTAATCAAGTCTCCTTCATACTTTCAACTTAGCCTTTCTCCACTGTAACATATAGGGTTTGGGCTATAGTTGTGATTTTCTTTCTTTTTTTGGTTTTTCAAGACAGGATTTCTCTGTGTAGCCCTGGCTGTCCTGGAACTCACTTTGTAGGCCAGGCTGGCCTCAAACTCAGAAATCCAACTGCCTCTGCCTCCCGAGTGCTGGGATTAAAGGCATGCCCCACCACACCCTGTGTGATTTTCTTTCTTACAGCATATATTTTTTAAAGTATGTATTTAGGCACTATTAAATCACTGAAAATCATTTCACACCCCAACCCCTGTGATTCTGAGAAAGAAACTACAAGTTCCATCATTTATCTCTGTGAATATTCCAAAGCCAGAAACACAGGAGCACACTAAACATCTGCCTAGTTAGCCTTTGAATGTTCTCACCCAGCCATATTAGAGACCTGGAGAGAGGACCCAGCCATATTTCATTCTAGCACATTCTGAGAGCTGTTCAAATTCCTCCACTATGCTTGATGCATACTCTAATCAAAAATTACATGCTAAAAGGTGTGGGGATAGTTCAATCCCCAAAACCCATGATTTTGTTTTTTATGCTTATAATCCCAGCAGGAGATAGAGATAGAGATAGAGATAGAGATAGAGAGATAGAGATATAGAGATAGAGACAGGAGGATCAGAGGAGCTCACTGGCCAGTTGACCTAGATGAATTCCAGGCCAGTGAGAGATCCTGTCATTATTAAAATGGGGGGAGAGAGGAGGGGAGGGAGAACAGGCAGGTAGAGAAAGAGAAACAGACAGACAGACAGACAGACAGACAGACAAACAGACACACACACACACACACACACAGACAAGGGAGGGAGAGAGGAATACCTAAGTATGTCTAGCCTCCACATCTACACCGGACATGTGCACATGTTAATATACAAACATATGTAAACACACAAAATTACAAGCTAGAAGTGAGATCTGCAATTGCTTCTACAAATACATCTGTGAAACACAAATGGCTTTTGCTGTGGTGATATTTGATTCATTTCATGGCTTCCTGGCAAAATCAGTGGAACCCATCAGGGACTTCACAAAACAGGGATTCTTAGCCGAACAAAGAAAACCTTCAAAAAGCACACTGCACCAGTATTGGCAGCTAAAACTGTTCTTCAGCAGTATTTACATCAGGTAGCATGCTCCTTACACAGAATTGTGGTGATGCTTTGAGGTGGCAAATCCCAAATAAAATGTAATCTGTAATAAGGATGCTGTGACTAGCTCCTGTGTCAGAGACACCTTTAAGCAATGGAAGCATTTCAATGGAAAACTATGAGCTTGACCTATTAAGAAGCAACCATGTAAAATGTTTTTTTGGCATTTACTAGATGTTTGATTTGGCAAATTCATACTTGCTCAGACCAAAAAGCAATTTACTTCTCCTACCACCTCATCCTCCTGTGACCAAAGGTGAGGCTGAAAAAATGAGACAGGTGTGTAGGTGGGAACTGCTTGGGACTAGAGATTTGGAGACCTACATGCAAATGGGGCCTGAGCAAAGCAGAAGGCCCACCAGGCAGGAAAGGGCTGAACCCTATAGCTGTCCTGGGATTTCAAAGTTGGGGTTAAAATTGACAGTGATCTGAAGCATCTAGGAGCTGGGGTGAGCCTGGCATGGACTGTAAATGGGCAACTGAGGCAAAATTTAAGAATCTCATTTATAGCCTCCCAGCCAGGTCCTCTCTGCTGCAGCTGCCTGCCATCATCCCACTCTGAGCCCAGCGTAGGCCAATAGGGCTGCTTGCTCACTCTCCAACACCCCAGGACATTAGGTACACATCGGGGTTACAGGTGAGTGGAGCGCACCATGGGCTTTGAAATCGCTGAGGGTCCAGGTGCAGCAGCAGCTGGAACAGAGGAACTCCACCCAACCAGAGGCTGGGACCCCTCCCAGCCAGGTCCTCTCTGCCGTAGCTGCCCACCATCATCCCTCTCTGAGCCCAGCAGAGGCCAATAGGACCGCTTGCTCACTCTCCACACCCCAGGACATTAGGTACACATCAGGGTTACAGGGGGAGTTGGACTACCAGAAGTGCTGTCAGAGGCTAACAGAATCAGAGGAGGATCAAGCTAAAACCAGTGACAGCTTGGACATTAACATCAGGAATCTCCAGATGGCGAAAGGCAAACGTAAGAATCCCACTAACAGAAACCAAGAACAATGGGCATCATCAGAACCCAGTACGCCCACTGCAAGGAGTCCTGGATACCCCAACATGCCTGAAAAGCAAGACGCAGATTTTAAATCATATCTCATCATGATGTTAGAAGATCATAAGAAGGACGTTAATAACACACTTAAAGAAATACAGGAGAACAATGCTAAACAAGCAGAAGCCCTTAAAGAAGAAAAACAAAAATTCTTCAAGGAACTACAGGAGAACACTGCGAAAAAGGTAGAAGCCATTAAAGAGGAAATACAAAAATCCCTTAAGGAATCACAAGAGAACACTGCTAAAGAAGTAGAAGCCCTTAAAGAGCTACAGGCAAACACTGCTAAACAGGTGGAAGAAACGCAAAAATCCCTTAAAGAACTACAGGAAAACACATCCAAACAGGTGATAGAATTGAAGAAAACCATTCAAGAACTAAAAATGGAGGTAGAAACACTAAAAAGAAAACCCAAAAAGAGACAACACTGGATATAGAAACCCTAGGAAAGAAATCAGGAACCATAGATGTAAGCATCAGCAACAGAATACAAGAGATAGAAGAGAGAATCTCAGGTGCAGAAGATTCCATAGAGATCATGAACACAACAATCAAAGAAAACGCAAAATGCAAAAAGTTCCTAACTCAAAACATCCAAGAAATCCAGGACACAATGAGAAGACCAAACCTACGGATAATAGGAGTAGATGAGAATGAAGATTCTCAACTTAAAGGGCCAGCAAATATCTTCAACAAAATCATAGAAGAAAACTTCCCATACCTAAGGAAAGAGATGCCCATGAACATACGAGAAGCCTACAGAACTCCAAACAGACTGGACCAGAAAAGAAATTCCTCCCGACACATAATTATCAAAACAACAAATGCACTAAATAGAGATAGAATATTAAAAGCAGTAAGGGAAAAAGGTCAAGTAACATATAAAGGCAGGCCTATTAGAATCACTCCAGATTTCTCACCAGAGACTATGAAAGCCAGAAGATCCTGGACAGTTGTTATGCAGACACTAAGAGAACACAAATGCCAGCCCAGGCTGCTATACCCAGCAAAACTGTCAATTACCATAGATGGAGAAACCAGTTTTCCATGACAAAACTAAATTCACACAATATCTTTCCACGAATCCAGCTCTTCAAAGGATAATAACTGGAAACACCAACTCAAAGAAGGAAACTACACCCTAGAAAAAAATAAGAAAGTAATCCTTTAACAAAACTAAAGGAAGACAGCCACAAGAACAGACTCCCACCTTTAACATCAAAAATGACAGGAAATAACACTAACTTCTCTTTGATTTCTCTTAACATCAATGGGCTCAATTCCCCAATAAAAAGGCACAGACTAACAGACTGGCTACACAAACAAGACCCAACATTTTGCTGCTTACAGGAAACCCACCTCAGAGACAAAGACAGACACTACCTCAGAGTAAAAGGCTGGAAAACAATTTTCCAAGCAAATGGCTCGAAGAAACAAGCAGGAGTACCATTCTAATATCGAATAAAATTGACTTCCAACTCAAAATTATCAAAAAAGACAAGGAGGGGCACTTTATACTCATCAAAGGCAAAATCCACAAAAATGAACTCTCAATTCTAAATATCTATGCTCCAAATTTAAGGACAGCCACATTCATTAAAAAAACTTTAATAAAGCTCAAAGCACACATTGCACCTCACACAATAATAGTGGGAGACTTCAACACCCCACTCTCACCAATAGACAGATCCTGGAAACAGAAACTAAACAGAGATACAGGGTCACTAACAGAAGTTATGAATCAAATGGATTTAACATATATCTATAGAACATTTCATCCTAAAACAAAAGGATATACCTTCTTCTCAGCACTTCATGGTACCTCCTCCAAAATTGACCACATAATTGGTCACAAAACAGGCCTTAACAGATACAAAAATATTGAAATTATCCCATGCATCCTAACAGATCACCATGGACTAAGGCTGCTCTTCAATAACAGCAGAAATAATAGAAAGCCAACATTCACATGGAAACTGAACAACACTCTACTCAATGATACCTTGGTCAAGGAAGAAATAAAGACAGAAATTAAAGGGGCTGGTGAGATGGCTCAGCGGGTAAGAGCACCCGACTGCTCTTCCGAAGGTAATAAGTTCAAATCCCAGCATCCACATGGTGGCTCACAACCATCCGTAACAGGATCTGGCGCCCTCTTCTGGAGTGTCTGAAGACAGCTACAGTGTACTTACATATAATAAATAAAATAAATCTTTAAAAAAAAAAGAAAGAAATTAAAGACTTTTAGAGTTTAATGAAAATGAAGCCACAACATACCCAAACTTATGGGACACATTGAAAGCAGTCCTAAGAGGAAAACTCATAGCCCTGAGTGCCTCCAAAATGAAACTAGAGAGAGCATATACTAACAGTCTGACAGAACACCTAGAAACCCTAAAACGAAAGGAAGCAAATTCACCCAAGAGGAGTAGACGCCAGGAAATAATCAAACTCAGAGTGGAAATCAACCAAGTGGAAACAAAAAGAACTATTCAAAGAATCAACCAAACCAGGAGCTGGTTCTTTGAGAAAAACAACAAGATAGATAAACCCTTAGCCAGACTATCTAGAGGGCAGAGGGACAGTATCCGAATTAACAAAATCAGAAATGAAAAGGGAGACATAACAACTGATCCTGAAGAAATCCAAAACATCATCAGATCCTATTACAAAAGCCTATACTCAACAAAACTGGAAAACCTGGAGGAAATGGACAACTTCTTAGACAGATACCAGGTACCAAAGTTAAATCAGGATCAGATTAACAATCTTAACAGTCCCATTTCCCCTAAAGAAATAGAAGCAGCCATTAATAGTCTCCCAACCAAAAAAAGCCCAGGACCAGATGAGTTTAGTGCAGAGTTCTACCAGACCTTCAAAGAAGACCTAATTCCAACTCTCCTCAAACTATTCCACAAAATAGAAACAGAAGATACTCTTCCCAATTCATTCTATGAAGCCACAATTACTCTGATACCTAAACCACACAAAGATCCAACAAAGAAAGAGAACTTTAGACCAATATCCCTTATGAATATTGATGCAAAAATACTCAATAAAATCCTCGCAAATCGAATCCAAGAACACATCAAAACGATCATCCATTCTGACCAAGTAGGCTTCATCCCAGGGATGCAGGGTTGGTTTAATGTACGGAAATCCATCAACGTAATCCACTATATAAACAAAATCAAAGACAAAAATCACCTGATCATCTCCTTAGATGATGAGAAAGCATTTGACAAAATCCAGTACCCATTCATGTTAAAAGTCATGGAAAGATCTGGGATTCAAGGCCCATACCTAAACATAATAAAAACAATATACAGCAAACCAGTAGCCAACATCAAACTGAATGGAGAGAAGCTGGAAGCAATCCCATTAAAATCAGGGACTAGACAAGGCTGCCCACTTTCTCCCTACCTATTCAATATAGTACTTGAAGTCCTAGCCAGAGCAATTCGACATCAAAAGGAGATCAAGGGGATACAAATTGGAAAGGAAGAAGTTAAAATATCACTATTTGCAGATGATATGATAGTATATATAAGTGACCCTACCAGAGAACTCCTAAAACTGATAAACAGCTTCAGCGCAGTAGCTGGATATAAAATTAATTCAAACAAATCAGTGGCCTTTCTCTACACAAAAGATAAACAGCATGAGAAAGAAATTAGGGAAACAACACCCTTCACCATAGTCAACAATAATATAAAATACCTTGGTGTGACTCTAACTAAGGAAGTGAAAGATCTGTATGACAAGAACTTCAAGTCTCTGAAGAAAGAAATTGAAGAAGATCTCAGAAGATGGAAAGATCTCCCATGCTCATGGATTGGCAGGATTAATATAGTCAAAATGGCTATCTTGCTGAAAGCAATCTACAGAATCAACGCAATCCCCATAAAAATTCCAACTCAATTCTTCACTGAGATAGAAAGGGCAATTTGCAAATTCATCTGGAATAACAAAAAACCTAGGATAGCAAAAACAATCCTCAACAATAAAAGAACCTCTGGTGGAATCACCATGCCTGAGCTCAAGCTGTACTATAGAGCAATTGTGATAAAAACTA